>KB670636.1:160381-228194 GCA_000349105.1 Anopheles epiroticus
TTTTTTTTCGTGTCTCCACACATCCGCAAGCGAATTTTATTGCTCAGTTTAAGGATTTTATTAAAAAAAAAAATTGACATTACATAGTTGATACATATTTTTTAGATCACAAAAAATTTTATACACGTCTTTCTGGCTTCATTTTTGCTCACATTCACATCAAACCCTGTATTTCTTTCGTACTCACACTATTTGACTATAATTGCTTGACGGGTAGTGAACTTGCGATCCAAATGCTGCATGGGTTTCCGAGAACAGACGGGGCCGCTAAAAACAAGTAACGCATAACGTGCCAGGGTTGTAGCGTAACGTTACAAACTACGTTTACGTTTGACAGCTGTTTGTTATTGTTTGCATTTCTCGTGGTTTACACCCCATGTGCTTCATTCGTTTCGAAAATGTCTTCAACGCCGGATCGGCAAAGTGCTTCTGCCTATAAACTAAAATCCCCGCGAACTCCAACCTCCCCAGGAAATGTGGCATCCTTGAGGATAGAAGAGGCAATTGCAAGTATCGTAGAGCTTCATCGAAAATGGATACAGGCTGCAGACAAGGGACTATCGTACTGCAACGCAATCAAAAACACGAAGAAAAACACACTACAACAATCAGCTTCAAAAGAACTTGATCCATATCCTGAAAACTTATTGCTGTACTGCAAAAATCTGTTGGTGATGGTTACAATAATGGAAGACATCAAGGCAAATGCACTTCTTGCTGTAGATAAAATCAATTCCGTTCGGGAATATTTTACCGATCATGATTTGATTGGGTGCACCTGGAACTATAGGAAAACACAGGAGGCTGTCGAACGAATTTTTCACTCGTACAAAAAGGAAATCACGGTTCGAAAGTTTGTGGCAGGTAAGAACAGCAATAAGTTAATATTGTTCGTAAAATAAACTTAAACTATGAAAAATAACTGTATTCTAGAAAACATCGGACACGCTGCAACGCTAGACCATCTGTCTCAATTTGTAACTAGCTGGTGTCATGGCATAGATGTAGAACAACGGAGGGAAATGCTCATCAAAATGTTGGCATTTGAATTTAAATTGCAGTAAATATTAAATAGCCTAGCGCAAGAGAGGGTCATCAACGTCTCGGAGGCTTCGGAAACTATCTTCTACAAGTCAACCCAGATTTCGACATATGCTGATTATGTAGACATCATTGGTCTGCCGCTCTCCAAAGTGGCGGAAATCTTTTGTAGGATCGAGAAGGCGGCAGATGACCTCGGAATGCAGATTAACGAGGCAAAGATCAAATTAACGGAAGTACCACTAGCGACCCTACCAACAAATTCTGATCTGCGTAAGGGTGACATGCAAATAGGCAAATGAAGTTTCGCCGCGAATTTTACGTTAAATAGAAGAAACTAGCATGGATTACAATTTGGCAGCCAGCTGGCCATTCTACTGCCTAAGTTTTGCAGTAGGTGAAGACCGCATATCTACCCTCTGGAAAGTATAATCTAAGGCAAGGAATTAGACACCCGGGTTATCACCAGTCTTAAAGGTAGCAGATGCTTCTACCATCCTGGGAAATCGCAATCATTGATTGAACAGAAAAGATTACTCCTGTTTTCCTGAATTTGACCATAATCTAGCACAATTAACACGGACAGCAGAGTAACAAAACAACACAACATTAATAATAATGAACTGTGATACAAAGTACCAGCTATAATGTCTATAAATTAACTAGAAGATAAACATTGAATAATAGATTTTCTTTTATTTGCTTATGGTACTAGTATCACAAAACAACCCAAATATAAGGCAGGATTAAATCCGTGATAATATGCACATTCTGTTACCAGAATCATTTGGTTTATTTCCTCACGCTCCTACCGACTGTGAGAGTTGATGCAAATGAGGTTCCTTAACTCATATTCCTACAACTTTGCGTACAACGCTATTTCGACCGTTAGATAGGAACTCTCAACTACGCTGGAAGTGTTGAGCATGGTTAAAGGTTTAAGTACGAAATACTTGTTCTACTGACACACACACCGTCTGCTAGAATATGGCATCGCTAATACTGTACAGCTGTTGAGTTGATGGTTGCCGACATCAACATATTACCGTTCCTTTCGACTCAATTTATAACGAGGTATTCTCTGTGCATGCACTAGCCTACACTAGCTTACAATTAACGAAATACAGGCACAGCCATGATTATTGTATCTTGCTCAATGTTTTCTGGTTTGGATGTGCAGAAAACGTTTTACGCATATCTCTGTTATAAAGAGGATGAAAAGATAAAGTCATCTAAAGATAGATTCGCCGAAAGTTCAGTTCGTATTACGAGATGTCTGCTCGTCGGTTGATATGCTTGTGCCGCGGTCGTTTGGTCCTACGTAGGGAGGTGGTTTTTCGGAGCACAGTTTTTCATCAACAACGGCCATATAACAGTCTACTGTTTGGCTAGTTTCATTGCTTTGAACATGTACAGTTCTACTACTCATAGATTGAGATGAGCTGGGATGTACAGTGGGTACATAACTGCTATTCGCATTACTGTTGGTAGTTACGTTTGACAAGCGTAAAAGCGCGGCAGGATCTAGCTTGATCGCATCGTCGTAGCTTGGTGGCGCAGCAGCCACTGTATCGTAGTCCGGTGGCTTTTCTCGTCTTCTTTCCTCAGATGCACTAATTACATGAACAGGATCATCACCCTTGAAGAAAGAAAGAGATGTTATTCATATGCCATTTTCCGGAATGTCACCGATATATTCACCTCTTCACCATTTGCTCCTGAACGACCTGGTGTGTGAAGCCAACAACACATTGCAGTACATATCAGACAGGCACCTGCTGCAAATGGGCAACGATGATATGATGAATTCGTAAACGATACTGACCACATTCAATGTGAAGAAAAAGTAAAAGGCAAAAAGTAACTACCTAAAATACATGCAACTCCTGCGTATCGTACAGGTTCGGAATAATTTTCAGCCAAGCCCAACCAATTCACCAGCGCACCAACGCATAGTAACATCATCCCATAACGGTATGGGCGCTGGGTTCGGCGTGATTCTTCCAGAGACATGACTGAAAAGATATACAAAAAAAATATTACACTATGTTTCGAGTAAGTAAGCCAATATACTCTTACAATAATATTTTTGTAGAAATTTATCACAAATAAATCTCTCTGACACGATTGCAATCCTTTTAATTAAACATTTGAAAAGCTATCAGCATTGAGTGCTGTTTCAACACAATCAGAAATGTTTTTTTTTATTCGGTAGTAACGGCCAGGCCGTATTGCTTAATCAGAAATGTTTTAGCGACGCTAAAATTGTATTGAAATTCCGTACAACAATTCACGTCACACTTATGTGTAAAGCCAAATTTCTTAATGTTCTGACACAATCAGTAGAGTAGTCTTCATTTAAGTGAAATATTAAGAAAATTAAGTAAACATTCCACACATACAGTTTACATGGTGCTAAATTATTTACTAAAATTTAACACGGTAACACTCAAGCTTTTTTGGTATGGTATTTGTTCTATTTTGTTTCATAATTCGTTAGCAGGTTAACAAACGACTTTTGTTCTTGCTTTTTTGACCAATCAGTCAATTTTACAAAATAACTAATGACACACAAAAATATACAAAACACCACGAGGGTGTATGACGTCGAAATAACATAAGAAACGATTTTATTACGTTGCTGATGCTGTCAAGAAACTCGTAAGCGAATAATTCTTCCACCTCACATCTTACGAACATTCGTTGTAACTGTACTGAGTAATCAAGCTGTTCCAAGTAACCAGATGCCGCAAGCTAAATGACTACAACTGGTTTGCTCCATGTGTCACGTAGCGCGTCTGATAACGTCTTTTGTGCACCTATAATTGCATCAGAACCAGTTTTCACAGCAACAAAACGGTATCAACTATTACGTGCAAGGGTCTGCGCAATAGAACGTAAGGATTTGTTCCTCACTTTCTAGAGCTAACTGCGTCCGAAAGGAACTGGCTGGAACTGTGTCCTTGGAGATTGAAGTTCAGTGTCACTAGCACAGACAATCACACGTGGTGCGATGTCGTCATCGTTGAGCAGCTACACGAAGGAGCGAAGAAACCGTGTGGCGCCAATTTTTCTGCCTTCTAGTAAACTAAACGCGCCGTCCTTGCTGCAGACCACATTTTTGAAAAATCAAATTTGAAACTCTCGTCACGCGGAAACCAATATGGGTGGGAGCTGGTCAAAAACTAGCCCCAAAACCTAAGCTCTGGCTTGAACGATCATGATGACCTTGAGCCTAGGCGTACGGTGCGAGTTTACTTTTTGGCTTTTTGTCATTCTTCACCAGAGCTAAAGCCATTGCCTAATGGTAGTGGTTGGGCTTCCGCGTTAAGATGTGTGTTTTTTTTTTCATGGGTGAAGACTCAAACTAGAATAACATTATGCAAAGTCTTAATAGGCTTGTTTCGTTGGGTCTTCGAGATTTTATAATTGCTTTGAAAGTTTACGTTTTTCCCATTCCTATTGTACATCGGTGCTAGCACACACAAGAGGAAATAACGGCATCAATCCAAATGTCGCATATAAAACAAACCCTCAAAGTGGTCACGATCAATCTATTGAAGCAATCAATTGAATGGAGAACATCACGGCTGATAATTTTGCATTGCGCTTGTGAATCTATCGCTATGACAACGCGAAGCAATTGTCCAAACTGCAGTAGCCACGTATTTCAAGGCATTGGATGTTTTCCTGCATGTAGTCTAGTTTGCCTTGGGTTTCCAACACAGTTTTCTTCAATCTATGGGTCTTTACATTTCATAACAAAAAATAACGGCGATCTGCACCAAAAAAAGAGTAAATAATGTATTCTAGATTGTAAATTGGTTTATAAAAGCAACTCCAGAGAGGAAACTAGTACAAAATTGGAGCAAACCTTAGTTTTGCCGTACAATTGCCAGCATCTTTGGTTGGTTGGTTGGTTGAACTCGAGAAAGGCGGAAGGTTTCGTCATGCATTATTCACCGATTTAAACTTTACTGAATCCGTTATGTTTATTGTACGCGCAGCTGAAGCAGGAAAATCCCAACACTCAGTGCGAAGTAGAAAAGAAAATGCGAATTTTTGTTTAGGGATTGTCCTATCTGTTCGTGTTCTGGTTCACGATTTCACTCAACACCCGGCTTGTAATGAGGGTAAAAAACGAAGAAAGAAAGGGCTGTTGTTTGTCTCTCTGTAAAACGCTGCTCGTAATAAGTGGCTCTGTGACATTATTATTTTTGGAATTAAATACAGCGCAGAAATACTTCTCTGCATGGTAACGATTCTCTTTGCATATAACAGTTGTTTTTAAATGATCAGATTCTCTACTTGAATGTCTTATAACGTAGCAAATTAACTTGATTTATTGCACGTTTCCAATTATAATGCTTTTAAGCGGTGAATTCATTACATCAATAAATTTACAACTTTCATCTGATCATCAAGTCTAACCTTCCAAGACCTTTATTTCTCTATATTAATTAGAGCAATGATTCAACAACCTACGCTCAAGCATTTAAGCAGATAAAAAAAACGCAAACGGTCGATCCAATAATGATCGTTATTTAAGTATCTACTATTTGGCACGATGCACAGTTTAACGATCTATAAATAAAACACCTCTTCTGTCTCATGCCATAGGCGCTGAACACTATTCGTTTTGTGTAGAGCCAGTTTTGTTTGCTTTCTTACGCACACTTGTTCGCTTACTTTGATTAAACTTCCCTTTGGCAGTGGAATTTGTTTGCTTACCGATGGGGGCTAATGTAGGAAACAGAAAACACTTGTTTATTTCGATAATGTTACAAAACAGATGAGCCGCATCAACTAACTAATTACTTTAAAATGTCATACTTTTGAGGAGTTTACCAGCACGCCACACTTTCAGTAACGAAACGACAAACCCCTTTAACTATTCAGCAGAAACACAATCTCTAGCGATCGGTTATTCCAGCTCAACAACTGGCACATAGCACAACAGACGTGTTCGCGATCACTGCCCAACTGATAGGTAAAACTCGCGGGAGTTGTACGCACTCCACACACAACCGGACGGCACAACGAAATCCCACAAGTTTTGTTGCGTTCGTACCGGTAACGTGTATATGGACGAGTGTTTACTGGTGTGGCGGTTGTCGATTGAGTGTGAGAGCATGAACTTGAAACGATGCTGCGTATAAAACTGAAAAACAAATACGAACACGATTTGTTTACCGACCACTAGCCATAGAGCAGCACACTACGAACGAGCATCGTGTAGAAAAGCCTGTTGAAGAAACCGGTCCGTTGTTTCGTGGTCATCGTCATGGTAACGGCCATTTACAATAGTGTTGGTATGGATAGTGTGACGGTAGTAGAAGGTAGCTCGTTGTGTTAGTATGTGTCGATGCTTTCGAAAAGATAGTGCCGGCTTTCAACTACCGCACAAATATGTCACTAAAAGTAAGCTGATTTGTGATATTTTGTAAGATTTCCCTTAGACATATTGTGTATAGTTAAAAAAAAATCAAATTTCGTCATTCGTTTGTAATGTGGCAAAAGTCTATTTTCATCGACATTGCCCCTTGCATGCACTTATGTCCAACTGCATGTAAGGGTTAATAGATTCGCTCTCGAAAGTAATTAGTATGTTTGGGTTCATTTGGAGGTGAACACAATTTAGTGTACGGTAAATATTGTTTGCCGATACGTTTTCCATACCGTTCCATGCCACACAATCGAGTCTTGGCTTGTTAGCACATGTGGTCTCGTTCGATTTGACCGTGAACTTTAGAGGAACCTGTACTGTACCTGAAACCGGAACATAATGTGTCTGATATCCTCAGCTTGCCGATCTTAACTAACGAGTATACTACGTTAGTTAACCATATTTCTGCATATTTCAATTAGTTGCTGTAACTTAAAGTGCATGTGCATCTATTAAAACTGTTTGAATGGATGATCATTATGAAAAGTTAGATCATGTTTGGTTAATCACAGCAACATTGTGCTTACATATAATTACACTTTAACCAACAAACTAGCACCAAATTTGCAACAAACCAAATTGTTTGAATATTCGTTATCATGGGAGAAGAGCACAAAGTGTCTGCAGGCCATCTTGTGGTGCTTATTAATGAAGATCGCCGTTTGATTAACACTGCAGTGTAGGTCTAGGACAGCTTCTGAACTCATATCGGTCTATTTTGCTTCACAATCAGTTCTGCAGTGACCTCCGCCATCGGAAATGTAGAGGATGAAACGAAAAACCGGTTCAATACGCTCGTTGGGAATGCATTTTGTTGATGATCGTTTGTTTTCATTTGATTGTGACACAAATGCTATACATGAGAGGAACAAACGAATCCAACTGATGAAACATTGGCCAAACAGCGTCCTACCGTCGTGTTCATGAGCCACTTGATGATCATTTTGCGCTTTCTGTAATTTAGTAATACTAGATCCGTAGCTCAAAAAATATGGTAGACTTTTATGACATTTACGAAGGCATAAATCAGTAAGCATCGCACCGACAATAATAATACAACCACGAGTAAATTGTGTATTCTTCGGGGTCTGCAAACATACACAATTGTCAATACAGCATCAGGGTTTTCGCGATCAATCGTTAATGTGGCTGTTTACTTCATAGTTAGAATTTGCATTAAACTTGACATGGAACGAGGGAAGGAGTAGGCCTATATCGTTGTGCCTTTTTTGTTATGCAAGATCGTACGAGATATGACTGAGAACATTTTTGAAAGATCACATAGAAAACACAACGTACTGAAAAATCTGCATAAAGCTTTTTACGCTTGCTTCATATTATTTTTGTGTTTTTGCTTTAAACTAATACAATCGACATATGATCCAAACACTCACTCATATTGTCCATTTCGTGTAATTGCAGCAATTGTAATATGCTAAGAATAACAGTTCACCAACACGCGCTACTGCTTAAACAACCGATCTGTTCGTTCGGAAGAGAAAAATAACACTAGTTGCTCTTCAAATGCAGAAATAGGCTTCAGTCAGTATATCGTGACCACACTCAAAACGTCCACCATCAGCTGAGAGAGTGGATTCTCTGGCTTAAAAGTAGTGATTGTGAGAATATGTGATCTACGTAACCGTTAGTTCAGAGTACGACGGAATTAAATGCATTTGTTTCTGTCGAATACTGCTTCTCTTAACTTCTCTCAGCTTCTCTCTCTCTCTCTCTCTTTGTTTTTCATGTGTAAATGTTGCTGTTGGTGTTAAATTTTGTTTTCAACAAACAAAAATAATTTTCATATGTTCAATAACAATATGATAAACATATAATTATGTATCAGTTTGAAAGAAAATTGTATAAGAAGTTGTGTAGAAAATGGTATTTTCAAACTTGTATAGTGTAGAAATTTGTGTACTTGAATTATAGCAATTTTCTATTTATTAGTTTATGAGAAAACCGGTTGTAATGCTCCACGAAGCTATTTTTTCAATTTGTGGCGACTGTATAATACAATAAGATTAGTAAAGCTGTATAAGTCAGGCGTTTTGCAGAAACACATCATTGCAACGTAAAAGAGGAAGAATAAGAATACATAAGTAAATTCGTGTTTAAAACCCCACAAGATCTTTCGTCTTGTCATTGTGATTATAATAGCTTATACCACAATAAACAATTTTTGCAATTGCTTCGTTGATCATAACAAGATCTTAAACAAAAGTGAATTAAGAGAAAGTCAAAGTAGTATTTGAAAACCTATTTTGTCGTTCCATACAAGGTGGTGGTGGTTCGTAGGTGCAGAACATTTTGCTCGAAAGAAGCGATAAGCAACGTTTGTTACCCTAATATCTTACGGAGCAACCTCTGTTCAGTTGTAAAACTTACCTACATCTTAAAATAATTATTACTGCAGAATATTTTCAAGATACCACGAGACACCATTTCGTCCACTTCTAGTCACATTTTCTTAGTTTTTTTATAGCAATAGTATTACGATTCAGTACTCGCTTGCAACATTTCATCATTAAGTCAATATTGAATAAATCACTACGGTATCTTTGTCAAATATGCTACGCTTGCTCGTGCCCGACAGATCTGAGTTACTCTCGGTTGTTCAAATATCTACGACATGATAACGGTAAAGTGGCGGGGATTTTTTATTTTTCACGTAGTATACTTTTCACCAGTTTTACCTTGTTTTATCCACCAAAGAGTGAACAAAACTTATCTACGCATTCGTATACCATGTTTTGTCTTTCAAAATATAGCATGTTTTGTCTTTCTATTTTGCCTTCTAACTTTTAACTTTATATATACACCATTACCTTTTTACAATACATACCTCTTACTCGTAATTCCATTATGTTGTTGGTTTGAAAATTGTGTTATTAAATGCAAAGAAAAAACTGAATTCAAAAGGTGTTTTGCTGCAGGTAGTGATGTTTAACTGGTGATATTTCAGATTTAGTTAGATTCTGATTGTTCAGTCACCGTGCTGTTTAATAGTAATGCTCCACATATCACTTGCTGATATAAATGTTTTTGCTATCCAAGCTACTACTGCTGCCAAGCACTATATATACACCTGCTTCAAGATCTCTAGATGTCAGTCAAATGAAGGTTTGAGCTCTTCGTTAACCAAACCTTTTCCTTGAACAAACGTACGACAACTGTATAGAGAAAGCGCACTATCGTTCTGATGAGCCCAACTACAACTGCAACATTCCTTTCCTGTTGCGACGAGCACATTTCCACTAACCTCGGTCAAGAATATGAGTGAGCTCTTCGAAATATTCATTACTGCCAGGGATGTTCTTTGTTCGCAAGGTGTTCATTTTGCACCTTATTAAATCTTTCAAATGGCGCAAAATGGAAGAATATTTAAACTTTAACTTGTCTTTTTTTATACGACTTAGGATATTTTTGGATAAATTTTATCTTTATTATGACAGATAAACGATGTTCATAAGTAATTTATTTCTAGATTTTATTCTTTTTTTTATAAACGAACTTCTCACATTCTTTCCACAAATGTGTATGTCAAAGTTAGATTTTTACCCATAATTATTATGTGCAATACGGCCAATTAAATTACATCTTGCGATCATTTTAAAGTTCACTATCAATGTGGATGAAGGTGTCTTAGAATGCGCCAAAATGTATGCAATCTGCAACGCTTACGCCAGTGGCATGCAATCGTGTGGTTCATTGCATAGTGGCGATGCGGAAAATATTCGGTAGACTCCTTTCATTCCTAAAAGAATTGTAGAACTTAGATGAAATGACTCACAAATTGAAGCCACGATCCGACGTTTGTCTTCCAGTATCATAAAACAAAACATATTAGAATAAAAAATTATGCTACAGTGCATAAGCGCGTTTATAAAGCAGGGCAAAGTTTAATAATTTAGAACAATTCTAACGACATATAAAATTGTAAAATTTCTTGCTGGTCTTGTTAAATAAGGGTTAGACACGCACTTTCATCGCTTATCATCTTCGCAAGAATTAAGTTTTCAAATACGATGAAACAAATTATTTTAAAAGTCTTGTTTTATTCAGTGATAATGGCCTTGCTTACGGTAATAAGGCTTTGTTTACTTTGAAAATAATGTAATGGAAAAATTTAGCATGGCGATGCGATGGTATAATGATAGATGTGCCGATTTTGGCAGGATCTGTATGTGGACCGATTATTTTCATCAGGTGTGACTAACCTGTTGTAGTAAGTACCAAGAAACAACAGAAAACCCCAGATCCTTATTGTTCTTCAGAAAGCTCTTGAGAATATTGGTTGTGTTAGCCAGTAAAAAATAAGATTAACATGATAAAGAAATGCAACCAAAACTACAATGTACAATGGGTCCTCTCATAACGAGTTGCTCTTACGTTAAACGACAAAATCGTTATCGGATCGGCTCTGTTTGCATTAATTCTGCACTACACATTTTAATTCCTTTGTTAACCATTAGCCAGCTCTTATTTGCTATAAAATAGGCAGTCCTTACAAGTTCAAGGACAATGCAAGTTCAAAGATTAACAAAAAAGAAATGATAATTTTCTATACATAAAATCTATAGATAGATATATAGAAAGATAAGGGTGATAATTAGGTTAGGATAGGCTTAGTGTCGGTCAGCCCCCCGAAGTTCGTTTCCTCTCTTTGTAACCACAACAGCTTGGAAGTCGAGTTGCGCAAGCCACCCAAGAAGATTTTTTTACTTCACCAAGGTGTTCAACCAAAATGTTTTGGGCGGCTTGGTGGTCTCATGGGTAGTTGCGTAGGCCTGTTTCATACGATCAGGCTTGACTTTGCATCGAATCCCGTTCGGATCGTTGCCACCCCCATACGCAGGATTGATTATCCTGCTATGGGTACACTAAATCACAGAGCCCCATACGCAGGAAGATTGTTAATTTTGATATGGATGGGTACACTCTGCCAAACAAAACGCCAAAGCATCATTGGTGCTATGGTTAGGCCTTGACCCTTCAGAGGTTGTTGTGCCACACAAGAGAAGGTGTTCAACCAAATACAAAAAATGACGAATGAGATTATGAAACATGACTGTTTGACTGGGAGGGCAGTTGTTTAATGATCAATGTGAAAGGTTGAAGAAAAACTTGTTCAAGACTTAAACTTGCATGTTTTGTTATTCCAAGTAGCAGATTGCATCAGTTTTGCCATTTGCCAATGTTTGTATTTTTTTATAAAAAAAATGAAGCAAATGGAATGAAATGTTTTTCTGTTTCGTACAAATAGTAAAAGCTGAATCACTTTTATGTTTTGCATCAATACACTCATTTTTACAGGTGAACTGAAAGAATCGTACGGTTCTCTTTCATTTGCCACACCTCTAATTCCCATCTCTTTAGCTTGGCTTTGCTCATAATCCGCCCGTATTCTTAGTCCTTCTAACGCAGAAAGTTGCGTATCGAATTGAATGGACAAGTTAATACTTTTGCTTCTGAAGAAACAGGAAAAAACTAAAAGAAATTGACGTGCAAGGGATATATACTTAGAAAAGGTAATCCAATATGACTAAACGAAAAAAACTAGATCACGGCAACGGAAAAAAAAACATCACACAACGGTTATTATGAATAGAACCGATTTGCTCATCGTGATATTTGCAATACACTACACCATGCAATATCAAACAAGCTATCAAATAATCAAACTATTGGCAATTACTTGTCATCATTATCAATCAAACGAGTGCTCAAAGGTTGATTTGTATTTTTATTCACTTTTGATTGAATCACATCGTATCCAATACCACGCGCCGGTAAAGATAAATCGCATTATTCCTGTACCACGTAACATGTAAGATGTACTTAACTACTACTTTACATCAACAAGCGGGTAATTTTATTTACAAAACAGTACCCTCGTTTGAAAACGTGTGCCATTTGTACGAAAGCCGTTTCAGGTTTACCTTCCCCTTTCCCTTTGATCTCACGTCCGTTTTGTTCGTAGTGTAATATCTGCTTGGTTAAGTTACAATTGACACTATGTAGCAGTATTTTTATTATCAAATTTGAGCAGAGAAAAAGCGCTTAACTGAACACATACATTTGATTGAAAACATAAAGCTTGTACTAATTTTTCAACCAACAAAGCTGACAAAACGTCCAGAATTGTCTACATATGCACAATAGGTTCTTTAAGGGATTTAATAGGGGTTACTTATGTTTCATAAATCGGAGGGATAATATTGCTTTGTTGACGATGGGTGAGAACATGAAGCGTCCACAACGCTTGGTTATATACAGTCATCGATTAATTTATCGTGCTAATTTAAGGTGTATTTGAAGATGAATAGTACCAGTGCGGTTTGCAAAGCAGGAAATAATCTGAACAGCAAGATGGAGAGTAATGGAGATGCATTTCTGAAAAATTTTATATTATGTTATATCCTTGTACCTAATTTGAATTTCATTTGGTTTTATTAATACACAACTATGAATCTTGTCTGTGACTGTTATACAAACAAACG
The DNA here is from genome assembly GCA_000349105.1 of Anopheles epiroticus. Lineage (NCBI taxonomy): Eukaryota > Metazoa > Arthropoda > Insecta > Diptera > Culicidae > Anopheles > Anopheles epiroticus. The sequence goes on from KB670636.1 coordinate 173,372, forward strand.
GAAGGCACACTTTAGTCGTGTGGTTTGTGTTGGTACATTTGATATGCATTTTTGCACATTTTCTGTGTTACAACAAATCAAGCGGAAACCCGATTCGGGGTACAAACATGAGCTTTTTGGAAATTTATGTTGCATGTTATTCCGTTCGGGAATTTTTCTGTTTTTTTTTTATTAAATTCGCTCATGTCAGTACAGAACTGAAAAAATCCTTTTTCACTCATATCACCTACAGTGGCCATTCTTTACAACGTGCATCGTCTATCGATGCCAGCTAGATGCAGCCTACCGGAACATGTATCTCGTTGTGGTTGAGTGAATTTTAATTGGTGGTCACTGTCTAATTTATTTACAGCACATTGCATTGGAAGTACTCGAAGGTATGAAGGTATGGAAGGGATGCGGATTCCTGATAAACGCCACAGTATACTCTTACTCCTTGCGGCTCAGTTTCCACTTGCCCGTATGTTGGAAGCTTATGGATCAGTCTTGCTCGTACATTGTTTTGGTTTTGTTTACAGTTTGATTCCGCCTTCTGACACGTTGCAATTTGGAAGCCAAACACCACATCGATGGTTGTGCTTATCGCCTGATTCGTTTATCCTACGCTACTATGTACAACACGGAATCTTCTTACACACTAGGTACTAGGAACGGCAGCCACCCTCCGGACGCCCTGGTACGTACGGAGACGGTGTCATTGAGATTACGTGTATCGTCAGTCAGCTTACTTCTCCAGGTCCCCGCAGATAATTGCAGTTTAGAATAAATTATTATAAATAACCTTGCTACCGTCTGGTTCAAACATCGTCCCCATAGTCCGAACCGGCACGATAGCTAATGACGCTGCGGTTTCCGGTAGGCAGGTAGATAACCACATTCGGATCGCCATTGTGCACTCCGTGTGGCATCGTGGTGCTGGTGTTTTGGTACAGGTTTGACATGGCCATTGCGCTAGCGGTGGAAGGGTTCCAGCTGTTTGTACAGCCCGGCACTCTCGTGTCACCCACCTTAATATAAAGCTGCTCTTTCGGCCCCAAATTGTTCAGCGAGGACATGTCCTTCCGCTGCTCCTGTTGCTGATGGTCCGACTGATTAGAATGTTCACCAGGTATAACCTCTTGTTTTATTGCGGACCGCAAACTGCTTACGATGGGCGTTCGAGAAAGTTTAAAACGGTTTTTATTAGAACCATTTCTCGACAGCCTTGCGGACTGCGTCGTGTTAGGTGCCGAGGGTGTGTGTTCACTGGATCGAGGCGCGAGTGAGGCATCGTTACCATTGCTGCTGTTACTGCTGCCACTACTCGCACTGTACGCACTGCTGCCAGCACTGCTCTGACCATTCGAGCTTCCATTCTGACTTGGCACAAGGTGATGATATCCTCCGCCCACGGATGCGTTACTAGCCGCTAGCAAGGACATCGTATGAGACGCCAGTTTGTTCTCGGTGATATTGATTTTCTCGTTCGGATTGAAATATGACTCCGAGCATGCGTTTCGACCGTAGCCCGCACTCTCATGGTCCGACGGAGCTCGCGTCATCGAACCACTCGAGTAGGTTTCACCGTTGTAATACCTTTGACCTGCAACGGCAGTCGATGGCAGCAGGTGATGCAACTGACTACCATTACCGGTTGCACTCCCTGGAGCAGTAATAAATCTTGTGTTTCCAATCAGAGTGGTTGTAGCATAAGGCGCTGGCGATCGAGTCCCACCCGAACCGTACTCGCTCGGCGCTCTGCTACCGTTTAGTTGTGCCGAAAGATGGTTCACGCCGTCAGCTGGTAGCGGATTGAAGGACGACACCTCTGCATAATCGCTGGGATAGTCGGTATATTCAACATAGCTGTTTGTAAAATAGGTAAATTACGAATTTATAGTTTCAAGCATAGCTGTGGACAATGCTGCTGTTAAATTTAAGATGGAAAATGGTTAACCGATCGTCGAAAACTTACCGATTTCGATTGTGATGCAGTATCGTGTGTCGCTGTTGCTGCTCTAATGGAAGCGTCGAGCTCGTGCCTACAGGAGCGTAATCTTGAATATGGTCTTTACCTCTTCCCGTCGACTGATGACTCCACACCATGCCGGATGGATCCATCCAGAGACTATCATTTCGCGGTATCTTTACAATAGCTCCCGTGGGGTGAGCTATAATTACATTAACATGGAAAGATATTGTATTTTTGGCTGCTTCGACAAACCCTTCTATTTATTAAATCTATTATTTTATCCATTCTACAAACTTACCGCGCAGCGATGCAAGCGTTGACTGCTTCATCAGCATATGCTTCCGCTTGACAAACACCATTGCACCGAACGAGAGCATCATAAGCACCAATATACAACCGAGAGCCGCAATAAACCAGGACTGCGTAAGGATGTCGTCCATGTTATTATGATTGATGGGATAGCGATGGGATGTTTGATCTAGCTGTTTAGTGATTGGATCTAGCCGCAGGGTAGCAGGATTGCTGAACGGTCCCATACCAGACGAAGTAGCGGCGGCCACACTGACCGTGTACGTAACACCTTCGGTCAGGTTTGCTAGCAAGAGTGTGGAGGATGTAGCCTCAATGGTGACGTTACTAAGAACTTTCGAGTAGTTTGTTCGTAAATCAACTCCTCGCACGATAATGTTGTAAGTGCGTAGAATGCCTGAGAAAAGATGAACCGGTCATGTAAATCGTGCGTCATGATAAAAGGAACAACGTATGAAATATTACCATTTTGCGCTGATTCAGCAGGAGGTTTCCATTTCAGATAAACTGCAGATGAATTCAATAAAAGAGCTTCCATTCCAAATGGTGGTTCCGAGGGTGCTGCAATGAAAGTAGTGCAGAGAACGTTTGTTTGCACAAGAAACACACAATATTCACCAGCATTATCAACTTACCGTCTTCGAGCGTTCTCGCTATTCGATAGTTCGATGGTTTCCCTTCAACTGATTTGTAAAATGGCACTATAAAAAATTCGTACTCCGCATACTTATCAAGCCCGGTGACGGAACAGGACGAAGCTCCAGCATTTAATACAGTCATCATTTTGTAAGATTGTGTACTAGCTGAACGACCGGTGTTTAGGTTTCGCGAGTAAATGTAAAATCCTTCCACATATTTGCCATTTATAATCTGAAACATTTGAGAGACACGATTTGGCATTTAATACTTGTTTTCATTGTTAAATCCTTTGTTTCTTTGACATGGCTCATCTAACCTCCCAAACCAGCTTCATCGAGGTGGAATCGATGGCAGTAGCATTAACGAGCTCAACCACATCTCCTGAGAGCAAACTAGCTCTTGCTTCGCTCATGTCGATTCCTATACCGAAATTATCACTCTGTAAAATGAAACCGAGGTTAGATGTGGGATAACAATAGCAAACAAAATCACCGGCTTACCGATCCAAGCAGAATAGGCTCCGACAGCGGACTTGGCAATGAAACGCCGTGCAAATTTTCCGCCCGCACGACGAAGTAATACGTCACTCCTGCGCTCAGTCCAGTTTGGGTGTAGGTATTGTTTTGAAGCCGATTTGCAACCTGAAGCCACCCTTCGGTTTGGTTGCGGCCAAACAATTCCACCGTGTAGCCGACCAAACTTGACGCACCGACTTTGCTACTCCTTACCCAGGATATCGTGACAGAACTTTCCGTTAGGTCCGTTACCTGCGGCTTACCAGGAGAACCAGGATAGGTGGCGGCTTCTGGTGCACGGTAGAATTTTATGTTCGGATTGGTGGGAACATCAATTCGGAGCACTGCGCTCCAGGTAGTTTTACCCGACTTGCTGCTAGCGACACAGGTGTACAGGCCGCTGTCATCTATTTTGCTCAAATCCGCTATGGACAGTGTACCCGTTTCGGTGATGTTTATCTTGTCTGAAGCTAACACCGGTATGCCATCTTTATACCACGAGATCACAGGCTGAGGAATTCCACTAGCTTTGCACGGCAATATCGCTACCGATTTGACGGGTAGCGTTTGATTGCATGGGCCTTGTAGAATTAGCGGCGGTGGTCGATCATCTTGAAGATTTACACTGAGCACAACACGCGTGCTTACACTGCCGACGCTATTTACGGCACTGCACACGATAACTTTACCATTATCCATACGACTGACTTGCGTTATGGAGAGAACACTGGTACCGTCCACATTTTGTGTTACCTCTACGTTATCCATCCGGCTGCCCGGCAAGAGCAGCGTGCGGTTGCCCTCCACTGACCAGAAGAGTGTGGGATATGGGTGTCCAGTGGCCTGACATTCGAACAATGCTTCCGATCCTGGTTCGATGAGCAGATTTTTCGGACGCACCAGAAAACTTGGAGGAGCTGCGGTTGGAAGAAACGTGAACGGGATCGGGGTCAGCCAGAAAGTGCTTTGATTGTGGTTGTACGAAATAACGATGCAATTGAACATGTCTTGACTTACAATGCACCACCAATGTACCGGATGCGGTGATGGATCCGACAGCATTGTCTGCCTCGCAGCTGTATTCGCCCATATCTTCGATGGTGATGTCATCTATTCGTAAACTTCTGTCTTCAAGCACTCGAACTCGCTCTGTTGGGAAACGAAGAACAACGCATGGACAGGATGCATGCATACGTTAGAACGAGCAGTTTATCTTCGGCAGAGGTTCTATTGCTTGTTTTCAAGCACGACATATTTCGATTCGAACAACGGCTTCAAATTAATAGAAATTACCCTGTGATTTATGCTGTGTAAGATAACTCGAAACGAATGTGTATGTTCGTCCCCAAAAGCAACACAGCGGGTCGGACTTTTCCCTTTTGCTATGTTCATTACAAACCAATGCAAGATTAGCTCTTGTGTAAGGGAGTTGAGAAAATAACAATGCGTCAGCACGCTGTAAGGATAAACCCACTAATTCCAAAATTTGTTTTTATGCTGTAAATAATACAACAGTATTGCACATTGTTATAGCTTGTAAAGTACAAGTACACAAAGGAAACAGACTAGTAGAATCACTGCGATTTAATTTTTGAAAAAAAAATCAAATTATAAAACTTTGCTTGTTTTAGTTCATTTTGAGCAACAGCGTTTGAAAATATTTAATTTTCCTCCCCGTAAAATTTTGGTTAGCTTCCATTATTTTCCATGAATTTTATTACATGTCTAAAATTAACGCAACGTCGGCCAAGGTACGTCCTATTGATAATTAATTTATTTTGAACCGCTCTGAATATATCAGACTAAGGTACAACATCGGACGGTTCCACTTTCCCGATTCACGATTGCTTACAGCGCTACGAACGTGACAACTTTATCCTGCTGCACGAATTTATGGGCCGCCAACCGTACAACCCTTTTAAGGGATAAAAGTCATACACACGTGGCCATTTCAGTGGTCCTGCTGTTGATGCTGACCAAACGTTGTTTGTTCCATGATAAACAAGCTAATAATAATACGACTAATGACAAGACATAAAACACTATGCTATCCTATTATTGCTCCATTCACTGTTTCGCACGTCCGATTTCCAGCTTCCTTGCGGGTTTCCGGGGTTCCGTTTCCGGCTACCATGAAATGTGCTTCAATACGTACCGAGCGGCATGTTGCCTCCGGAAGCTGATCGCCTCCACAGAACATCTGGCAATGGTTCTCCTCCAACCCGGCATTGAAACACGACAGAGCTGCCGGCTACGACGGTCTGGTCTTGGGGCCCACGTATTAGAAATGGTTTCACTGTAAAAATATTTACCAGTGTCAAGAGTGTTCCAACCGAACCCGCGGTGGCGTTTCAGGATAGCCAACACTTACCATGAACCCGTAGAAAGGCAACGGTGGATTCGCGCACACCTACAATATTCTTCGCCACACACTGATAACGGCCATCGTCCGATTGGCGAGCATCTTGTATGGCCAGATTGCCACCGTCCACGATACGAATACTAAAAATAGTAATTTATTCGACTGGTTACAATGCATCGGTTGGTTTAATTGATGAAAAACGAGTAGTAGGGATGCTAAGGATTAACTTTTGCTACCACGACCAAAGTTCACAGACCTGTTTGGCAGGACCGGAAGTGTTGATAAGTATCATTACCTTCATTATTCATGCCAAAACGATCGCTAGCTGAAAGTTTGGCAACGCAAATAAAATGACTAAACTACGGTATGTTGCTACTGTTGCAAAGTTAATAAATAATGTGGAATGCGGTTGGCCGGAGGAAACATTGCTACCATGTGCCATGAATATGACTTACCGTTTCGAGTTGGACAGATCTAAAGTTTGGCCGTTTTTGCGCCAGAAAACTGTTGGTTCCGGTGAGCCCCTCGGTGGTCCGCATTCTAGCAGCACCGTTTCGCCCTGAGCCACCCGTGTGTTTTGTGGTTCCAGGCGAAACTCTTCTCTAAGCACTGAAATGAAACATCAAATGATGAGGATATGTGCAATTATTTCCGTAAATGTAAGCAAAGCACCGCACTGCTAACTCTATCTGTGTACATGCTTTAGTTATAAAAATGGTATCCTTGATACAGAGTTTCAAACGATTCAGAAAACCCTAAATTGTACGTTGGCTTTACACTCCAGTAAATACTGACACGCACATCGGCTGGACGTGACAGATAATCTGCAGAAAGTCCTAAACCACTATACGAGAGGCTACACTAGTATGACTCGCTTCCACATTGATGAATTACTTTTGCGGGAAAATCTAAGTCCTTGGTATTAGGACACGTACAAAGATGGAAGCAAAAGTTATAATCCACACCAAAAATCCCATGCACTAATCTCGCTCGGTGATAAAGACCAGGTATTAAAAACAACTTTTCAAACACGAAAGATTTCCCAATACACGTGCGAAAGGATAACGAACAAGAAAGAACTTGTAGCGAAGCCACGGTTCGAGCTATTGGCGAATTGCGACCCAAGTAAATAATGTCACAAGCTACGTCCGCAATACCAAACCCTTCGCGAATGTATCTGTTTCGAATTGCAGGCCGCACTTCTTGCTGTAGCCGATACTGCATATATCTCCTTTTTACGCTTTGCACATAAGAACGACCGGCACCAAAATACAAACGCACGACGTGGGGTGTCGATTACATTTCACAGAACGTGACTTGCAAAACTTTACGCTACCGAATCTTATATTCGATGTAATCCTATCGCAAAAAGTTAATGCGGAGGACAGCTACTATGTCCATGCTGCGGACACGGTAATGGCAAAGGTTTGCTAGAATCTGCGCGTGACGCCGTTCCCGTTTTTATGCGTCCCTATTTGAAAATTCGAACGAAAGATTAATACGCGGTGAACTAGCCACGTTTTTGTTAAGCCGAACCGGAAGTGCTGAAGAATAAAATATTAAACCATAGATCCTGCCCAGATCATCTCGATGAGCGGCGGAAGTATGCAGTCCCACACTATCACTGAGAACGCTTCTAGTGAAATCTGTACAAGAGCCGGCAGTGAAGATGTGTGTTTCCGGGAAGAAAAATGAAGAGGGATAGCAGGATTAGCGAAATCATTTGTCAAATATCGTAATGCTCTCAATGCAGTGAGAATGGATCGCACAAATTGGATTAGGTGTCCCGGGACTGTACCCATCCGGAATATATAAAGCACTTGCGCTAATAGATAGCTTAACAATTTAAAACCACGAATTAAAGATTTAAAGGCAGCTTTCCGAACTTTACTAAAAACTTTATCGAAATATTTTTGTCAGTATGAGACAAAGCTCTCTACGAGCATAACGATATTAAAATCGCACAACATGGCATATCTGTTGTAGCCTGCTTTCCTTCAAGACGATCGCTTATTTATGCCATGAATTCATACAAAAAATAATATTTCTTAGTTTTTGTTCGCTAGCAACTCTCTTTGGCCACGCTGGAGCTTCTCGTATTAAAACCCATGTTCTGGTCTGTTGAGGTTACACTTGTTTGTGTTAAGTCACCGGAAAACAAAGATATAGCTGCATGGGAAAAGATTCATAACGGGCCATTAATATGCACGCTGTGCAATTTTCTTGCTAGCGCAGGCAGCGAATAAAAAATATGTAATCTAAAGATGTTTTGCATACAGCAAATGAAAAGATGAAAAGCATAAAGTCGGATTGCAGTAATATTACATTTATAACAAAATTTACTTAACCTCTCATGCTATACACATACTTTAAGCATGTTCATTTCCATCAAGACGGTCGCGTAGAAATTCACAATGGTTTAAATATAAATAGAACAGCACACCTAAGTGCTAAAAGGAAGCGCAAAGTAATTTTCGACCATGCAACTCGAAATAGAAGGAAATAATAAACGTCAAACTGTAAGTGTTTTGTCAATCAAATTTGCAGGAACCATCTGCCCATGGTTTCAATCAATGTCTTTCGCTTCGTAACGGAGAAATATTAACGATTATCGGCTTTGCCAGCAGAGCAAATGAAGGGGCAGTTCAACTTTCGGTGTGAGAGTTATAGAAATGTTTAAAGATACTGTTCATAGCGGAATGGAAACATTTTTGCTAACGTTAGGCACTTTTTTTTATTAAGTAGTAACTATTGCTGTTAGGCCCTATTGTTAGGCCCGTATTGCTGTTAGGCCCTTATCAACGTATACCAAATAAGTGTGTTAATTACAAAATTTGGCAAAACAAACTTATATTTATTTTGGTTGAAAAACCGCTAACTTTGTCTAACTGTTTATTTAACTGTGATGAGGTGCAAAGCATCAAAAGAGAATAATATTTTTCTGGATTAAAAGTGATTGCTAATTGCTTATTATTTCTGTTATTTAATTTTTTATCATTAATTGTATTTTAAATTTAAAATTTCTTATATTTCTTTTGACTTCCATTTATACTAAAAATTAGACTAGTAAAAATTCAAACCCGTTGGTACAAAAACAAAAACATTACTAGGAAACATCCCACCCTTACATAATGTGGGGAATGGTGAAGAAAGATAAAAAAGCTTCAAATGAACTTAAAATTCTTGTCCTTTTGTTTTTTTGTACGCAACCGGAAAGGTAATAAATTTAAACTTTCAAATTCTTACCTGATACTTGAAGCGTTGCGTTGTGACTTCTGGCAATTCCAAGCTCATTCGTTGCTTCACACCAATAAACACCCGCATCGGTTTCACGACGTGAGTGCACGACCTGGAAAAGAAATGGGAAAACAAACTTTTTAGTTAATTTCTTTCTTTTTTTGTATCTTTGACAAATCACCGTAAAGTAAACGTGAAAAAACTTCTCAACTTATTTTGCATTTTCCAAATAAATGTATTACAAAAATATAGTACTACCTTCTTTCTACCATCGCCGATTTGTACAACCTTAACGCAATTAAAAAGATCCATTCGCTTGCTTTACACTATTTCGCGAATGTGTCTTTGCTCTCAAATTTGAAAAATAATTGCTTATGCTTTCATAACACCATAAAGTGAACAGTGCCAGACTGCAGCTCTAAACGAGTGAACTCGTTCTCTAAGGCCTTTCGAAATTGCATTGTCTGATAGAACGAGTATCCGGTATATTGCATACGTTGCACTTGGACGCAAAATGATTTTATTACTTCGGGCCAAGGCTCCACAGAAAAGGGCGGAAAGAGACGATTATTCCCGTGCTAGCGTCCCGTGCAGTTATACCATCGGCATCATCGTTGCGATGATCGTTGTCGTTATCCACATCATTGTTCCTTCAAATGCTTTTTATGAAATCTTTCCACCAAACAAGGCTTCAGCTTGCTAGTTTTATCTCTATATTGAGTGGGAAAGGGATCCCAAAGCGATGTGCTCCAACTAGATGTATGCAACGAAGGGAGGACCCGTTTTACGCTGCACACACTGCTATCATCATCATGCTCGCTTTACATCTACACCACTTCGTTGAACCGTCCCGGAAGGAAGATAGAAAATGAACCGCTGGTAAAGTGGTACGTCAATGAACTGTGCATGGATGGAAAATCGGCAACGTCCAATGTCACGTACCGTTTCCCATCCTTTTAATGTGCCGATTGGAGCCCAGTAAATCGTTCCGAGAGTAGAGAAATTAAAAATTCAAATCGACAGTGTTGCCCATGGAAATGGAACACGGATGGCTACTATCGTCTTGGATTACCTTCAGAAAAAATAAACCCCCTGCGGGCAACAGAATTTTATGCGATCCCGGCTCGGCTTTAATCGGTTCACCATCTTTAAACCATGTGATTGTTGGCGTTGGGATGCCTTCCGCTTTGCAGTTGAGTGTTGCTGGCTCGTGCCGAGGTACGATGACGTCTAGCGGGTGCTCTGTAATTTTGGGATACTCTAACGCTGAAACAAAAAGAGAGAAAAAAAAACATCAATTACTTTTCCAGATGCATTGACTTGATCGATCTAATTAAAAAGTCATACTAATTCTACATTATAAACAGTTTTAACTTTTTTGTAAATCAATCAAAGTGTAATAATTTCAAGTTTTACATAGACTTTATACTTAATACAGTGATTACGTACTACAGTTTATTATGCCTTTATTGCCCTGCAGAATATATGTACTTAATTGACTTTCCTATAATTTCAAACAACTGTATAGAAACAATACTTTGATAAATTGCTTTTTGTTAAGACAGATAACTAATCACTGAAATCATAATTCATAAAATTATTCTCATAATACAAAACTGAATAAAAAATGTGTTTTTTGTTTATATGTAATTCAAATTAAAAAATGTTTTTCAATAGAAATAGAATGTTTCATTTATTTTCGATTTTTGGTCTTTAAGTTAATTTGTTTATAAGCCTATAAAAAGTTTTTATCAATCTATGTTGATTCAAAAAGGCTTTCTATGAAACTTTTAATATATTTAATATTTTATTATTAGAATCACACATTACAAATTTCTTCATTCAAAGTATGTTAACGTCATTACCAGCATACTGACAGATATGACTACCAACTATAAGGAAATTATCCCAGCAACGAATTATACTTTCCCTTCTCAGCAGTACAATGATCGATTGAATGGAATCCGTTCGCGGACTCCCGGACACGCGCACTTTTCTATCGTCTTTCTTGGTCCTCGCTACTATGAACTATTTACTTATCGCACTATGCGTCTGTTATTCGGACTGAAATCTCTCACAGACAATTAAGGCCACAGTGCACATTTCAGCGCAAGGCAATAAGTAGATCCATTGACGTCCTTTTAGTCCTAGAGTAAGTGTAGTTTTAGGCACCTGGTAGACGATTAAGATCATAACAACTATTGAGCAATGTATTTAGATCTACTAAATTTGGATGCAGTGATCCATTATTGAAAATTATTAATCCAAAACCCAAATGCGTGTGTTGAAGCCCCAAAAACGATGTCGCATAGTCATTTTTGACCATTTTTTACATTTTGTAAGCTCTGTACTTTTGTGTTAATGTTGAAATTTATTTTTCAGTTAGTATTTTTAAATTTTAATCGTCCGAGTTTGAATTAGGATATATAGTTGTGCAGGTCACATTGGATTCAATAACGTTATTGAATGAATAAAAAAAATCTTACAAGGATATTTTCTTTAATGCGGAAATAGTGTAATTGTTTAACTAACCAACAACATTTCTGCATGGCGGCATGCTGTCGTTCTTCCGGTGAAATGTTAATAAAATCTACGTACTATTGTTTCAACCAAACTTCATGTATGTCTTTACTCAAATGCATCAGTGTTGGCACAAAGATTTTGCATTTTCGCATACGCAGAGGAGCTCCAGCAGGCAGAGCTCAACATCCAAAAGAATGCCTTACGATAAGGGCACCAAACTCACAAGTTCACGAAAACATTTTCACTAAACCATAATTCCATTTGCAATCCTGCAGGGAAGCGATTAACTAGGAATGTCACAGGCCATTCGAACGCGTTGAACGTTAGGAGCAGCTAACATTCCACGGCTTCTTCGCGCTCTTCCCATGGATGTGAAAGTTTAACTAAGTTATCAGAAGTATGTGATCGCTGTAAAAGTTAGCATCCTTCGCATGCAGCAAGCACAACAAACGTTGTGCCCTACCATAGCGCTTCAGGAAGAGGTTTTGGCGCACCAAAACATTCAAACTTTCACACGATGGCTCGACTCTCGAACATGGTCTAAATATTCCAACGAAGTAAATTTACCACAAAGGATCTAATGCATACTATGCGTCTTTCATTCAACACGAACTGCGTTGGTGGTATCAAAACCACGAATACATTGCAGATATGTGAGCATAGTGAAGACGTCAAGCCAACGGCAGCCAGCATCGCGCGGAAACTGCATTGTGAATAACAATAATAATAATCTAAACTTTTGCCATATTTAATCCGCATGTTGTGTAAATCATAACCGCTCGGATTCAGTCTCACGGATGTCTTTAGCAGCCATGCAAGAATGCAGAGAAATCATGTGAATATAAGAGCGATCCAATCCTTTATTCAGTTAACAAGATGAAGATTTATCGTAGATTGTAAAACACAACCGCAGGCTAGGTGCAGTTTTGCTTGGATGGGTATTTAAGCAGTGTGGTGTGGATTGAATAAATATTTTAATAATCTTTTGATAATTTGAATCGTTACATAATCTAAGCTGAACTGGCTGCTCAGGATACGCTTTACAGATTTATATTCCTTTTTATTCTTTTTAACCTCTCCTTTTGCTTTTTTACCACTTGAGCTCAATACTCGGGAATCTTTATGGGTACATAAAACCGTAAATACGTTTTATCGATTGGGTTGAAGAAAAGCACTCTTCTAGGCAGAGACACACAAAACACTCAGAAACCGAAGAAAGTATCGTACCGAAAAAGCAGTGATGATGTACTGGAGTGTCACTGGGCCAAATTATGACTTCCACGAGTACATTTACATGCAGCAATTGGGTAAACTGAATTGTGCGCCCGATATTCATCCGGACATTTACTAGACCATGCAATAGATTCATGTAACGATCAAACCGTCTACCCAACAATACGTGCTAAATATTCAAATTCGATTGTTTTCGGATGCATGTTTGTGCTCTATTAGGACGAACTCGGGGAAAGGGAAATAGTTGATTTTTTAAACAGTGGGTTAGGTTGAGTCTTACGTGGATTTCTTCTTTATATGATTGTTTGATTATTGTAGTATAAGAAAATGAAGCACTGAATGAGAAAAGCTTCATGTAATATATTGATTATAAGCAATCGCAAATATCAAATTATGTCAATTCTATGCACTAAGGATACATACTGTGGCATTTTACATCAAATTTTCATAAAAAATTTGCTCTTGTTTTATCAAAAACATGCAACAGAAAATCTATCACTTGTCACAAGTCGTTGGCAGAGATGATCAAGTCCATTAAAAACAATGTACAAACATCGCAAACGACCACGTTTCCAGCAATAGAATCACAAAGAAACGTGAAACACAAATAGGTTTACTCAAAATGAATTATTTCAAGCTGAAGACCTTGGCGTTGATTTTTCTTAAACCCGTTAAACAGGCTTTCGTATCTCGTATCTCCAATTTTAAAAAATGTTCAATTTGTATAAAGTCTTGGGTTTATTTTGATTACAATTCGTATATTTTCTTTCACTTCCATTCCATTTTTACATATGCTTCTCCCATCGTTTCAATTCCCTTCCGTATATCTCTTGTATTTCTAGAATAAACATTGCATTTAGTCCTTTTGTCGTTGGCTTTGATCTTTAACATAAGCATGCCTTCAACAAGCATACATTACAAAGTTTATGAAACTTTAAACGCAGACAATTTTTTACCACATTCTCAAAAATATTTGTTTGAATTTGCATTAAATTAAATTCTGAATTATGGTAAAGGTTAAAAATAGACGACACCTCAACTAGAGCGTATAGATTGACAGTATAGTTAGAATTATGGCATGAAGAGCAATCGAATGAACTCATGAATTATGTAATGAATTGTAACCGGACAAATGAATACACATTAGCAAAGTGAAAATCAACCGGTGTACACGTACAATTTCTGATCCGCTGAATATATCACAAATTTCCCCTTATCAAAATCAGTGAAATTTCTACAATATTGTATATCTTAAATCATGTTCTATCAAGGTTTTCAAAGATGGATTTAAAATTATTAAAACATACAAAGCTTATTTGCAATTCATATGTTCCGTGTGGAACGCAAATATTTCTTTGTGATGGACCTGTACAAATAACGAGTCACTTATCTTGTCCTCTTAGCCTGAGCGCTGACATGGTAGCCGAATGCTCTTGCACACTTTACTCTTGTCGTGTTTTACCTTTCCTATGAATCGAACGACGGGTAAAACGGGTTGACTCTTGAACGAAAAGGATGAGCTAAAAGGTTTACACTATAAACCACCCTTGTGTGTTCCCCTATGGGCACTTACCTCTTTCATGATGATGGTAAACGCGACAAACAAATAACTGCTATGCTTCAACCTTTGACTTAACCAAGCCAAAAGTTCGTCAACAGCACAACCAACGCGTAAAGCGTTTGCACGTTATAGTATGCTCCATTTTTTTTCTGTGGTCAGGTATAAGGGGTTCCATCATTTCTTATCCTTTTTTAAATTTTTGACCCAAAATATAATGAAAACCGTGTAAATTTTTGTCGTGACATCATCTCAGCTACCACCAAAGTGAAACGCTCTCGAGAAGGAACTAGCACAGACAAAGCGCAGTTTTCACAAAGTCACATTTTTAACACAAACACAAAGTAAAAAGTAGTAAAATAAACTGAGCAATACAAGAAAGCTGATATTAAACATTCATTCTCATTCATTCTTCATTCAATTCGATCTTCTTTATAATGTTATTTTTCCATTAGTTACCTTAACTTTTTAAGATTTTTTTACATTTGGTATAACAGACACAACTATAATCAAAACAGGTTTTGCCACCAGTGCATGTGCGCATTTTTCATAATTTTAAAACGTTCCTATACTAAACGCGAACACATCTAAAATCTACTATACTGCCGCATCGGTACCATACCGTGAGTACCACAATGACCAAGAGGCACTGAACATGGCAACGGAAAGTAAACAATACCTTGGAAACTGCTGTTGTTTATTCAACGCCACAAAAGCAAACAGAAATAATTATTAACTTTGCATCGTCGCTCAGCTCTTCTTTATTATTACTGGCCATAATCGTTCGATCCAGATCTGCCGCACCGTTCACAGTTGTACCGAAAGCGAACGTAATCAATTACGAACACGTTAGCTAAATGATATGAAAGGCGAAAGGTAGAATAACACGTAATGATAAATCTGGCTGAAAGTGTGTAGCATCAGGCTAAAACAACACGTCAAAAATCACTGACGCTAAGGAAAATGTTCATTGGAATTCAAAAATCAGCAAGAATAGAATTTTAACCACGAAGCGGCATTTCAACCGAAGAACCTACATGAAAGGTAAGGATTTTCTGTGATTACAAAAAAAAACCTAAAACCACATTGCTTCGGTCGGTATATTTGTTTGTAGAAGAGGCTTTTTTATGGAGTTCTTTTATTTTGCTTTGGGCTGCCTTTGTCCGTTCTATTTGATTTGTGCGTTTTGACTGGCGAGGATTCTCTGAACTTCGAGATGTTTGTCTTTTTTGTAAACATAAATGAATGCGGCGGAAAAAAGAGCGTCCTCCGTCGGTAAATGTTTCCATGAATGTCAAAGGTGAAAGACCACCCTTTCGATATTTTTGTAAAACAATTACTAAAAGTTTCTACTTAAACTGCACATAATAAGTCTAGGAGCTCAAAGAACTCAAAGTACAAGGTACTCTGAATTGGTTTGAATAAAGAAGTATTATTTAGATCGAAAACTCTGATCAGTTTTCAGTAATATCATTTGTTTAATTGCTGTTTTAGTACAAGTGATTTGATGCGCAGCTCAATTGTTCAGCCTTTTTCACCAATATTATTCAACAAATTCATCGTCAAACTCTATTCAATGACCGCTGATAAAAAGGTAGCGTGGTTCCGTAATATGAAGCATATGAGCTTTCTTATATTTATTTCTTTTCAATTAATCTTCAGCACACAACTGACGAACCAATGATAGTTTGAGCTGCAATCACTTCCTGATACGCATCAGTTTTAATTTATTTACGTTTAGGGTAGTAAATTGCATCGTAGATTATACGCCTTCTTCTTCCTTGTACTTCAAATTGCATAGCGTAAACTGTACGTCTTGACAGACATCTAGCTCGTAACATTAATTGAAGCTAATGAAATGCCAATCTCGCAGACGTACGCATCGCCATAACGACCAATCGTGCGATCAATGTATCAATTTGCACTAGTTGAAATTTTATTCTCGTAAGATTGATGAACGGAACAGCGCTTCAACATTAGAACACAACCTTTCAAGCGCAAATATAAAATATTACAACTTTACAAACAACAATAGTTCTTATCAAATTATGGTTGTTGAAATCATCTATATCATGCATCTGCATTTTATCATACATAACTATCATCTAATAGAACGTACAGACAAAATAACGTTTGCTTCATTTTTGTTTCAAAATGAAATTAATTTGATGGAAAATCTGGACCATTTGGCATGCATACAAATTTAAGAACGCTGATCTCTGAGACGTCTGGCGAACATGAGACACGCGTTGACTTAAACAAGGTTTTGAGAGTTAAATAAATGAATAATGAAATGATGTTTACCCGTTTCGCTTCGCGCGGGATGTAAAAGCACATAATACACCCCACACATCGTAGCTATGCCAACGCTGTGCTCTTAGACAACGCCTGCTTGATCCTCCTCGTGTAATCATCATTGTTGTATGGCAAATATTGAATTTCCATCTTATTTCCATTTGCACACCTTCACAAAGAGTATGCTATCTACCAACAGTCGTAGATGGTAGATAAATGACTTTCGTTTGGCATGCAGCCCGCACGTTGATTTCAAAGAAAGCGTATTGCGTTAGGACTGTCGTTAAACAAATTCATTGCTTTGTTTGTACGAAACAAGTGCTAAAGTAATGCCGCCGCTTTAACCTTCTTCATGATTATAGTGCAAAACCAAGACTGGTGTTAGAAGCTGCATGAGTAGCAACATTGGTCACAAAGCAGTACAAAAAACAGTCATTCATATTATAGTTGATCTACTTATCAATGTTTGAAACATATGCAATTGAACAAAGGAACCTTATCCCACGATGATCTAAATATTTGATTGCTTTGTTGATACCAGTCGATGATACGAGATTTTCTTCCACCCGAGATTTTGATGAATTCGTATAATATTCATTGATTTATGATGTATTTATCAATTACTCTGGGACTTAGCCATCCTGTGGGCACACCATTTAATTCTTTTTGCAGGAAAAAATGCAATAAAAATTGTATCAAGAGATTCTAACATGGCTTTCCTGAATTGATTCTGATCTTGTTTAATGCATCTACAACAATGGTTGATCTAAATGTTTACTAATAAACATTACTAACAATAAACATTAAAATAAACATTACTTTTATTCAGTAGTGAAGGCCTGGC
Organism: Anopheles epiroticus; assembly: GCA_000349105.1. Lineage (NCBI taxonomy): Eukaryota > Metazoa > Arthropoda > Insecta > Diptera > Culicidae > Anopheles > Anopheles epiroticus. The sequence continues at coordinate 190,838 of KB670636.1, forward strand.
TGTATTGCTTAAATAAAAAATTTTTAATGAAACATGAGAATGAGGTTTGAATCAACCTCTGCTCTATAGTTCAATCGCAGTCCATTGCTTATAGAAGTGTCTCTTGGTGTAAGCGTCAATTTAGGTCAAATATTGAGCATTATAATTGATTTTACCGGTAGGTATATCCTGCTTACTATTCAAAATTAAATTTGTGTTTCAATGGACTTCCTACTGGAATCTATGTTTGAAGGAAATATTCATTCATGTAATTCATTCGTGAGAGCTGCGTAGCCCTAAACCGAAGCCGAAGTTTGTGTGAAACAACAAGTAGAAGAAGCAAAGTGATTTTGAAGTATAGAAAACGACAAAACTCATTCACAACTTCTTTAGAGCTACAGGTAAATCCTTGTTGTCAGCAACGTTTAAAGCACAAATCAAAAGTAAATAGCGAAAATATGTTCACGCCTTCAGTCTGATATTATTCAATCATACACTGTTGAAGAGGGTTCCATTGTTCTGGTTTACAAGAATGGAATAGGAACGGCTTAAACTGGTTCTTGGTCAGAAGCAGATAATTTGCGAAATGGTCATAGTGGGTTGTCATTATTATCTGACATAAAACATTCTTGATTTCTACCTCGCTTCAATGAAAACGAATAATTCGTACGAATGAAACCACTTCAAGGGAAGGAAAAACGAGAAAGATGTCCTACATTGAATAACGGATTGCTAGGCTGTGGTGCTTTTTTATCAATCGCATCCGAATCTTTAGCCACGGTTAGGGCATAACAGTACTGCTGTCAAATAAAGGTATATACTTCATTCGTCAAGCCCTAAGATGAAATGGGTTGAGCCATTCGTACTTGTACTCGTGAAAAATGTCATCCTGAGGGCAAAGCTCTGCATATCACGTAATAATCGGTACTAAACTCATAAAAGCTAATGATCTAAATATGTTTATATTGCATATTTTAACTTGTAAATAAATGTTCATCATCATATATTTATTTTAAAGCAATACGGCCAGGTCGTTACTACTGAATAAAAATATATTTATCTCAAGATAGGTTCCTATTATTCATACAAAATTTATCGCCACCCTTTTGACACAACGGTCATTGCAGATTACAAACTTCTAAGATACTTGAGAAACTTTGAAGAAATTTAAGAAAGGCTTTTTTACTGTTAGCGAACATAAACAATGCCCACCGATTCTCTAAATTGAGTTAGCATAGCTTATACACGTACAAATATTGACCTTTTCTTTAAAGTTTTATTACATTTTTTTAAACATTATGGACTTATCACACATAGAAACAGATCCGTTTTTAATTACTCAATCGGACCAACAAGTTTCCTGAGCAACTCACTAAATCAACGCTGAACAGTAATGTGGAAGTTGAATATTTGTTTGTTCTAAACATAATCTAATACATAAAACTGTTTTTAAAATTATAATCATTTAGATTCAGATTATGTTTCCGTTCAATTGTCTTTTAAATATTTGTTGATTCTACCTTTAAAATACATTCGTATAAAACCGTACCTCTAGCAACTTTCTCCTTGCCTGTTTTTGACTACGAATGCCTTTGGGACATTAGAATCCTATTACTGTATGCGACAAGATGACAGAACATAAAAACAAATAACACAACGCTCATGAAATGGGTCGAATGATTGTACTTGAACTTGTTTGTTGTCTTTTTGATTATTTATTTAAACAATGGTTTTGGTTCCCTGGATCAAGCGAACATCCGAATAGAACACAAAATACGTAAAGGTTACAAATGTTTAATTTAAATCAGTTTGTTATACATAGACGATTTTATCAAACATAATTATTATTTTTTAAGCAATACGGCCTGGTCGTTACTACCGAAAAAAAATATTATTATTATTGGTTGCTAACATTTTAACATATTTTTGTATAAATAGAAAAATTTACTTTTTTTGAGATTTATTATGGTCATTGAGTTTTAAGCAAAATTTTAAGCAGATTAGTTCCTACTTAAATTATTATAATTCAGACTTGTGACTTGAATCTTGAATGGGTTGAGTTGTCCCCGAGCTGGGTCTTCCGATTCCTTGCGTATAACATGGCCAGACCACCAGAACTAGACGAGCGAAATCCACTGTACAATAGTAAGGTCGTACAGCTCGCCATTGTATCGGCTATTGTTCTAGCTTTGGGCAAATAGAAAATACGTTTTCAGAATCGTCCAAAATCAGTTCAGAACAGCAAGAAGTCTCCAAGTTGATTAGGCTACCCTTAACGTATTTTACATTTTCTTGCATGTGTTTTGCATATATTTGCAATGTCAATATGGTAAAATTGATCTTTAGTAAAAAGCTATAGTACTGATTTGCTTCGTACAGGTACATTCAAAAGGCAAATTTAATCTATAGGAAAACCTTTTTTCCCTAAAACTAAGTCACATTATTACTGCTTTTAGTGCAATTAAAAACATATAACCTTATTACACAGAAGCAATCGATATCGTTGCGAGCAGTGATTAGGGTAATGGAGATAGTATTAAATTCATTCTGACCTTAATTAACCGACATTCACTGATACATAAAATAGATTCATTGGATAATCCATCATTTACTGTCCTTTAATTAATGGACGATGACCAAAAAGCATTTTGATCAAATAGCTACTAAGAGAGTGTGCCTGTAGGGAATATATACATTTGTTCTTTGCTGCATATGAAACTGTACCACAGTTTTACAACATCGATATTCCATGGATCCAAGAAGTCCATGAACACAATCCATCTTCGCTGATGAATGTGGACGAATACTTTTTGTGCGTTCATAACATATTTTTTTTAGATTTATCGTTGTAATAATTGTTATACAACTACTTTTGCTCCTTATTTTTATCATAAATCGTTAAATAGATAACAGAACTCTGTTATCAAACTTTATCATTACTTTGCTGTAATGTGTGTAAAACGTCCGTAATTGAGCTTTTTGTCAGAAACAAACGGGTGAACGAATACCTTTTTGGGCTCACTGTACATGCCAGTGAAAATATCCTGTTTTGAAAATAAAATGAGTCAAAAGAGCAACGCGCTTTCAAAGAAACAGTAATATTTTGGTCGTGTCTGTAGCACTCACATTCTTCATCTTCCCAATTTAGCAAAACCATGTTCATACTAAACATCATTTAGTCACACCGGTTCTGTGCCTCATTGCGGTACGGTACGGGAAGTCTTCCTATTTTCATGCTAATCTGCTCAAGCAGATCTTTTCATTAGCCTAATGAGTTGATGTTTGTCGGCATTCTGTGTGCCTTTACACAGCGCTGTGTGCACATAAAATGCTGAACGATTTTTTACACTGCGTTGAAAGTCAGGATGAAAGTAACCGTCAACGTAACCAGCAAAGTGTAAATAAGATGCTATCAACGTGATAGCTCGGTGAAACTGTTCTCATACGGTGCTTTCGTCAAAGATGTTGCTTCCAATATCTCCAACCATCACTTTTTCTTCAAACGGTGCCAGATTCTGTTCTCCTCACACATTTAATTAATTGCATTTTGCAAGTGTAGATCGTAAAGCCAGACCATATCGAGGGTTCTTAATCATATTTGTGCAAAATGTTGCTTATAATGCCAAAAACAACGCTGCCATCATCGAGAGAGCAATCGCTGTGGTCCTTAATATTGTCTAACATTACCAGTAACAAAAGATTTTGTACCGTACAACGAATATCAACGGCTAAGTTTTGGCAAAAACTCCATTCAATTGATCTTGTACAGCGTGCCTGTGTGACAGTGCCACCTGGTGTGTGACAAGAGTGGAAACCCATTTCTGGAACCCTAAGCCAATAATCTGTTCCCGCATTTTGACGCACTTTCGATGTTTTCAATCATTAACAATTGGAAACCCCCTAGCAGCATGGCGAACGCTCGAAGGTTCGTTTGAACAATTCACCTATATCACGAAAAAGATGGATGAATAGCGTTTGGCCTAGGCAGTAAACTACACCGCTATGTTTTGCCTGCATTTGATGATTACGTCGGGGTACCCAAAATTATGATATGTCCCTTTGCTGAACATTTCACTGGTTGATTGGGTGGATCAATTCGCCATAGTTCCTTTTTTTCTTGTTGTTTCTCATTCGTTACTCGGCCTCTCGAGACCCTACCCTAACATCACCCTAGGTCTTTCTAAAAAAGGACCCTTCTAACCGCGCGTGTGTCCTTGTGGCTAGCAGTTGTGCTGTAATCCCTTCAATGCATTGAAATAGATTATAACGCACTACGACCATAAACCCTGGATGTGCATCAGTCTCCAAGATGGGAAGATGTGTGTTATTTTAGTTTTAATTGGATTTGGAATAGATATTTACACTTAAAGCTTGTGCTAAATCCCACATATGCCAAATTTTGCTAGAATGTTAACAGATGATTCAGACAACAATGCTTGCTTTCAGCAACTGTAACTTTTGTTCCTTATGATTTTTTTTCAACGCACAATGAAAAGCATTTGATTAATTTTAATTAAATCTTCTTGAGGGCATAAAACATTTACTACATCATACTGTGGCAAAAAATCAAACTACATCAATGCTTTCCTCATACTACTTCCAGGAAGTATTTCCTTTTAAAATTAATTTGCCTGCCGAAACTCCTACCAAGGGTTAGGGTTAATCAAGAAAACATGTGGAGTAAAAGAGGGTATCACGCTCTAATGCTTATTCTTCCGGTGTGGATTATTATTTTTCCCTTCGGAAGTTAAGCCTCTCCAAGACAACGAATTTGTCTCGTTCCAATCTTTCCCCAATTATTCCTAAATATTACACCAAAAAACATTGTTACTGTACCGTTATTCTTCATACAACTTTGAATACAGTGAAATTGAAATGTGGTAATAGTCATATAACTAGATGTTTAACTATTTTAGTTTTGTTTTCAATAAATTTTATATATTCAACAATGTGACTTAAAGTATTGGAACAATGTAAGTACCAACATTATTTAAAATTAATCTTTTTAATATAACCACCGTTGCAATGAAACAAACCTAAGATATTAATTTCTGCCTAATCGTGAAATAAGACTCATGCATAAACAAATCATCAGTAATGTACTATCATAAAATTTCATTTATTTATCCAAATAGTATCATTTGTTACCAGAACTTACCTTGCACCGATGAAGAAATCGCACCAGAAATTAACAAGACCCAAGCCACGCAATGATGGACGCCAACATCAGTGACAAAAGTCATTTTGGATGCTCGTGCCTGCTTTGATGCTCGAGCCTAGCCTTACCGTCCCGTTATTGATATCAATGTAGTTGGAAAGGCTTAATAAGATAAACATATATGCTGTTTCATTTACACTTGCACTACACTTTTCACTGTGTTTCGATGCTGATTATCGATCCATTTCGTTCCGTATGGGTAATATCACGGTGTTGAAATCTTCATCCTGTTTTCTACATTTTCACCATTCACTTTCACTTATGGTAGCACTGAAAAACATAATTAAATTATCTTCGTTGAATTTCCTGGACCTCTTCCAACTCAACATAAGACTAGAGATACATTTAATTAGCGTGGTTATTACATCAGCTGGGATAAAAACACTTACTTATCATTACTTTTAAAACAATTCCACGCCACAATGCATATAGCTTATTCAGAGCTAAAATTATTCTTTTGTATTTGCGGAACGTCACTATCACTGTTTCACGTGTGGAGTGTACACTGCACAATTGATTGAGTGGTATAGTCAGTCATTTGATTAGCCAGCAATCTCATTGATGTCTGACACATAGCGTGTTGTCACAAAGCACACCGTTCCATCATGATGTATCTGCTCTACACATTCTTGTCATAGTGATGCTTGATGAAATCTCATATCATGGAACTTTGTAGAGCAGCAATTCAGAGTGTGAGCGTTATTAAATTTCTGTAATGCAGGCACACGTTTACTCATCGTCTATATTCTTTAGATTGTGGGCAGATTCATGAAATTAAAATCAGTCCAAGATAAAATGGCTTGTTTTAGAGCTGTTTATGTCCTTGTACTGTTCAATAAAATATTGCTTCTCGGTGGAACGGTATGCATTACATGCAATACAGATTTTTTAATCTCAAATAAATAAATTTCGAATGCTATTATACAAAATAAGTTTTACAAAAACCTTTATACAAACAATAAACTTTCAGGTAAGAAACAAGAAAACTGACATCGTCAAGCTTCACAACAGACGCTCCCATCGTAAGCATTCTTCAATGAATTTTATTTTAATCTTTTTTCACAATTGTCTGTCGGTGCTTCTAATGCTGATTTATTAAACCGCTGTATGTTTGTGTTGCTTTTCTAAACTCTAAAGAAAATAATCTCCTTTCCCCGCATACATTGCGACGTGCGTTAGGTAGACCATGCGGCAAGAGAAATAATTTGCAGTAGGAGGTAAGCTTGGTGAAGAATAAAAAACCTTCCGAGCAATATTGTTACCCCCCGTGATCCGTGGGTGAGAGATATCCTTATACCCAACAAAGCACCTACCATCCACTCCGACCACATGCTGCTTTATGAATCTCCAGATTCCTGCGCAACACGCACCTTTAGGTGCTTTCTTCGCCGGTGGGAAACAACCATGCCCGAGCGGGTGCATTTTTCAATAGCTCTCTCTACATTTTCCGTCGACACTTGAGCACAAACAGCAACACCACTCCTGATCTAACACCGGAGCACCGTAGTCAATTCTCCGCGTGTTGATATAAATGATAACTGTGGGATGATGTTGGCTTTTGGGGAGAGATGAAGTAAAAAAAAAACACATGAGCGTGATAACATGCTCAGGCTATCGTTTATCAGCATTAGCACGATTGCATTCTAACAACCAACGCGTATGCATATAGCATAATCAAACATCCTAACTACTGCGGCTAAATCCTGCTACGTTAAAAAACTTTAAACTATTCTGAGTTGTTGGAAGCGCATTTGATGTTTTCCACATAATTTACTGGTATGGTAACTGGTAATGGTAACTAAAAATACCATTTGAAATGATCATAAATTTCTCTATATTTCATCGACGCTAGCACACGTTTTAGAATCTTTTAAAAGATCATTATGTTAGGGCTTGAAACGTTCTTTTGAACGTTTATGTAAGCAGTGTTCTTATTTTTCGAACATTCCAAATCCATTCATGATTTTTTGTTTTGCTGGTTAAAGCTTCACTTCAAATGCAAGGTATTAAATTGTAACTTAAATTTATCAGATTTTTTTTACATTTTTCCTAATTTCCACAGTAAAGTGCTGTTAAAGCGTACATGATTTGTCACGACAAATGTGTTCATTCGATCGCTGCTTTCTTCCACCATCAACCATTCCACTCGTGCCTTGTGTGTCATCGACTTGCAATTTCAGCGGCGGCCACTGCATTAGTCATCAATGGCGTGTTGCTCGTGTAGCAAATGCCTTAATTGCTCGCACCGGTATCTTTCTTTCTATTTATAGCAAAAACTGCTCTTTCTTCCACACACACAAGCGGTCACCAGGCATTTTCCTTGTAACAGCTGAGACAGTTTGTACAGTTAGCATGGTTTTGTTGTTGCTATTTTTGCTCCAAATGTCCTTGTTGATTAACAATCTTAATAGTGCCAACGATTCTACTGATCTCAATACAACTTCTTTTTTTTTGACTAGACAGTTTACCAACTACACCAAAAACGTAAAAATATGATACCTTTTGCACGTCTGAATATGCCTATCCATAGATCAAAGGCATCGTGTTGGTCTACAACAGGTAATGAACGCCTACCAAACGGGAATCAACGGTATGCGATTTCCGTGCGCAGGCACATCCATTCGATTTTTTTTCTTTGTCTGAAGACAGACTTCGACAAAGGCTCCCAGGTTGGATTCGATGACTAATTTATGGGATTCAAAAACGATTTTTTTCTTTCACTATTCTGGCACATTTGCTCTTTGTCACTTGCGCAAAAACGCATCATGGTAACGTTTTCGATGGTCTAACCCCGGAAAGATGGGATGATACAAGAAAATGGAAGAAAGAAGGATGACAAAGAAAATGAAAGAGAAACTGAAATGTGAAAACAAAACAGTACAGTACAGCTGGGGTCACTTCAATCCCAAAATTGAAGTCCCAGACCATTTTCTATGCGGTTCCTTTCAATTATATATCATGGTTCTAGAACTGAGAACTATTTTGCAGTTCTTTTGCTGCGGACTCTGCCGCTCCCATCGTTTTTTTTTTCACGACGAACTGATATCCTGTGCAAAGTAAACACACACTCCGCCTTCTCCATGCTGCACGCATGGAAAGGGAAAAAGAAAACATCCTACAACACTATTGCATGCTGGTTTCCTTTCGCGCTAGGAAAACATACAAACGATTCGGAACGATTAGCCAGTATAAGTGTACCAAAACGGGAACAAACGTATGCGACCTTTCCCACAATAATTCTGGGTCTCACTGCTGCTGTAACAAGAGGGTAAAATCTTTTTACTGCTGATCTGGCAATAAGATTAATGACCAATGCTAAGCGGAAACCTAGCAAAATTTTCTGGGGGTGAGAGAAATAATTTCCAAGTGATTCTTTCCGCAGTGACTGTGAAAGACCCAGCATGTTCGATATTTACACGATAACATACGAAAAGTAACGACCTCAAAGAATGTCCTGCAAACGCTCGCGAACCGCTGGTAAAACTAATCAAACTTTCAAGAATGTGAAGTGTTATCTTCTGTAGACTCGGTAATTGTGCATAGGGGATACGAAAACCAAGAAACCAATCACATGACTATATACTTTTGCCTGTAGTAACGGAACTAACTGCGGATAACTACTCACAGTATTACAGTGTATAATTTACAGATTAAACCATTTATTTAGACATGCTTTATAATAATGAATAGAGAAATTGAATTATAAATATAAATATACTATATTCATCTTAAATTAAAGATTTGAAAAGACTTGCGTCTTATAGACAGCAGTCTTATTTTCTTGCAGCCTTCCCTCAATCACAATTCTAATTTGCCGTCTTGAGGGAAGCATTTGACCCAACATTTAGCTAAAGTTCAGACCATTTGCTTTTACCAAATCTTTCTTCTTCCAATTTTTCTTGAAACTACCCTTCTTCTATAAATTGCCCTAAACAATATTCTTTCTTCTTCTTCTGTCTGCTGTCTGTTGTTTAACTTTCGCGAACCTAAGCCATCTACGAGATATCTTGCGGCTACCGCAAATCTCATCATCCGCGACCATGTGCTGTTCCGTTTGGGCCAATAATTGCATTGCCCCTCGGCTGCTTTTACCATCAACTCGGAAGAATACAGCTAGTGCTTCAAATGTTGTCTACGTCGCTGCTAATCGCTATGTTTTTGTGTCCTAGTCAGTAGCTGTTTTGCACAAACACCATATTTTAAGCATAATTAGTTGGTGTTTCGAAATGAATCTTTGTGAACAACATCTTGATGAATCATTTCTACTGCATCGTTGATATGAAAGGCAAGAAAAGTTCCCCTTCATAGGTTTAGAAAATACTCACATTAAATCAAAAATCGTGAAAGCTTTATTTCTAAACGAATAACGTTAAATTTGAAATCTTCTTTTCAAAATAAATATAAAGCATGTGACTACATCTCGCTATATCATTAATTCATGTTACTCTGTGAATGATATGAAATGAAACCTTTGGATAAAAAAATTATCAGAGGTCAAATTTACGGGCACCATGATTTTAACATAACAGACCTAGAAGCGTAAATCATAAACAGACAGCAGCAATAATCATCATGTGTTTAGAACCTCTCCCAAAGAAAACAGAACCTTGAATATTTTAATAATAAAACGCCTATCAACTTCATGAAGTTTCGCCGGAAGTTGTAACACCAACCGGAGCAATAAGCCATCGAGATACACATCAAAGGACCCGCTGAAAATTAAGAAGAGTTTTGGATCGTCTTTCATGCTGTTCCCTTTATTTTTTGTACCCAGCTTTTAGCTACCCTTGGATCATGGATGTTGTTTTGCTTTCTTTTCCAACACTATCACTCGACGTTGCTTTGACCTAGTCCTTTGTTGCCTCATCTGTCAATCAGGAACAGTTACAATCACAATATTTTATTAATGTCGCCATTAACGCTACTACCGGCTCCTGTTGAATGGTGACCATGGTGACTTTGTAAACTGAAACAACAGTGTTATATTTTCTTCCAAAAGCTTATGTTAATGTATTAACCATAAAAATCAAAGCTGTGGAATGCTCAAATAAAACATTACACCGAATTGTATATTTTCAAGAATTCCAAACTAGCCGGAGTAAAAGTAGGATAACATTCTGTATGTAACGATTTTTTTTTTGTGAAACGTAAAAATGCACAGAGGTAGACAGTCTGAAAGACTTTCATCATCCAGATGCAGAGAAATCTCCAAATAATCACCTTATAATCCTGAAAAATTTGTTCCTAATCCTTTCGGAAAGCTGCAGCTCTTGTCCATTCCCCTTTTCGTTACCGATTTTTGAACGAAACGTTGATCTTATGTTTTTTGTTCGTAGTATACAGCAGAAGAGAAACCCAGTAAAGCTTACGATAACGATGCTCCGTAGATCTACTGTACTTTGCTTACTTTTTGTGCCAGTAACATAATTCTCGAATGAATTGTACTATAGCTCGTACGGATGAATTCGAGGCCAACAGGACTTTAGTTGATTCTGTGGAAACAATTTTTCACATGCATATCGTGGGACGTTAGAAAACAGAAATGATCAGGGAAAACATATCTCTGGAAGCCGTTCCCGCCATTAAAGGCGAAGGATAATCCTTTATTGTGTGTTCACTAGGGTTGTTTCCTTGGTGGATCTCATACCAAGTGCACACTGTAAATGTATTCTATCACACGTCATACTGAACACCATTTATACACGTTATGATTTGCAATGCAAAAACATGGTTACAATATTAAAAGCAGCGGAAAACTTTAGAACACAATTACTAGTAAATAAACATCAATCTATGAACTCTTGCAAATCACACAAAGCGTCACTCATTTCAACACAGGCTTCCATTTTTTATTCAATAAGCATAATAACCAAATAGAAACACCATACACTCATTATTCATAAAGCACTTTTAAACACTTTTAAATCCTTCCATTTGTTGGTGTGTGTTTGCGTGTGGTTGCGTTTGTGCATAATTTAACACATTGCTCCGAAAATCGATTTAACAGAGAAAAATCAACATCACTCTTCGTACCAAAACGCAAATATTGTAAGCGAATCGCATCACTATTATGTACTTCCGGTAGTATTCTCTTGCTCTGTACAAAACGACCGTCAAAACCCTATAATGCCCCTGTGCTACAAATTCAGTACCCTGCGCTGTGGTTATGGGCTGCGGTCTAAAGCAACGCATGAAAAACTGATGTTGCACTTGATTATGCTTTTATTGTTTCTTATCACATGACACTATCGATTAAAGCTGCTGTCAATCAAGTTGGAGGTATTTTTTGTTGAGTTTTAAGCTTATCGACACTCACAAAACATCAACTATTGCCGTAACCTCAATAGGCAAAAAATGAAACAGCACGACATTTCTTATCCCAGCACGGCCCAAATACGCACCATCCGCTTCCAAAGACGGACTACGACTAACGAACAAATGCGTGTGATGCTGTTCGCACTTTCCTGACGCTTTGGAAATGACCGAATCCAACCCGAGCTCAGCACCAATGGCGAGGCATCCAGGGTTCCTATCCCATTTTTCTTCTGCCTGAATATTTCTGTTTTGTTACTTCTGTTTCTGACAAGCGTAATCTGTTGATATCAACTGTCATTTCTCTACTTTACAAAACAATTCCTACAGCCTTTAAATTTGAAATTGTCATCGAGTGAGGTATTGAAAGTTGTATGCGTTTTAGCATAACGATTTCCAAAGGTTTGGCGAAAACAATAAAAATTTAAATCTTTCGTTTGTTTGACCATTGTTTGCTGTGCCATACTGAAAATTACAACCACATTTGTTTATTCAGACTATCAGCAGCATACAATATAGTTTTTCATTTTATTTTCATCTATATTAAAATTTTCGAAATTCCGAAATATTGCAAAGTTACATACTTTATAATTTTATCTCGTTACGTGAAATTTTAAGGCATTTAGTCTGTTCACTCTCATCGCTACAAATTAAACTATCGGAAATCAGTAACAGCAACAATTCTGACAGAAATTGTTGCTTGCAAACCCTGTATTCCCGAACAGCTGTTCCGTCTCGTGATCGGCTTTCGGGCATGGACCGGCGCGGATGAGCCGGCGAAGCGAAAGACCCTACGTGAATAACGTTTAAAAAGAGTTTTCTTCGCTAGGACGCACCAGATATCCGGGAGCAGTACGCATCGCATGGCGGAAAACCCAAAGAAATGAGCGTCTTGGAGAAAAATGTTCGAGGTCACTCTTTTCACAGCGCAGCGGGAGAGTTATAGCTAGAAAACGTAAACAAAGCGCGCAAAAGCCGGCAATAAATATTTTATTTGCTATTGACTCTTGACCGATGCCAGCGCTATCGCAATTGCCGAGATTCTATAAATTAATTCATTTTTTGTGAACGTTTAATAAAAGTATACGAACTACCACATTATTCAAAGCATGTCTGCATATAAGGTATGTACTACAGACTATCTGATAGTTGGATTACAAAAAACAGTTTATTAAATTTTATTCAAAATATTCGATTTATGTGTAAAAATATCCTAAAATATATCTGTAAATATTGTATTAATGCACAAGCAAGTTTAACATTATTTTCTGGAATTAATAATATGTAAATTAATTGAATTGATTATTGATTCTCTTTTTCCCAATAACCCACATAATTTTACAATTTATCCTATTAATCTAACAGCAAAAAGGCCTGGTCATTACCAAGGTATAAAAAATACAAATTTGATTCCTTCTTCATTGACCCATCATATATTGTTCCTTATAACCTGCGCGTGCCCATGCTCTACAAGCATGAACGCGGGAACAAGGTCTGTAAGCATTTTAATTTGAAAAGTTTTCTAATAGAAGTAGGTAATACATACTGCGTTATGTATTGATTGTGTATTGATTTGATAGTAGCTTTCCATATTTGTGATCGGCGGTTCGATGGTATAATGTTAGACGCGCTGACTTCTGCAGGGTTGGGCGTAGATCAATTCTCATCTTTGGATCGCTAATCATCATCACACCTGACTAGCTTGTTGTAGTAAATACCAAAAGTCACACAAAGCCCCATATTCTTATACTCTCCAATGAGGCTCGGGCAGGTCTTGATCAAAAATATCGACCAGAAAATGGCCAGAAAAAAAATTCATATTTGTGAAGTAATTTAGATAAGTAAAAGAACGTTTCTTAAAGTGGGAAGTTAAGTAAAATATTGAAACCGTACCGGAAGCAATTAAAACATGAAATAAAGTGAGTGTTTGACTGGTTGAAAAGGATAAAAAATCAGGCAGTGGCCATTATCTGTCTCCACATATGAACTTTTAAAAAGTAAAAAAGCCAGTAATACTAGCCTTTCATATGTATTGCAGACATAATTGAACCAAAATATTTTATTTTTATGATTCTGTAAATATAATCATTTTGTTTAAAGAACGATTTGTATTGAATTTTCATCTTATAATTCAAAACAAAGCCTAGTTGTTAATAGAAAAATCACAGCTTCCAAAAACATTTAAATAAATTCTCCAATATACTCCTTGTTTCAAAAACCATTTTGCTCACCCCGAGGACATAAGATTTCAAGCATGGCGTCCCAGCTATATACACTATACCACAAACTATGAAATCAAACTTAAAACAGCAACAGGAGCTCTAGCAGTTAACGATAAAACGATAGAGGAAACCTGCATGTCAACCCAAACTACGCCATAAAGTAATCGGAAGGACAATTTTACGCATTTCTAATCCTCCTACATAATCAAATTAATCCTAATGACCGTAACTTTAATTGAAACGACACACGTTTTTGCTCCACCCCCAACGTTGGCCATCAGCCTTTACCAATGATAAGTAGCAACACCCACCGCTTCTGAAAGGCAAAATGTCTCTCGAGCCCATGGTCCATTATTATCTCACTAGGAACAGCCACGCGTATCCTTGCGGATCGGAGTAATTTGGATTTTTTTTTGTACTGACTACCAGCTACCGATTCATCCTTTCGCAACCTTCAGCCGAAACTTCATTTTTTTATCCCTCATATTTAATCTCTCACTCCAGTAGCATACTCACATCCTTCTCCACCCTTTCATTGGAAATGTGTTGCACGACTACTCACACATACTATAGAATCTGTGGAGCCTTATCATAATCATCATAAAGGCCATGATCATACTCATCAGTATCGTCAACATACAACCACTGCACGACGACGGTTGGCATGGTGACGGTATCGCCATAATAACACATAATACCACAAAATCGGTTTAAAACGGATTAAAATATGTTTTATTATGCGAATACCCCTTCGGCAAGGTTCTTCATCGCTTTGATAGTCCAAATGCTAGAGACATTTTATTGATAACTTTTTGTCCATGAGCTCGATAAATTAATTTGAGATCTTGAATGATGAAAACAGAGCCATTTGAATAGCGCACTATTTCCAATGTTAATGCTCGTGGAAGTTATTTCATCAATCCTTTCTTTTCGACAGTTACTGTCCTGTTGCGTTTGCAACACAGGCCAATCAAAATTGTTTAAAGAAAATCAAGATATCATTATTTTACAAGACACAGCACTCAACACGCATCCCCACAATCAGTTATCAGTCCCAAGCTACTTTTTAATTATGTTTCAAAAACATATTTTTTGTACAAAATATAGTATTACCATATGTTTATTCATATCGTCAAAACTCTCGTTTTAGGTAGAGCGTTCTTTACTTAATATACATTCTTGTTACCTGTGTACGAAAAGAGTATCAAGTGTGTAGAAGTAAGTTAAAAACTCATGTTCTCACAAGCTTCTGCATATCTTTGCTCATTGGTGCGTTTGTACTTACCAATTGCTGCTGGTAAAAATTACTCAGAAAGTTTAGTACAAACTACAAACTCGTACAAGTGTTGACCTGTAGTATTTTTGTGGTGAAAAACAAAAAATCCTCATTATTCCTCCCGTTCTTGTTCATTCTTTTTTTCTTACTTTTCCTCTCACGCTCGATCTCTCCAGTCCGGCTTGTATCTCTCTCTCTCTCTCTCTCTCTCTCTCTGCTCCTTTTTTGACACTTCCTGGGTAAAGTCCTTTACCGGCCTTTCTCAATGTCTTTTACAGCACTCATCGCACATCTTTTAATGCACGCTTGTACGGATTTTCAATGATTTTTTGTTAACACGTTTTTGTTGTTCAGGATAAAGAAGATCCTTAAGAAGCATTAGCTAATGCCGAAATGGTCTCTGGAACCGTAGCGGAGGAATAGCTTGCTAGCAAAGCAGGACGGTTGTTCAGTTTTATGACCAGCGCTTATTGTTCACCGGCCGTTTGGAGTGGTGAAGTAAAAAAAAGGTCAGATTGTTGCACGGCCAGCTGGAAACTAAGCAGTAAAATACAGTTTTCGTTACACTTTTCGCCGGGAACCACATTCTGCTGTACGCGCGTGTGTACCATTACATGTGAATTAATGATAATGAATCCGTACTGGTGCCGTCTCTAAGCTCAACATGAGGTAAAAGATATGTAATAAAAGGTCCAGGCAATTCAGCAATTTAGTTTCTTTGTTTTTTTTTTTTTCTCACTTTAATACGAATTATATGTTAGCTCACGGTGGTGATTATCAATAGGATGAACATTATGTTTTACTTTCTCATTGCACGACTGTGCTGATAATTTAAACTTTTATGTTTTGATTTTCGCCGAATACAATAGACACTTATCTTTGTTGCTTTTTTTTTCTTTTTCAAACACATCAAAATCAAACAAATGTATCCAAACTTCTTCAACTGAAGCTGTAGCTCGCAAAGTGTCAGCGTAGAAAACATTCCGCTAAGCCACTTCAAATCTCCTAGGCCATAGATCGACCCATCAATTTCAAAGGAACGAAATACTCCGTTTTCCGACTCCTTGTCAACCGTTTGACATTAAAAATTATGCCATGTTTATGTTGACATAAGCATCTTCTTCCATTTGTTCAAAGTGTTTTTGTTTTGCGTTTGCTTGAGCTGCATTAACGGTAGCTCCATCCTATTGCGTTTGCTTTCATTCAACACCGACGCCCAGCGAGCTGTTGCTGGATTGCCGTCTCCGGCAAACGGGAGGGATTAAGTTATTTAGCTCCTTAATTTATGTTCGTTCTCTCGAAATCAATAAGCTCTTTAGAGCCCTTAACGGAGGATGAATGTGCGAAGATTTCACGACGGCTACCTCATCGCGTCAGACCTGCTGTTTGAAGTCGTACATCACGCGAGCACCAGATTTTGAAAATAGCCTGATAAAATTTAGCCTGACAGTTACGGTGCTATTGGGTCAAGCATAACATCGCTATCATCACCACCTGGTGCTGTGGGAAATAATATATTTTAAATTCTATACTAGCGTCGAAGACAACTTTTAAACTATTTTAACTTTGCTGTGTAAAGGTGTATTTTTACAAAATATAACATAATGGAAACTGTTTGCTACCTGCAGTGAGTTGTAATGCCAAGCGGGAAACGAAAACGAATGCTTGCCTAACTAACGATATATATATTTTACATAAATTATGTGCATCATGCACCAACGGAAACTCGTGAGCTGTTGCTATTAATGCTCAGGACGTGTGCGGGGTTTACTAAAAGGTTAGTTTTTGCCCCCCTGGCGACACTTTCATTATCCACCGCGCCGCGAGGGAAGGAAACGCCACCGCGGAACCATTTATGGAAGAGGGTCTTTTGGACATTTCCATTGAAGAAGTGTCGCGGTGCTTCAAAACCCAAAATCTCGACTCACGCTTAGAAACAGCTGACGACTCGTATTCGATCAGAAAAAAAAGAGAACAAGACTCGTGTCTGAACAGGCCACTGCAGTTAAGACGAGCGGTACATGCTATATTTACACGAGTCCTCATTCGGTTAAGCTTGTGTCTTCACTCGGCGCGTTTAAATATGGTCGCAGTCCTTTTCCTCACTATTTTATCCCTCCCTGTTTGAATTTAGATTTTCTATCCCTTCCTGTCGTGAGCCATGCGGCACTGGTACATTAGACTTACGGCAAGGTAGGTGCATGTAAAGTAGATTCCACTTGAACGACATGACACGCAGGCACGGTAAGATGGGTTTCAATGGGCACCAAGAAGTACACCCACAAACGAACTGTCGTTTGAAGACCGATTTTGGACCGGTTCTTAATGGAATGGTATGACGAAAGAAAAGACCTTTAAAACCATTACACCATCACCAATGCCGAGGAATATAAATGAAAGTTTTGATTTTAAGCCTGAGTTCTAGTTAGTTTGTTAGCATTGAATTCAATTGTGCTATGATCTTCTGTATTATGTTTTGAAGTCTCAGGAATTAATTTTAAGTTAAGTATCTTTAACAAGAGCGATACATCTACAATTATATCAGGTTTGCTAGCAGGTAAACTTGCTTGTGACGATTGAAAAATTGTGGTTGAACGACCTGTCTAAGACACTAATGAATTAAACTAATTCTGACTGTTGGTGTACCAAAATCAGTCCAGCGTTTGGTTCTGTTGGTGTATGGACTGTTGATTAACCCATTCAGTTCTGAGTAAAAATTTAATGAACATCTTGCCCAGAGCAGGAAATCTTAATGATATTGAAAGCGCACCTCAAACGACTAATAAATTTATAACACAAATGCAAAACACTTATAGCTTGGTTGCAATATAGCGCTGTTTCCACACAACGCTTCTCGCAAGTACCATCATTAATCAATCGAAACAATAGCCACTCATCTGTAGCGCCATTAAAAATCAAACAGTACTCGACAGTGTCCTCCAAGGTTCAGCTGTTACTGTTGCCAGTGAGTAGGCAACAGCAACCCAACCCCTGTGAATCCTAATCTCAGTTGGCAAACGCCGTCCACTGTGCTGGGTATGTGCGCACGCACGGTAATCCCTCGAGAAACATGATGAAGGTGGCAATAGAAAAGTAATTCAATTCCCATTCGATTTCCCGGCTACAGGCAACTGCGACGACCTTGTAATTACGTTCCCTTTTTTTCGCTACGCTACGCTTTGCTAGTTGTAAGCTAAACAGTGTCCCATCTGTAGGGCACGCGAAAGCCATATGACGAAAATCGAGTAATCGAGGGTGCCAATTATTGAGTACGATTCCGTTCTTTGCCGTCTAACGACGGCGGCAACTTGATGCAATCCTGGGAAAAATGTGCTCGGGCGAAAGATGGTGGTAAATATAGGAGAAAATTCACCCTAAACTATTTCTCGATACATATATCAACATGTAAACCAATAATCAAGAATAAATCAAATCACACTGGTTTTACATTTTGTAAAAACTTAAAGCCATCGAGGTAAAAACTAAATGATGATAATTGTAAAAAATTAATTATTTAAAACTCAGATGTGGGAAGTTTTTTACGGTTCATAATGCATTATAGATTGATTTATTTTATGTCTCCGAAAAAACTCAACAACAGACGGAAGACAAAAAAACCTCAAATTCAGATTAATCTAAAACCTTAAAGGAGCCTACTTGTTGAACCAGTGGTAACGGTGAAGTCCTGTCATAGGGTTCAAGGATACATCGAATCCAACATGGACTACTGCAACCTGCATACACAGGCATGACTATCCTGAGTACACTAAGGTATAGAAAAAACCAATGCACATGAGTGCATTGGTAGTCCCAGATACTTGAAGTATTGTTGTTCTACCCCAAAATATACTATTTATTAATAATATTCCTAATTTACATGTAAACTTAGTTCTCAAAACTAATAAAAATGAATTGTTATGAGCCACTAAGCGAGAGCAACTACAAGACGCTAGATATGTTCTCGCTTTGGCATGATTTGAAAGTGCAAGAGTAAAGAAGTGAAAAAATGCTCTCTTTTGGTATATCGTTGTCAAACTTTTCACTTTTCTTGACACACAAAAACGAACCGAATGAGAAACATACACAAGAGTGAATTTAAATACAGTTTTGTTTTAAAACATTTGACTGTCAAATGAAACACAGATAAAGAAACACATCACAAAAGTGAGATTTTAGTCTAGTTCGTGTTCTCTTTTGTCCAAGCTTCTCCACATTTATTATATTTTCCTACGTAAAACTTGCCTTACAAAATTTACCTCGTGTGCAAAAAGGTGCAGGGATTCTGGTCCAGTTCTTGCAGCATCTTCCTAGAAATGATAGCTTTCAGCAATGTCTGTATAATATGGCACACTCAACCAGCCATTTCATGATAGTATCACGTATCCCGGGGGAGATCGAATTACACGCTTATGTCAAAATTTCACACAAAATCGCTTATGATTGCCTAGGGATGGCACCTAAATACAGTGTTACCCTTACCAGTACGAAGATTGTTTGGACTTTGCAAAGCAAAACATAACACATAATACATCTAACCTTTTTTCTGCAAAACAAAACAAGCCTCATTGAACCAAACTCGGTTCCAAACATCAACCGTGAACCCATCTCGTGCCCAGTTTCAGTAACTCCGTCCACCGGTGGGTTGTCGCTCCGGGAGATAAGCAAGTGGCTGATGTTTGTGTATTCTTTTGTGTTGTTTCAAGTGGATTGTTTCTTTTAACAAAAAAAAAACTCTCGAAGAGCATCTCTTGACAAAAGCCTATATGGTTTTCGCCTTTCCTCAGTACAAAATCCTAAATTTTTCAATACTTTATGCAGTAAATATTCCACAGCACCGTAGGTGGACATGTATCCTGTGGCGATGAGAGTGTTTCTGCTTTTCTTTTACAGGCTATGAAAAAGAAGGTTGAGTTGGTTTTTTGGCGTAGTTTTACATTTTTTTCTTTTTTGTGTTGGGTTTTTCATTATCTTCTATCAGTTACGTATTTCTGAATGCCTCAAGGACACCTCGATTTATGTACAAAAGGCCACAATGTAAATATAACATGTTGAAGTATTTTACTGTTGTATCAACTTAAAAGAAGGACCATTATTTATCATCTCTTTGTTTTGTTTCTGTATTCAAATTGAAAGAATAAAACCTTTGCCGTAGATATTGTAAAAAAAAACTTTATTTTGATACGATACATTTTTTACAAATATTTTCAAATAAATTTTCAGTGCAAGAGATTAAAAAAGGAGATGCACATATATAAATGCAGATTTGTATGGAGTAATACGAGTACAACCCAACTTCACATAAAACGCTGGTTAATTCGAAACACACTTGAAGATTAAAAATACAAGCTACTGTGACTGTTCAGAATTTTTCCCCTTTAAAACTATTTCTGAACCGAGACTGAACCAAATGTCTTGGCCAACGACTAGGCATAATATATCTTCAAAACTATAGTGCAACGCCCTATCCTTCGACCCGAATCATTGCAACTACGCAGATGTATCGTGCCATGTGTCCCTAAGACCAACGGGCTTCCATTGACAATAGCACGCGGATCTGCGTCATCGTCGCTATACTTTCATGAAGGGAACTTCGCTCTCGGTTTTTTCCTGTCTGTCTCTTATACACGTACATTTGGCGCCCTGTGGAGACAATCGCCACGAGCTACAATACTTAGCTACAGTAGTCCTCGGAGTGCCAGTAAAGCGGATATTAAAAATAATGACAATATTTATTTTTAAATGTTTTTTACCCAATAAATTGTTACACCCCTCAGCAACTCCAGACGCACGCTTGGGACGTCCCAAGACGATTTTGCTATTTTGACTCTCGACTGAACGTATCGCCCAAAAGCTGCGCATCCTTCTCCCTTACTTATACATGAAAATTAATTTCAGGGTGAAAGTTCATACCCTGCTAAAGAACTGACATTACAACATGCCCTACGACATGCCAACAGGAAAGGGATATCGATTCCTCTAGGGTCTGCCATAGAAGGGTGACATACCAAGCATTACATGTGTACTCGCAATTAACTATCAACATTGTTTAAATTTATCCCTCTGGCTTGACGGATAAAGTGTTGACGCTTACCTTCATTTGAATGAAAACATTATAAATAGAAAAATGTATCAGCCCGTCTTGTTTTACTGACCACTGTATTAAGTGTTATAGATAGAAATGCACCAATTCATTTTGGTATTTCATGAATCTATGATGAATTTTATGCAATCTATTTCGATTTGATTTCATGTATTTTATGAACAATCGCCTTATGGAGTAATACAAATAAGCTTAAAATTCCTACAAAAAATATTTACAACATGAATACAAAACATTCAATCATTTTCCAAACTTGAGATCATCAGGGTTGTCTTTCGTGTATTCTTTTTGTTTATCAAAACCCTTACCCTCACCTTAAAGAATATAACAAAACTTCAATCGTTTGCTGCATATGGGGCTGCTCAATTTCGCCCCTTTGATTCGGGTTTGAACTGATTATCCAGTTAAGCAAAATTCCTTCCTTTCCCAAAGCCATAAAATAAAACTAAACATTTCCTTTTCATCTCTCATGAACGTCTTTCAGGTCTGCTTCCAGTCCTCAACAACGAGCACGTCCCCAATTTCACACACAGGCAGGAAACCTCGGACCTTATTTATAGCAATTACGTTGCTAATCTAAATCAAACGAAAAATCAGAAACAACCCGCACTGTGTGCTATGACCAACCTATTGCCAATATTTCCAACTTCGAAACGAAATAAATTGATTTCCCGGGCAACGTGCACCAGCTGTGCCCAGAAAGGCCATGCGATTGTGACTGAACTTCTTCGCGCTTTGCTAAGACGATTCGCATACAATCGTAAGATGATAAAACAGTAGGACACAACTCCTGTTCCCGTCGATGATACGTAAGAGTTGGGGGAAAACTCCAGCTTCTCCCCAAAACCCAAAGAGATAAACGTGATTTTCATCACAAGTGACCAACTGGGGCTGACACATACGTGTGCGTAGTACCTGAAAATGTTACACGGATGTGCTTGCCAAGGATAAAACATAACCTGAAAGGCCGAGGAACTTATAGCAAAAAGGCAAACAAAAAAAAGGATAGAGTTGTTTCGGATCGGGTATTGATATCGTTATATAAATCACCACGACACTAGTTGCAGATGTTTTTGAAATAGAAAGAGACAAATGCGTCAAGATTTTGTGGCACAGCTCGGTATGAAGTAGTTACAAGAAAACAGCAAATCACGAATAAAAACGAACGCACTTCCACGAAACCTTCGCCTACCAAAATACGCAGGGTAAAAAGAGTAATCTAATGGTCAAAGCTTTCAAACGGTTAATTTAATATTCTCAGCGCTGTATCTTTGATGTTCCTCTACCGTTTAGATGTGATATGAAAGAACTTGATGAATGTTTTAATTCTAAACATCCATTCTATCTCCTACCCATTACTCGAAAATTATCAACAAACGTTTTAACGACCCTAAATTTCGTCCCATCTTCATAACTAATCACATTAGGATAAAAGGTACATACATGGTAAATGTGCTTTACTATTTACTTTAGTCGAAATATTTTGACGAGCTCGTCGCACATTACTTCGCCTTAAAGAAATGTTATTACATTTTCTACTTCGTTTTATAGTAAATAAATATTTCAATACAGAATAAAGTTTTCATTTGATCTACGGGTTTTGTTTTGTTTTAATTTATACCAAATATTAATTTATTTGATAAAACAAGCAAGAAGGAAAAGGATAAGACAACACAAGAAAATAATTTACTGTTTTTGCTCTGTTGTTTTCATTTTTTATATCTGATTTTTTTCTTGTCTTGTTGTTATCAATGTTGTTATATTTGTCATTTTATTTATAGTTGCAGGGCTGTTCAGACACGTAAATATAGAAAGAAAATTTGTATTTCTGTAAAACAAAAGACTGATACTATACAGAGAATTAAGATATAATTTTTCACATTGTATAGCCCATCTGGCCTAGTTCTGAATCTTCTTCTAGTTATGCTCACAACAATTGACACTTATTTTTTCAAGAAAAACATACCTCATGTCGAGCTCGTCTTGAAAGAAAAACTTTTTTGTTGTTTCTATCTACACGAAAGTTCATTCATTGCTCCCTGTAGAGATTCGCCTAAGGAACTTTATGTTACCTGTATGAAGTAAGTCGATAAAAGTAAATAAGCATTGCCCTGAAAGACATCCAAAGTTTATTCCACTCATTTGGGAAAGAAACACCATCCCAATCATTGACTCCTTCTTGATAAGTATCCAGACATTTGTCAGTATTTTATCGTTATATTATTTGGTAGTGTTGATTTTCATAAACTTTTTACATTTTCTCTAAAAAATAATTAATATTTATTCGTATAATTCTAGTACGTCGCCAAATCATTCATTTTATATTTTAAAATGGACATATACAGTGTGTCAGTGTGTCGGAAATCGCTCAAAACTCTTACAAAGCCATTGCTCGAATTACCGTTTTTCATCATATAACTTTAAATACTACACACATCCCACAATATAAATTTAGTTTAACCATTTAAACAGTTGCATTTTGGTAATACATACAATTAGGCTGAACCATAAATCAAAATGGGGAATCAATCTAAACGCTACATTTTTTTTAACAATCAATGGTGATGAAATACGTTTCAATAGAACATCTGCCACATTCATCTTTCATTCATTCATGGCAGGGAAAATCTCGTTCAAATATTATGATTTCATATCAAATCAACAACATCTACCATCGAGGTTAGTCCAATTTTTCGTTCAAAAACTTCGATGCATTAATCAAAGCAGAAAACTTTCACCGGCAATGTGATATTATTAAATGAAATGGTTGAAACTGAATTGTCGAATAAAATCGACACATTAGTTTTTTTAGTTTTTCTTACACTACAATATTGCTTAAAGTATATTTCATATTTTCTTATTTTTATGCTTACTTCCTTGTGTGTAAACTTACCATATATTCAGAAACTCCTGTGGGAAAACAGTATGAACGAGAATCGAACAATGGACAGCTTTACATCAGCCAATGCCTTTATCGTGTCAGGATTCAGTTTTCACAGCAAAGATTCTTGACCTAGACGAAAAAATAATCTTTCAAAAGGTTTAGAATCAATCATTCACACCAGGTCAAACACTTTACCTATCACCCTAGCGTCCCAACCCAGGATTACACGAGGACTACCTGTTTACGAAAAGTCATATTTTGTGTGCAAAGGACGCATCAAAAGGAACGTTCGGAATTGAAACTAGGACTTACATTTCTATTGTAACAAAAACTATTGACAATTTTCTACGAAGGATTTTCGTGGTTGACTTTTTCCCAAATTTCAAGGTAAGTAAAATGTAGAAGCGTTGCTATTTTCAAAACTTCCAAACAATATGCATCTTGTGAAAAGGTTTTTCCTACACCGTTCCTGCTACATTTATTTCCACATTTGAGACGAGAGATTTATTACTACCTTTCAAACTTCGACGCTACCAGATGTCTTTTTTGTTCAATTGTACACAAAAATCGCAGGTAGTCAGAACTGTTTCATACCTTTACCACTCTTCTTATGTTGTTTTTTGTGGAGTGGTAAGAGTCGAACAAAACTTCTGCGGCATATCTTAAGTGCCACGCGTTGATTATAGTACCGTAAATATTGTCGCATGTCGTACTACTTCAAATAAGACCTCCTTGCTGCGGTTCATGTCACTTTTCCAAAATCGGACTCTTTCCAAACGATTCTTTTCGGCTCCTCGTGGTATCATTTAACCGTGAAAAATCAAATATGAATTACGTTGTGCATTTTATCGCTCTTCACTGAATCGACGTTATTGGGTTGCCAATTCGTATTTGCTCTGGAACTAAATGATTTGCCCTTTTATTCCAGATGATGTGTTTTCCATGCACGTTACACTTAATTATAGTTTATTCTGCTTTCAAATACAACGTATTTTCAACGGTTTGGATCTTTGTAGAAGTTTTTATATATTCACAAAGTACTTTTATACTGTTAAACGCTAATACAAAAAACACATTTACCCGTTATTCATGGTACAATCAATTTATTCACTCTACGAAACATTTATTCATTATAGATATCACATGCAATAGGTTCAAGTGGAACAAGACGCTACACCTATATGCTTATCAACAAAATTAGGAGCTTTGAGTTTTCACCTTATAAATAAACTTCCTTAATTTATCATTTTTTCTGTCCATACAGTTCTGTATCATACGAATTTTGAGTATTATAAACCATCGTTATAAACCACCGGCTTATATGTGTGTTACATCAGATTATCACACAATCCGGAAAAAGGGAAACCTTTCATTTCTAATTGCAAGGCAGCCAAGATACCTCTCATAAATGCATACACTGCATCCCATTTCCCTTCTTGAATGTTACCCATACATCTTTAAAAAAAAATCGTTGCACTCTATCGGACATTTTATACCCATGCTATTGCCCTGCAAATGTATAGTTCTAGGGTACGAAGCACTGCACAAAATGTAGCGAATCGAAACGAAACGTGTTGATACTTTTAGCGATAGATTAAAGGGACAAGCCGTGTCGTTACGGTAAGGGGATCAGACGATGGGAATTGGTGCGCGCTGCGAGAAAGACCCACCGCTGGTCGCGTGTCAAAGTCGTTATCAAACGACGCCGTTTTAATTTTCCTCAAAGAAAGCGTCCTCCCATTTCGGATTGACAAATATTTCAAACGCTTGTGCTTGCGAGTGTGCGGATAACAGTCGAGAGTTTTTCGTGATTTATATGATTACGGAACAAGATTTGCAGGAAACGATTTTTGAGATAAACAAAGTAAATAGAGCAAAGTTGTTTCTTTCTCTCAAAAACTTGATTACATTTTATTTAATTGAAACCCTTGTTTAAGAATTATCTAAATGAAATCTCTTCTAGTTTAAACTTACTATATTAAAAACAATGTGAGTTTTTTATCAAAATTTGAGTAAAATGAAAGCACAACTTCACAAAATATACGCAAATATAGTATTGAATTTTCACTTTAATTTACCAAGAATATCATGCACTTTTGAAAACATCTACATATTTAATAAGTATGCTCTTTATGGCTTATCTTTTCTTCTCACTTTTTGTGTCTTTTTGTTCTTCTCACAACTTTCTCTTTTTACCATTATCAATAATATTACAGTTTATATATTTGATGGTAACCAATGTCCTATATACGTGCCCGGTAAGGGCGGGCCTTATAAAGTAAAGTGTTATAATTTATTTTCATTATCCCCATATAGGAAATGTCTATTGATTTCAATCTGTTCAAAGCGATACTACAATTTGTTTTTCTTTTAAAGATTCTCCCAATCCCTCACGCAATGATAAGTCTCTTCCTGAATGCTAATACAAATCAATATGCGCTACAAACAAGCGATTGTTATCATGTTGTTCCTATCGTAATGGACGAAATGGATTTTTCCCACGATGAAACAAAACATTTGTTGGCAGTCTTAACTTAACTTAACTTGAACGAATTTATTGAAAATCGTTGTAAGTGCCAAACTTTTACTTTCTCGCTATGGTGCTGCTCTGCTTCTGAATATTTTTTAAAGTGATGTTAAACCACTTTTATTGATATCTTTATTTTATTAAAGAAAAAGGAACAAGCGAAACAGATGCTATTATATGTGTTGTTCACATAGAATATGTGTGTGACAGTTAATTGTTGTAATTTTGTGTTTTTGATTGTTTACCTATATAACAAAAACCAATCAATTTTATGACTCATATGAAGAGGCCTGGGGAAGATACATGCTTAACTCTAATTTAATATTGATTTTACTGAATTAAGTTACCGTAATACTATTGCAATTTATCTTAAAACCCTCGTTTTATTCCATGTTTGCAAATTAAGTCATGAAACAAAACAAAACTTAAAAAAACTATCACTTAATTTATTCAGTCCATGGTGTATGTGATTACCTTACGGTAATGGGCAAAAGTTGAATTCGTAGAACAAAAAAACCCTCCGTTTCTTCAGCCCAACTATTGTGCTAAGTGAAAAATAATGAGTTCAACCAAATTGCTGCCAATTGTTATTTTCAAGTACATGGGGCTGAAATACCGTAGAGAAATGTGGAACGCATGCATAACGTGCAAGTGTCACGTAGCGAAACCAACGAACATGCTATTAAAAAATACTCTTTCACACATTGCTCACAGAGCACATGGTTCGTGCTACGGAAAAGCATCTACGATGTAGTCGTCTGCTCTTTTCACTCTCTTATAATTAGCGATAATTGTTTCATACGAATAAAGTGACAAACTCGGACTCTTGCCATACGAACGAAATTCAAATAGCTAGCACAATGGGTTCAGTTGAGGTATGAAAATCGCAGCAACCAATTCGTTTTCATTGAACTTTTATGGTGCATCTTCTACAACACACAGATCCTAGCACAAACTAAAAATCAACTTTTAAATGTGTCTAATTTACTTGCTTCGTCAAATCATCGATGGTAAGAATGCATAACTAGAAAACATAATGTTACAAAATAGATTTTTCATCAATTTGGTAAAATTTTATTCCAAACAAATTCTATACCAATATGTTTTCAATATAGTTCCGATCTGTCAACATTTTCGCCTGCCCTGCGTTTATTGTCCCTTCGTGCTGCAAGAAATGTCATAGATAAAACGTGTCAATCATTCCTTAGTATATCCTTCATTGATTGCTTTGATGCTAAGCATTAAGCAATAGATCCAACAACATGAATCGTTTATTTTCATGTGACGTTTAGAGAACCGGTAAGAAAATATTGAGTTGAATTCTCATGTATTTTGATTGATTTGCAGGACTCAATCTCAGCGTTACGTTTTTTTTATTCTTACCGTTTGCTGCCATTTACTGATATGATGCTTCCCAGTGAAGGTAATACCATAGGCGAAATTCAATTGTATCTCATATTGCTTGCCGCTATTAAACTGTCACGATTTGATGCTTGTTCTAAAATCGACAGCAAATTTGCGGAATCCCCGAGATCAACCAATTTCGACAGTAAAAGGGTAGTCAAATATTCATCAAATCAGAATCATCGCATTTGGGTTGCTTCTGTGCCGCTTAATTTGATTAGCTCACAAACAGCGAATGGGCGGATCATTGAAAGG
The DNA here is from genome assembly GCA_000349105.1 of Anopheles epiroticus. Lineage (NCBI taxonomy): Eukaryota > Metazoa > Arthropoda > Insecta > Diptera > Culicidae > Anopheles > Anopheles epiroticus. Next base: position 219,015 of record KB670636.1, read on the forward strand.
AGTCTGCACCCTTCTTCAAACAATTGTTTCACCAATAGCTCATGGCGTCTGCTTTACGTGCGTATATCACATCAGTCACACCAATGACAATGACGAATGCGTACTGAACCTATTCTGGCCAATTCACAGTACGACGCAGCAATTCTATATAACACACTATAAGCTTCAAATTAGATACTTAAATGTACCGTCCATGCAGGGGTGACGCATTTGATTGAAAAAAAAACTGTACGAACAATATTAATTCGAAGTGTTATATATAGTTATGTTATAATGGAAAATGATGCAGTATTTACAGCACTAACTAAATAAGGAAATGCATTTTACTTCCAATAACTGCAAGCATAAAACTATATAATCTTTTTGATTTTTTTTTTTTTCATAATTTATAGAGTGAGGCGAATCAATAATTAAATGAAGCAGTGGTAAGAAACAATCACTATGACCCTTATAGGAATAAGAGCTTCACTTTACGACTCCGCACTGCGTTGCTATTGATCAAACAAAACTAAATATACCTTATGCTTTGGGAGGTTAAATAATTCAGATCTGAGCATTCCGTTTTCGCTACAAACAGAAAAATAAAATCTTATGATCTATCTTTTGGAGTGTGCTGATCTTTCGAAACATAGTATTTCTGTGACAAAGCTTAGTAAAAATTCACTGTTAAGAAGACTCCGTCCTCAACACCTCCCTCGCCTCAACAAAATAATAAAATATTGATCATCAGCAATTTTACAAATTGTATTACTGTTACTATGCATTACAGCTAAGTTTCCCTTGAACTGAAACTTATCTATGAAAACTAAAACCCTCTATGAGCCACTTTGTTTAAACTCTCCTGCAGCTCTACTCAAACCGAGTCAAACGGAAACCACAGTTTGCTAATTTTATACTTAATGGATTTTCCCAAGGGTACTTTCGCTTAAAACAACCGAAACCCAAACCATCCTTTTAGGAACGTAAATGAAAGTGTGGTTAGAAATTAATTCAAAAGGCCAAACTTAAAACAAGGAGTACGCTTTTTACGATTTCTTGCGGTTTCGGTCATGTAAATTCACTCTCCTTGTAAATTAGAACTCCGTAAAGAATTCGGCATGCTCCTGTTCGCTTGAGCATTTTTACCATGCAACCGAATAGGACCTTATCTGCACATTCTGTTTTGGAAGCTTTTGTTTTACACATTATTTATTCGACAACTATGTAATAGTTGTAAAAAAAACCCATCACAGAGATGTCAAAATCCTTTACTCATAAAAATATGCAACTCATACCATATAACAACAGCATTTAATTTAGTCAAAAAACTTTTCGAAAAACTCCATGCGGAGGATAACACATTCATACAAGCAAACAATATAATACTCTACTGGTCAAGATACGGCTAATTGCTGTTTTCCCCGCAAATTGTTAATTATTTAATGAATTATAATTAATTTAACACTCCACACCGAGCCGACGAACACATTCCATCGGTAACAGATCTTAATTGGATTTTACTCACCAAATGAACACCCTTTAGCTACGTACAACCACAGCATCGTTAAAAGAAAAGCATTCTCTAACTGTCTCTGGCACATCATGTTGCATGATAAAAACCAAACAACTATACCCTATTTTGGCAGCAAATATATTCGTAACACTTGAAGTTTTTACTTGTATAATTTTAGTGTTTTATCTATCTGCTAATACATACTATATTTATATGTCTAACACATGATTTAAAAGTTTAAAAAGTATTGAAACAACTTTCAAGATACTAAAGTTACTATTGTTAATATAATAATTTACTAGTTTCATAAACCAAGTGAGAACGTGAATTATTTAGTTATACTTCACGTCATTCAAGGAAAAAACCTTCTCCAGTTTTTCCTTAACCTTCTAAAAGTTACAAGGTACAATTTAATATGCAACAGCAACACTCTTGCAACTCTCTTTATTGTGCTAAAAGCTCTGCTTCAAAAATACATTTATTCGTTTCAATTGCTATACTTCAACCACAGCACAGAAACACAGATATGATTTATTTTGTCACATGCTTTGTTTCTTGTTCTGCAAGGCGGTTCAAAACTTCGTAATTTGCCAACACTCCCAGTAATACGGAAATAATTTATTTTTATTATTATCTCTTAATGATTGCCTCTTACATTGGGCGGGATACCAATACTACAGACGAAGGAAGCAAGTCTACGTTAGGGTTTGTTTTATGCTGCTCTCCGATGCAAGTATTGAATGGATTGTGCCAGTTCCAACTAACGCGAGCGATACAAATAAGCAAGTAAAACTGGCGTCAGAAATTATTGTGGACAAGCGGCCGAATGCTGTTGCCGAGGAAAAGGACACAGTGAGCAGCATGTAATTCCTGTGTTTTGCTGTCTAAGCTATATGTTTACTCAATCATACCATTCGCAGATTTGTGGCGCCTGGCCCAAAACCTCACAAGAAGCATACTATATTGTAATGGTTTTTTCTTAGCCTAAGAAGCTAGCATTTATCACCACACGCATCAATTTAGCTCTGTGCAAATACTCTATTTTTGTACATATTTCCACACATGTAAGTATTTGAGGATTGTATTCATAGCCTACATGAAGCATTGAACAGTTAAAATATCTGTACTCTATGCCAAACAACACATCCACACAAATATACTAGTGTATGTTCTTTTAAACTCAGGAAAATTACGTTTCAGTATTTCCATTGTTATGAAAAATACAATAAAAACGTAACGCTAACTTAAGAGCAGCAACAATGTCATAGAATATCATGCAGTCTGTGTCCTTTTTTATTTACGATTAGTGAATCGTTCATCAAATCGCAAGCAGTTGTAAATCTATCTATCTAAGTTTTACTGCCTTTTTCCCGTTACACTTCGTTTAATTTTATTGTACCTTCTATCAATCTGAATGAATATTGATTTGGATACCCTGTCATACGCACAATATTGAAACCAATAACGACTCATTTCCTGGTCGGATATTAAACCATTAAGGACTAATGATGTTGATGATAACATTATGACACCCGCGCATACGGAAAGTACGATTTGTCAACTAGGGGGTTATGTTTTGAGTTTGGAGTCTAGCGTTACATTTAAAGAAGTACAAGGTTCCGATCCACGGTTTTACAACTTTGAAGGAGAGTTTAAAGCATGCCAATACTTTTTTTTTCATTACTATCCTATCATTACTAACTACTACTATTACTATCATTACTAACTTTTGTATGATATGCAGCTTTTATGTTTTTCAATTTAAAAATATACATATATTTTTTTGGTTTATGTCATCAACACGCACACATTTTTCATGATTTAAAGAAAACACAAATAATATAAACAGCAAGCGTACAGCACAAATCTGGATCTTGCTGTTACCTATCCTTCTCTTTCGGTTTCTATCGATTTATAAACGAAGCTATTACTTCCGGAAATTGGTTCCCTGGGAATAAATAAACGATTCCCGTAAAATAAATTCCTCAACAACTCTAACATTAGCTAAAGATTGTAAATAGAGTTTTTTTCTTCGCCAAACTACCTTACGTTATACCTTTTTCACCTTTTTTCCCTATTCATTGCCAGGGCTATGCATAGGAAGCATTCGCCATCGCTTTACCCAAGTGTCCACCCATACCGAAAATGTCTGCCCTCCATTCACGTCAACGAAACACATTTTGTACTCGTACTTCAGTCTGTTCGATGCACACTGTGCAAACCAGAGTTATTCCGCGCAATTCGTTTCTTTAACGGTTTGACCCTTACACATTTTTTGCTTCGCCCAGATTTCTAACCACGTTTTGCATTATCGTGTGTGAGAATAGAAATGTTGCACGGTTATAACGAACCGTACGGAAGGAAAACCCAACCAACTTAACGCCGAGAGAGGGGTTTTGAAATATTTCCGGAAAATCATGAATAAGTGGGTAATATTTTTAGTATGCAAACGAGTATTTTAAAGCTGTCATTTGAGGTTTATTGCAAACACACCCATATGCAGCGTTTGTTTCTTCTATTTCTCTTTGTTATGCATGAACAAAACAACGCATGTGTCGCATTTTGTTTCTTTACAATATGTGAACACTGATGCGATATATTAACCTATGATTGAAAATTAAATGAATATTTTTTAAGTTACCAAATGCCTGCTATTATACTGATTTTACAGCATTCAGAAATATGTGTTAATTTCCGTTTTATTCATATACTTTAAAGTGATGGAGAATTGCACAAGCACTTTACTTACAACATGCTAGCAACTCGCGCTTTCTTCATTAGTATTTTCTGTGACATTTATTTGCTTGGAGCCAATTTTGTTTGCAACACACCAATTTTGAAGCAGTGTACGATATCTCCCTATTTTCAGTCCTAGCTATTTTGCTCCTTTGTTTGAGTGTTTCTTCTATTCTTAAATCTCGAATGTCGTCCACGACTACCAACCATTGCCAACATTCGCGTATTCTGGCAATGCTTCCTTTCTTTCGTTGACCCTTTTGTTACACTGACGAAGAAAAATGAGGATATCAATAAATGTCGGACTGGAAATGTTGCGTTTCCCAAAATTGACCTGACTTTTGTGGCTGACAGTTGCAAATGAACAGATTTCTATTGTTTATTGGGAGCCATTCAGAGGTACTACTGGATCAGCCCACAGCTCACAATGATTTGTAGAATTGACATCTCAATGGTATTACTGAATGAATTTGAAAGTGTAATATAGCGGAAACATACTTTTAGGGATTCTGAATAATATTAAATGCTGTTGAAGACAGAACTTGAACCTCACAAATAAATTTGGCGGAACCGAATTTATAATAATCGGTGAGTTTTCAACACAAGGCAACAAGACCTCTAATTTCTGTAAGATGTAGATGTGTAAGATTCTGTGATGACAGGGCGAGAAGAAGAGTTGAAAAAAGCGCCAATAAGCGGCCTTTGTTCGTATATTTGGTTTTAGATGGACAATTAAAAAATATCGAATAAAACGATACATTGGTCAAATATAAAAACTACATTTTTCCACCAATACGGCCAGGCCACTACTTGTTTTGGTTCATAATGTTCCCAGGATGATGGTTATTTCTGTTCAAGTTTTTTTTTTCGATCCACGATATGCATACTTATAATTAACGCCCTCGACTAGTACTTTCTTAGTAACTGCTCTGTGTGTTCGTACAATAAAAGATATTAAAGATATGCAATTTTTCAATTCTGACCTCACACTTCTATCGCTCAAACGTGAAAGAAAAACAAAACTCATCGGTATGATGCCAGTAATTTTAGAATTCGGTAAAGTTGTGAACAAAAAAAATAGCTACATTATAATTAATATACTAAATTTACCTTAGCTAGTACACAAACTGTCAAAAATATGGCCAAAGACATTTAATTGATTGAAAAGGTAGAGTCAACCAAAAATCTAGCAAAAATTTAAGGTGTCTTAGCTGAAAATAAACAAGTCTTATCTCAAAATAAACACACCTTTTAGCTAAAGAAAACGACCAACATTTCTTCAATATTGTTTTCACCATATACTGTATACCAAATGATGAACAGTTAAGGACCGTTTAAGTCAGATTTATCGAACAATCGATCATAAAAAAAACAATTGGACATATTGTAATCATACATTGTATTGTTGTGATTAACTAATAGTATTTCACTTTCCTTCGCAACAGACGCATTTAAAAGTATGCGAATTACTGGTTAGTATTCTCTTGTTCTGGTGCCCGCTAAAGTCACTGAAAACAGGCGTCGACTATTACATGAAGAAAAAAGAAGAGAAAACAAACCATCCTAACGCGACATCGTTCACGGTTCATTAAACTCTTTCTCAGTGCTTCCACATTTGCATGTTGGCAGTGAAGATAGCAGGCAGCCGAATTTTCCCAGGCTACACAATCAAACCGTTGCTGAAAATTGAATGTGTTAGCACGTTTGTTCAAGTTATTTTGCGTAAAAATAAACATCCCACAGCACATTTGTTCAGCATCAAAGGTGAGGGGAAAAAATTTACCATTGAATCTCAAGTTTTACTTTATATAATCTTAGCACAATAACCCAGAAAAAAGAGTTATAATAAAACTCAGCCCTAAACTTGCTAAAAACTTTTACTAACATTTATCTACAATTTTAAAATATATTTTTTAACCATTTTGACGAAATGATAACATTGTCATATCTAACTGTGCATCATCACGAATCACCACCATCAACCCAATTCTGCGACAAACGCGTAAGACAAACATCTTCTTAGCAAGGAAAGTAAAAGGGTCAAACTTAAGGATGGTGTACATTTTCTACACAAAAACAAGCATGATAAACGCGACCAGATGTGACCCGGAATCTTCAATGATTGGTGCAGTGTAAATTTAGGCATTGCTCTAGACGGTTGAAATGTTTGGAATTTGACGCAGTAGGTCTCGTTGATTCAGTTTATACAGTGAAATATTTAATACCCCATAAAAAATGCTTTTACTTTTATCCAACTTCGGAGAGGATATTTAATCTGCATTATGCAAAAAAAAATTTTTTCTTGTTAGTACTGTTATCAAGTTACTAACAATGTACATAAATTTTTTACGTGAATGGCCTAAACCTCGTTCTGTTGACTTTGTTAATTGGATGAAATTCTCCTGAAGAAATCAATATTGTTGTACGAAAACTGTGGATAACCCAATAATTACCAAATGTTCTTGTCTGGTAGCATTGATACTACAAGGCAAGAGCCAGTACGCCATGCAATATTATAACCAGTCTTGAGTGGCTGCCACCCTAGACCTTAAATTAACCGCATCGAAAGCGTTCAAAACGCCTACGTGGTAGCCACCCGAACACCGAACACATTCCCTAAACTTTCTGCGCCTTCTAGAATATTTACAAACTATAAAAAGCTTATCTTGTAGCACAGCCCTTGTTATTCATAAACTCATTGAATGACACATTTAAAGACTTTTTTTATTTCCGTAGTAACAGCCATAATTGCATAAAATTAAGTGTTTCATAGTGCGCGACAAAAGCGACGCTAGATTCCATAATACCCCAACTATGAAAGGACATCTCGTCCCGAGTGCACTCGTACATTACTGCTACAGCGATCCAATAATCCCATCGAGGGTCTGTGTCATTCCAGGACGTGGCATTATGATCTCCATTTCGGTTCCATCGGGTCATCGAAGAAGGCATCGGGTTGTAGGGGGGTCTGTACTGTTTCAGCAGGATCTTAGGCATCCGATGTTCCGGTTACTGCGTAGGCTCATTGTTTCCTTCTTTGTGAGGACCTCATACTCAAAGAGATCATCTGTCTTTTTGAACTACAACTCACATTCATTCATTCATTCGTCCAAGCAATGTGCAACATGTAGCACTAAAATGAACAAATGGAATGAGATGAGACTTCAGAATGCTGTAAGCATCCAGACCCCGTTCAACCATCCAAGGCTGCCATTCGCTCTCACCCTTATACCGCACTCCGTGACACGCTGTAACAGAGCGAATTCTCACATAAACATTCACTGATCCACTCTAACAACGTGAAAAACAACGACCACAATCACCCTGTTTGCTTTAGCAACAATGAGTTTGAGGGTATTCAGTGAATACTATTCACACAGTTAATTTATTCGATCGGCTAAACTCAAAAATGTTTTTGAGCAGGTCCCAGTTAGCTCCCGCTAAATTTTCCCCTATCGGGATGTCTTCCCAGTTTCTCAACTGCGTCCAGCAAAAATGGTTTAGCATCCTCGTATTCCATAAACCATAAACCATAGAGGATGGAATCTATCTATGTCATGGAACCCAAGTCCGCTAGCACATGCTTAGGAGTCGACCTATACGCTTCTTTATGGGCACCCAGTGCGTATTGGTTGGCAGAAATCTTGCAGAATTCTTGAGGATCATGAATAATCTCGCGAGAAAGGATAGGCCAAACGAGATAAGGAAGACTGTAACAACTTCAGGTGAATCATTCTATCGCATACTGTCTATAACATTTCCCTTCTTCAGTATCGATTTGCGCCTTACGTTGATTAGATAGTTGGACACGTAGAAGATGAACATACAACAAACATGTAGAAAACAGATTACATTATCTGTTTAAAAAAAAGGTAAATAAAAAAGGACCATCCGCGACACTGATGTGGAGACTTCGGGAACCATCTTCTACAAGTCAACACATCTTGGCATACGCTGATGTCATCATTGTTCTGTGGATCTCCTATGTAGGGGAAGCGTACCAAAGGAATCGGCAGGCGGCATAAGACCTTGAACCATCTACGGTCATACCAATAAAGGCCTATCTACGTAGAGGTACGGATAGGTGAACGCACTTTCGAAGTCGTCCCTATTTTCACCTATCTTGGGTCAAAAGTCACCCGATTTTTACCCGGTACTCACGTATACCTCTGACTCTGACACGTAACTCTCTCCAAATGTAACGAAACCCGCTTAGCCGCGTTCGAGAGGAAGGATTGTTGGCCCCAAACGAGGAGAGACAAAGGTGGAGCCGATACAACATCGAGCTGTACGAAATCTACAACGATCTCATCGTTTCTAGCGAATTCAGCTCGTTCGACTCCGGTGGGCTGGACATGTTATACACATGGCACCTGACGACCCAGCCCGTGAAGTCCTTTAGGCCCTCCATATGGACAGAGGAGGCGTGATGCGCCTAAGCTGCGATGGAGGATGACGTAAAGGCGTCGACCATCAAGGCTGGGATATCTGATTGGCAGACAACGTCGCGAGACCGTAGGGGTTCGCAGTTTGTTACAGCAGTCCAACACCACAAAGCGGTTGTACTGCCTAATAAGTAAGTATGTAAGTTACTTAAACAAAATCATGATATTTCTATATTTTCCATGTTACTGCTCAATTAATTTATACAGTGCCTAGTTTTGTGTTTGCCTCCTAAATTGCTTATCACAATATTCCATCTATTATTAGTGGCCCCTTTTATGTTTTAAGCCAGTTTTTTATATGGAGTTTGACATTTGGCGGCTGAAATCATGTAAACACTCCATACAAAACCACACACAAAACTAGCTTCAGATTTTCAGCCTAGGGTTTTTTCAGCCTGGAAGTTAGAATTAGTTTCGAGTACTTGCTCGAGAAGATGTCAAATCTAAGGATCAGCAGTCTATCTCTTTCTAACTTGTTGTTTTAAACTGACCGTTAATCAAGCTGGT
>KB670636.1:236084-248833 GCA_000349105.1 Anopheles epiroticus
ACTTTGCAGACTGGGTCGTTCCGTACCAGGCTTGAAACATGGTCTGCTCACCGAAGCCGCGCAAGCTTATTCCACAGCACAACACAGTGAGATCGTTGTACAATTATTTTCAATGGATAAATTAGCAGTACCTGTTAGACTCACTGTTAAGAAGTGGCTTCAATAACTAAAATAAACTAACGCGTTTGACGCTACCATGCAGTGTTTTCATTTGCAATACTGCTCGATAATTGCTCGAAATCTAATACACAAACCAATAATTGACAGGCTGAAAATTTCAGCTTCCGGCTTAAAACATAAAAGGGGCCAGTATTAGTATTGTTTTACTATCAGCGCGTTCAATGACGCACAAATAAACTTGACATTCCTTAATTGTTTATAAAATTTCAAACTAAGTACTTGTGATATGCGTTTTACAATTGTGGACACTAGTTTATGTATTGTGAATTGAACACAAAATTCAAATGCAAAGTTGAATTTGTATCGCTGATAACATGACGCATGATTGAATTGTTAACACTTAGTTTTAAGCAATACGGCCTGGCCGTTACTACTGAATAAAAACATGACGCATGATAGTTCTATGCGTCATAATTGTGTCACATTATCCGTAACAGTCATGTTATCATTTACACTTGTAATATAAGCGTAACTGCAACCGTTTAGGATTAAAAAAATTAGAATTAATAAATTCATTCAGAAAAGGTGTCTGTTGTGCCAAATTAAGGGTGAATAAGCATGGTTATCCTTTTTATTTCACCTCTTTAAGAATCATTGACATAAGCTGATATCAACTTTGAAACCTTATTTCAGTATTTTTTTAATCGAAAATATTTTCCAGCACTCAATTACTTTAAATCGCCTGTTTTTTTAAATTGGCTTACGGGCACCTGTTTTTACAAAATACCTCTGAGATTCGTTTTTATTTTGTTCCGGAAATGACTTCATCAAGAATGGAATCCTATAATTAAAAGGCGATGCGAACTATTCAACGACTCCGAAGCACTTGTTTCGCTTGAAAAGGTTCCGGCCCCTGGGCACTAGAGATAGATATCTTACCTGAGTTTCAGTAGGAGCTTTGATCTTTTACAACAGCTTGTTGTTAAGACACATGCACCTAGTTATTTTATCATGTTGTAGTGAGTACAACCTCTAACAGTGAGTATGCTCATTGACGTACAGACTTCTATTCAACAAAATTTACACTTTTGTATGCAAAAAAATATTTACTTTTCTGTTTTGTCTGTGTCTGTTTTGTTTTGCCCATAACCCCAGCATTATATCAATGAGTTCAATGTGTCTCCTCTTCATTCTACGCATGTTTGAAATATTCTTTTTCCTTTGCATTTTTTCAATTTATTTTGTTTTTGTTTTCACAAAGCTGTATTGACATTGCACTCGTGAACAAGAATCTACCGTGACGACAACTTGCGTGTGGCAAGGGTGTACTGCCATTTATGTTCTAAAACATTCATTTTTTATTCCGTAGGCCAGGCAGTATTGCTTCAAACACATTCATACATTTTTTTTGCTACTCTTTTATGTGGCTTACGTATATCAACAAACAATAATTTTTCAATGAAAAATTGACAATTATTCAAATATAGAAATACCCATCAGGAAAGAAAATAAATATTTTATGAAAAGAGTTTCTTCAACACATACCGTGTGTTTTATGTTTCATCTACTTAACAGTTACACTGTTGCAGTTCGTGAGTTGAAAACATTAATAAGCCGACTGGTTGCAGTGATGAAATGAGACTCTGGAAAACATTTAAATTCCAAACAAAAAAAAACTAAAGAAACAATTCAAATAAAAAACAGCCTAAAGAGATGAAAATATCTACTCCAAATGAATTGAAAATATAAATATAAACTAATCATTATAAAAGAATAATCTCCTGATTTTTGCCAAATTACCTGAAAATACTTACAATACTTTTCCTTGGACACTACAAAATACATATTTACGGGTAAATGGCATCTATATGTTAGACCAACGGTCTAATTTATAATCATCACTCGCCACTCGCATAAGATACGGTAAAACAGGAAATTGAAACATCATTCTTGTGCTTTTCCGGATTTCGATCTACCAAGGATTATTTTCATGAGCGAGTTCAAACCAGGACACGCTATCATCGTTTCTGTTTCTGGCGGTTATATTGTGTGACTGCAAAAGTGACACCGAATTTTTTGGGTGACCTCGTCTTCCATTTGGATAACTTCTACAGCGAAACCCGATTGTCAACTACAGATCTTGCTACAGTTCCTTTTCTCATGCCTTTCTCTTTCCTGTTTGTAGCGTTTCCTGCTAATCGTAACAGACGTAAGAATTAGTTGTATATCAAACCATAGTGCTTTGCTGTTTTCTCTGACGCCGTCAAGTCAACGATATTTAGAACGAAAATGCTCCATTTCACGGATGATACGAAGCCTAACACTTAAAATTGTGTTTGAGTTTCTTTCATTGCCCAGTGTCTTTTCACTTCGTGTTGCCACCCATGGGAGATAAATGAAAGTGACAGCTGCTGTGATAAAGAATATTTATGACATCTTTTGGCAGATTGCTAGTCCTTGTCCGTAGGTTTAAGTATTTGCCGTCAAAATGGATAGAGTGCACGCTTTTGCAAGCATATTTGGAATAAATGAATCATTCAATCAATACGTTCAGATTTAACAAACAGATTCATTTACGTTATATTTATGTACATCTTGATACACAATTCGTTCCGTTGTTTTACGTAGCACTATTTTATTATAAGCATGTAGCAATCTAACAAAACACAACATTTTTGATGTCTTAAGTATCTGGATTATTTGCTGAGTTTCAGCATTTATGCTTTGTTCATATTACCTTTTTTCATGAAAAGAGTGAAAATAATATACGAACTATGTTCTTTCACGAGACTGTTTTAATACCAAGCTTTTTTTGTGTTGTGTTTGTTTTTCATTGGAATACGTCTTCTTCTTATTTTACATAATAAAGTTATTGGTTTGTTCAGACCAGCAGCGGACTATTTATGGTGCTTGAATATCTATGAAATACAAGACTTCGTCGTATAAGGAAGCATTGCTAATAGGATTCGAACAACGTCGTGCCTTGGCAGGGCCTGACTCGCTACCTCTCGAGCCCTGTACTGTGAAGTGTTGATCTGGGTTTTCTTTTTATTAAACGTCACTTAAATAGTGCATTCTAGATGTTTTATTCATTTCGCGTCTTGCAAATCCTTAACTCTTATCTTCTTACATGTAGTCTTTGTATTTTACGAACTAGACAACATGTTGTAATCATGTTCGTACAGAAACTTTGATTATGATTTTTTTCAGCATGGAAAATGTTTTGGGAATAAAACACAGGTCATGTTGATTTTTTAACTTGTTACTCAAAATATGTAAGCAATTAAAACTAAACTAATTATAAAAATATGGGATTTTGTTCATATAAGTAGTCACAATATTTGTCAAAACAGAAAAAGCATACTACAAAATTGTGTATTTCCTTACATAATGGTACTACAAATTCATATACTTTATAAGCCTCACTGGAAACCATCAAATAAATGAGGATTAAAAAAATAAGTATTACGCACTCATAAACATTCATCCGATTTCTCTCCCACATCTCTCCCACGTCCCCCAAGAAATATAAACGCTAAGAACAAACATTCACCAATAATGCTCCAGCAAACACACCTGAAAGTGTCAGTTGTAAGAAGTTCAAAATTTTACAAATAGTCGTGTTTCTCGTTTTCTTTCGAAGTTTCATTTCATGTAGCACGTGCGTGTCTCACTAAAATCTTGGCAACAAGCAGAGACGTATAGATTAAATTTATTGCATTCCGTACCGCAACGCCACAGCTTTCGCTGACAAAACTAAGGAATGTAGCAAAAAAAATCATGTTTTGAAAAATGGGCCATCTGCACTGATTGAAAACGTGTTCAAAGTTTGACGATTACGCTGGCTGTGTGTTAGTCTTAAAGTAGAAAGAATAACACGACAACGGAAAATAATTTTTAAGATTTAGCTTCTCGTAGAAAAACAATCATTTCTCTTTTGGACCTAAACTCTCACATAAATTCATCACGAATTGCAACCACTGCCACGTTTGGATGAAACTTTTCACTAAACTGTTGAGTAAAATCACTACCAAACATTTGTAAAACTGACGATATTAAAAGGAAACGCTGTGTAAGGATACTTTCAAAATCTTTTGCTGTTCAAAATATGTTTTATACTCCTTATTGTTTTACGTTGCATATAGCATAAAGAATTTTTATAAGAGCTACAAGACACTTTAAAACCCTTAACGATGCATAAACTACAATATTAAAATTTTATCAAAAATTATACTACAGACATACAGCTATCGAAGCTTTTTATTATCTTTTCACCTTTTTTATTATTTTTTAAATCTTTTAAAAAGTTTATTGCTTTCAATTTTTTTTAAATTTTATTGTAAGTTATTTGTAAATTATTTTATTATAAGTTTTTCATATGACACCCTTATTCAGAAATATGCTCAATTTGCAAAACAATTTTTACAAAAAGTAAGAACATATATATTTTATTGAAATTCAAACATAAACCAATAATCGAACGCTCTAGAATAAAATCGTTATGATTCGTCGAAGATAACAGCAAAGAAATTGGCTTTCCCACTGTTTATTCACATTTATGTCTCAGGCACCAGTTCACACAATTACTATTCTCCATTCATTTTTATTTCGCAGAACATTTCATGCATTGAATTTGAAGTGCTCAAAGATAATATAATTTATTCTTGGTTGTGGTTTTCCATCAACATCATGTTTGCATTACACCCAAGCATAAAATTTATTCTGGAACTGAGCATGAAAACGATTATTCGGTATGTGGGTGACTTACAACTGTAAACGGCAGCTTGTAACAAACTTAAACAAACCAATTTGATGCTTTTGCTTGAAAAGAAACACTCATGTTCTCCTAACTCTATTCCTACGAAACAAGCTGTAGTTAACGCAAATATTTTTCGTTTAGCCTTAAACAGTGAATATCAATGCCGGACAATTTCGCTTTTTTTTTTGCGAAGAGCAATTGCAAGAGTAGTGTGAAAAAAGTAATAAAGTGTAAAAACGATATTTTTATAGCAAATAAATGGGGCCATGCTACCACCAAAAAGATCTGTGCCAGCGGCGGATCCATGCCGACTTGCGCTAGACACTTCGACGCGCACTACCCTCTGCCCGCTAGGGTTTCATCGCAGTGTGATGAAGTAAAAAAATCTGATGATCCAGAAATTACCTGCATGACCTCGAACGTCTTTGTTTAAAAAAGAGAAAAGAGTTAGTTTAATATTTTTTAGTTTAACAAAACATAAGTTTCAAGTATTTGTTACTTTTTTCAATCACTTTACCTTCACTTTTTCTTTACAATCCTAAACACAGAGCAAGTAAATAGTTATAAAGAAGCACAGCAGCATATGCTAAAAAAAACTAATGGAACATTAATACATTAAACGACCGCTGTACACTGTAGCGTATACAGCTTTCTAAAACTAGCGCGTTTAACAGCGCGTTTTTTTTGCTATATAAATACAGGTTTTGACAAACGTGCGAGGATAATCCGATTTGTGAGACGCAAATATACGTCTAAAAATTTATATAAACATAAGGTATAAATGTATAATTTGGCGGTTCGGTGGCTAATTGGTAACGGCATTGGTCTGTTGTCATGCAATCAGGCCCGACGTTGTACGAATCCCATTCGGGTCTGCTCAGTCAGATATACGCTCAGTCACAGTGCCCCGTACGCAGGTTTAACAATCTCGCTATGGATGGGTACAGACCAAAGCACATTAGTGCTCTGGTTAGGCCTTGATCCTACAGGGGTTGTTGTCCCACCCAAGAAGAGATGCGAATGCAATTATTTTAATAAAAATATGTTTGTTTGTACTTCATAAACTGTATATTTTATTGATAAAAATGTTCACACAAAATTACATGTAGCTTATAAACTGTACAATAAATAATAAGTACTTCATGTCATCAATTCAAAAGTATTAAAAACTAAAAATTAGATTCCGTCATTCAACACACAAATTACAGTAAAAATTTGAGTTTGAGAGAGGTTTGAGATCAGATACCAAAAAAGCAAACTAACATAAATTGTGGCTAATGTTTTTATATTCCAATGAAACAGCTACCAAAAAATTATATTTTTACATTACAGTAATATTTATTCTAGCACACGATCAGGTTGATTAATTGTATCAAAACACTGTTGAACCATCTGACCCTATATTTGCTCGCGCTTTTGCACAAAATTCACCGTTATTAGAATTTAGTTCATGTTCGGTAGAGGTTTTTTTCTTTCAAACATGCAGTGCAATTTATAAACCAAAACTTCTGCTATAAAACAAGCAAAAGCTACGGACAGTCCCGTACCAAGGAGCTCCCAAACGGGAATTAAATCGTCAGTTAGCACTATTAAATCGTTAAATGTTCGCCCTCGCTCATTGTATATCTTCTTTGGAAACCATATCTGTCGTTCTTTATGATACAATCCAACATCATACATTATATCCATGTACCTCTGATACTCTCGCACAGCTGGACATGCCCAACTGAAAGTTATGTACTTGACTCGGTTGTATATGCGCGGCCTTAGCACTATCAGATCGGCTTTCACGGGTAACGCCCATTCGAACGGATTCGTATTCAAGAAATGTGCTAGATCGCAGCTCACTATTGAAGCATTTTGCAAGGTTATGGATACATCCATCAGATCCAGTGGTTTCAATACTCGTTCCAATTTCCTTGGGAGCTTTAGGTCCGTTCCTTTCGTAATTATCAATGTTTGATTTGCCTCGATAAACTCGTCCACTGTTTCAGGATTTTTCACAAACGGATCAGCAGACATGAGAGATAACAGAATCGCTTGATAAGTTTCAGTGAACAGAAAAATGAGTACGCATATCACACACACAACGAGTCGATTACCAGTGGCTAGGTTATGTTCGGGCTCGCCTCCGCCAAAGAAACACTTTAAGATCAAATAACGCGGCACACGCTCGGGAAACATTAAACTTACTATCTGCAGTACAACCAAAATCACTACTATCACCAACCATATCTGCCATTTAAAAGGTGTTAACAGCAGCTGTAGATGCATCCGATCTTAGCGACGCGGCAAAACAATGCAATAGTCTTGAATATCTTTCCAATACGCAATTTCAAAGAACTTTCCCGATGTCTCAATAGGATTCAGCACAACATCTATCTGTCCTATGAACAATTTTTGCAAAATCTTACTGAATTGTTTTTCATGATCATAACGATATTTCGCTCCTTGTCTCTTGAGAATGGTTAAAAATGTGGAGATTTCCAAATGGCCAAATACATTATTTACCTTGTGCACGTGTGTTAACATAGGTACGATACTTACTTTATAAACAAAATTCCGAAAGTTTGTTAATGTACCGTCAAACAATTTTGTTTCTGCATCACTATCGTTCGATATCTTTATCATTTTATGCATCAATGCACCTGTTATGAACATACTAGTTTTTGAGCGGTTTGTTGAGGGTGCGACGAACTGTAGTATCTTCAGAATGCCCAAACTCGTCAATTCATTGACATATTTAATCATTTGAGATTTTGTGAGGCCATGGAATAGTTGCATGTACAAAGCATACTTGTTGGGATTGCCATATCGAAACGATTCACCCCAGTAACACTGTGTAAATGTTAAATATTTCTAGTAATTAATGCTATTTTTCATCCACATTACATGTTTTCACTTACATTAGTGTTTGCCGTGCAGCATTGTAAAACTAATGACGGTCTTCGATGTAATTCCTGCATACTAGCGGATGTTTTAATGAATCCAGGATCAAGAGTGATACGTCGCATCGCTAGGTAGGGACGCTCTTTCTGCAGTCGGATGACCACATCTTCAAAAACTCGTTCACCACAATTAACACACAATATATCATGAATTTGAGTTTGATCTTGTCCCAACCGGTCGATCACTCGTTGAGCTGTAAAAACCGCTTCTGTCACAAAATGCTCGCAACCCACATTTCTCTGACTGACAAGCAAACTTAAAATCAAAGTTACTCCGAGGTACGGCTTCATATCAACCATTCAAACTGTCCTATTTTCGAAATAATCGCTCCTATTTTATTCTCCTTTAAATTGTTCCTAAAATGCACACCTGGTTGGTTCTCAACGGGATCGAATGATGATCTGATAAAGTTGTCGATTTCATTCTGAAGTAATTGCTAAGCATCGAGAACATGAATGCCTGTATCGTTTCAAGGAGCAAAGATAATACCACGTTGCTTTTGATTAAAAATGTATGAGATAAATGCACATAAATTAAATGAGCCATACCACAATCGTATCTGGGTAAGCCCCGCTAGGATAACAAAGAAAGAGACTTGTATATCAGATGCATGCACCAATCCATTTTGTACTTGCAATATATAATTTGTAAACATCAAAGCAAAAAACACAAAACAATAGTTTTTCTCGTATATTACACATAAGCTTGTTTTTCAAAAGCAATTATGCGGCAACGCTTGTACGCATTTAAAAGGTAAAACCGTAGTTCTTTACAAATACAAACTTGTATGCCAGATAATACTGCAAAAAAAATCCTTCTTATGAAAACATGTAGCACAACAAGATGTTTCGTAACACCTACCAAAGAACATATAGGCATATATGATAAGCCTATACAATTCTCAATATTACTTGAAGCAATAACCAATAAGTTTGGCTTTCTGTTACATCGTATAACCTATAGCAGTATGATCAATCTTGAACAGACCGTAAGATGGGCAAATGAAATTGGGGATTGCGAATATTCAACAACCAGTAATGGAATTGAAGTGTCTTCTTCTTATTACGATTTATTTTAACTCTTTGAATAGTGTAGCCGTACATAGAAAAACAACCATTCACTAGCAAACACCAGCGAGCTGAAAAACAAACCTATTCCAAACAGTTCCCAAACAGGTATCAAATCTTCAGTTAACACAATTAATTCATTAAATGTTGTCTCTCTTTCCTCAAACATTTTTTTAGGATACCACTTCCTGCGTATATGCTGATAAATACCAACTTCAAATAACCGATCCATTTGCTCTTGGTATTCGCGCGCTAAAGGACTGAAGTGACTAAACGTAATGTAATTTGGCAAATAGAATACTGGAGGCTGCAAGGTAATTAGTTCTTCTTTTTCTGGGAGCTTCAATTTCAGTGGGTTAACGTTCCAAAATAAAGCATTCCCACAGTCTTGAATAGTAGCGTGGGCAAACATCGAGTAAAGAGTCATCCATGACGGCACAGTTTTCGTGATTGGGAGCAACTTCGCCGGTACCATGTGGATAAATCCCTTCAATGTGTAGAGGCTTATGTTGTAGTCCAGAAATTCATCGACAGTTTCAGGATTTTTTATATACGAATCAGCAGCCATCAACGATAGCAAAATTGCCTGATAAGTCTCGGTTAGTAAAAATATAATTACACACACAGAACAAATCATCAGCCGTGCGGAAGATGGTAAAACATGTTCTGCAGGTCCGCTTCCGAAGAAGCACATCATGATAAGATTGTGATTAAACTTGGTGGGAAAGATCAAATTTATCAGCTGCATAAAGACCAAAATACCGAGCAGTACAAACCATATTTGCCACTCGAACGGATGCAACAACAATTCCAAATGCAAGCGATCCAACTTTTTTGGTAACGTTATGCAGAAGCTTCGGTGCTCCTGCCAATATGCTTGTACGAAGTGGTAAAGATGATTAGTTTGTAAAATGTTCAAAAATAAATCAATCTTTCCTTCAAACAATTGTTGGATAAACCTTCCAATGTAAGGTGCACTCGAATAATAAAACTTAACCACTGCTCTCTGTCGTGATGCTATTAGGTGAAAAATGTCCACTTCGAATCCTACGACATTTCCTTTCAACACAAAAGAGCTTATGGGGACTGGTGTTACTGCAACATGGTACAAGAAATTCTCAAGGTTACACAGCGTTCCATTCGCTAGTACATCATACACCTGGGTTGATGGAGGTTGCAAATACGAAGCAAACAAAGCCCCGCCAGCACGTATCATCACCGTCGATGGATCTCCCTCCCAGGTATCAATTAACTGCACCACCAAGATAATACCCATTCTCTTTGCCTCGGTAAGCGCGTTGTCGAGATTTTGCTTTGAGGCATTGCGAAACAATTGAAAATGTATTGAATATTTGTTGATCATATACGATTTGTCCATCTGACCTCGTGTGCACTATTTATGGAAAAAATAAACAATTTTATGATTTTACTATACGTCCTTACGAGCGTTTGTGGTGCCTTTGTTTACCTTTCCATTGAATACACAAGGAATCAGAACAATGTCAGCTTTCCTTGAAACTGAATACTGGGCAGGGACTGCATCAAGAGAACTGTCGATGTTTGCTGTCGGCATATAAGGATGTTTCTTCTGAAAGGCTGCCAGCAGATCATCTGTCCAATATCCGTAACAATCAATGCACATAACATCGTGAATATCTGTACTATCTAAATCCAACCGATGTGCAACATCCGACAATATGTCTAAAACCTTTGAATTGTAACAAAATACTGTACTGAACATACAAGCCGTCATTATTGCGAAACATTTTACTATGAACTGCATGGCTCCGTTTTCAACACTACAAACCGTTTCACTAGAGGCAAATCTTTTATATCGAAATGGAACGACTTCGCTGGTCGAATCATTTAGCAGCTCAAAACATTTTTGTACTAATTTTCTTACTAAAAATTATGTGGCACATTGAAGCACTTGAAATGACTTAAACACAGCAACAGATCAGGGATCATCAACATGATGATTTGGACGTTAGTGTACAACAATTTAAGGATTTTAAAAGAATCTGAATAAGTTGTGCACAACAATATTATTTACACGAAATGTTGCTATCACGTATCATGTTTCAGGTATTATTATTAGCAACATCATTTGATAATAAAATAATTTACATTCGTAAATTTAATGGATACCGGAGTTAAGTGACACTGGTGTCATGTGTTGTGAGAAAACCACCTAACGACTGGATCATTAGAGCTCTGTCAAAGCACGTGCGGTTATTATTTTTATTTTGAATGAAACCTCACTGGCATTTATTTTAAAACCACAAGTAATTGACACATCACATACTTTTATCAAGCAAAACAAAAAACAAAACATATAATGCAAAAGAAAATCCTGAAAAAAATCTAACAAAAAACTTCGCTAAACTATTCAAAACGCGATTGATATACCACTTTCATTGGAAGCTTTAGAAGAAAAAAAGAACAGTAACACTCATTATTAGATCATGACTAAAACACTTCCAAAACACGTAGCTAGGAAATTTTTCATGCAAACAGAATCGCCCTGAAACCCCTTTTTGATCGACCTCTGCTTCAACCAATGCCTACGCATGGCCAAATTGAGCTTAATTTCGAAAACAAACAAATTCGTTTAATTTCGCAAGAACCATGTCATTGGGTAAACATTGCCTGTTGTACGTTTTCTGATCACGACTATACTGCTGCCAATCTTCACTGCTACGTGCGAAAAGGACGTCACGTCCGTCCATGTCATTCTAAACCCCGTTTCCTACACGATAGCAGCTTGATTTCGTTCGTGGCACTGCCGGAATTCTCCAACAGTTTGCGATTTTATGTTTCCCTAACCCGTTCATGATGCCGTCATTCGTGCGTTGCATCGTTTTAACAGTACTTCGGTTTGATGTGATACCGAGCACAAATTGGTTCAAAATTTGATTTAGCAGGTCTATGCTGTAGGGAAGGAAAGTTGTTTTTTCTCGGTGACTTATTTTTCACAAATACTGAATTCGGTCAGAAAACAACACAAAACAAAGGTAACAATGCTTGAACAGTGGAAACCTTCAACTATACAATTGGAAATCGATTATTCCTCTAACTATGCTGCACGCGATTGTGCTACTGCACGCTTGAAACGTACCTAGAGAGTTCGTGGTCTGGGAAATGTTGGACGATAGGATATAAGTTATACTTCACCAACACAATTTCTAACAAGACCACAGCTCAAACACCCATATCCCTATTCCAACTTCGCTCGAACCCCGTTCTGATTGCTTCCCTATGCGCAGAATTGACTTGCTTAATAAGGGTACACCAAATCATAGATAGCTTAATCCATAGGGCAAGCAACAGACCTTGACCAATATTTATTGATTTTATAGTACATAATATGAAGAAAATAGGTCATACTACCTGAAGAAAAGCAAAAGTTAAGAGTGATCTGACAATCATTCATTCTTTTTTCCTTATGTCGCGTTAGCACATAATTCTTGGGCGGTTGGGATTGACTTACAATAAACAAATAGACTTAATTTTTAATTTGTAAAGGTGTTTCTTTACTTTGAACATTTGGAACGCATGATCCCAGCCGGCATTAACAAACTCTTTGGTTGCTCAATGGTTTCTTAAGGCCTTTAAAAATCATTTATGGTTTATTAAGAAAATGACAGTTGCTTCCGTTACACCATAAGGATAACAATGTGTGACAACATGGCGTCAACTTGTGCCTGATCGGATGAAGACGCGGAACAAATGCTAACAAGCCGTAGCATTTTGTGATTTTTTGTGTAATCATAGATTCATTTGTTAAAAATAGTCTGCGAAGTAAAAGTGAGTGTGTATTAAATACAATTTTGCTCATTTAATATAGTAACTGA
>KB670636.1:255506-332980 GCA_000349105.1 Anopheles epiroticus
AGCTCAAATTTTACTGCTTAGTGGAATGCTAAAAAGAATACTTTTAGTAATACTTTTAATGGTTTCTTAACACAAAAATTGCTACTAGGGATATTTTTTTCATATGTTTTTTTTTTGTACAACTTTCACTTTAAATTTTCTCACTATTTTCTGAATCTTATCATCTTTATCATCTTGTTTATTTCTCTATTTTTATTCGTATTGTTGTTGTTGTTGGTAGGTCTTAGAGAGGCTTTGGCTTATGTATAAGTTCTTTCGCCTCTTAATTTTATTCGTGTTGGTTTGAACACAGTTGCTTACGGGAAACGAGTTCAGTGGATCCCATGCTACTTATCCTTGCACTACATACAGGGTTTTTCAGTTGTTATCGTGACCGTAGCATCGTTTATTGGGACCGCGGTAAAAGAAATTTTACCAGTCGCAGTTGTGTTCGTGATGCTTAACGGGCAATATTGTACAGCCGCAATGGCACCGCCAGGCAAGTACGGGAGTTTCGCGTGTAAACGTATTCTGAACTTAGTAAGACAAAAAGGGGTTGTTTCTATTGAATATTTCAGTAAAAATATCACACGATAATCAATTCAAATAAAGGGTTTTTCAGTTGTTATCGTGACCGTATACGCTATACTTGCGTACTTGTCTGGCAGCGCCATAACGGTTGTGCGATATTGCTTACTACGATTACAATTTCAAGTGCGAATGGTACAATAAACATGACAGCATTATAAGTAATTTTGCTACGGTACCAATAAACGATGATATGTTCACGATAACAACTGAGAACCCCTGTAATTTGAAATGTGCCGTATAAAATCACGCTTTCGTGATCAGTTTCCTATCATAAGTCTGTGTTACATCTTGTGTATATTGTGCATTAATACAATTATCTTATTGTTTTTTATGTATGATACAATAATATTTTCATATTTATGTATGAATCCAGTAATATGTTTGAGATTGAAATAATTGAACATATGTTTGCATCATTTTATTAAATTTTCTCGGTAATTTATTTTTTATGTTTTGGGTAGGCACCTTATTCAATTCAATCGTCCACACGAAAGCCAATTCTTTATGCCACTCTCTAGCTGCTCGACGTTTATTCCATGGCTTCGGAGAACTTGAACAAACGATCTGCATTCCTTATTGGTCTAGTAATTGATAAAATAAAATTACTGCAGCGTTATGCAATAGAATTTGAAACCCACGTTGCATTTTACATACCTGATAATTCTTCTTAAAATCTGCGTAACTAATTTGGTGGACTTTATTGACGAATGTCTTGAACGAAACACTGATCTCTTGTTTTGTTACATACAACTGAAACCATTCCTCTAAAGGCAAATAAGTCAACAGCTTGTCGATATAACCCTTCAATCCGAAAAGTTTTTCTAAAAAATAAAGAAACCAACATAAATATGTTTTCAATACAGCACCGTGATCTATAACGTACCTTCAATTGGCTGCTTTACCATCCGGCTATTCACGGGCGTTTGGCCAATGATTTGTGCAATCAGTTCTACATAATCGTAGATAGGAACACCCTCTTGAGTCAAGTATAGACCCAAATCGCGAATCACAGGCATATCGAAGAATACTTTCCACACAACTGAAAACTCATCACTTTGCAAATATTCTAACATCGATTGAAAATCCTTATCGTTCAGATAATAGATGTTTGTGAGACGTATTATTCTATCCAAATCCAACAAATCTACAAAATCTTCAAAATCGCGCAATAAACTGCTCGATTCTTTTGCAATAACACTTTCTGGTAAGCTGGTTGCGGTATGCAATAAACAAAACCACATGATCACAGTTAAATGAACATTACTGCGTGCCACAAACATTTCAACTGCCTTACGCCCAAACCACGTTTGTTTGTAATATACCGTTAGCAAGACGTTTTCTCTACATAATTGTGCAACAAACGTTCGACAGCATAATTTCTTGCATTCATTCATGTTGATTGGGTAAGACAGATGGAAAACTCACACAACACTTATTACGGCTGTGTTTACCGTAAAATAGGTTATCTCAATGTCAGTGACACATACACATTTAACAATAATTACACATTTAGTTTTAGTTAGTTTAGTTTAGTTTCTTTATTGATGTAATATATTTATAATTATAATAAACCTTTTTCACATTGGTTCCGATCAACTGACCTCTGCTCAATATAAGGAATGTTTGCAACGCTTTGCGATAATGGAGATTATGCTAATGTAAATAGAACTTAAATCAGGAAAAAAATAAAAAAACCCTACGTTTGTTTTCCTTACATGTATTCTACAACCTAATACCTCTAATACCTCTTAATATCTAGTTATTTACACATACACCTGGGTACGAGATACAGTAAGTATGTATTGGAAAGAATTTTTTTTGACTGGCTTAATGCCGGATATTCTATGTATATCATGTGTACTGTACCATGGAGGAAGATTCATTATTCTTTTCAGATATTTGTTTTGAAATATTTAGAGTTTGCTTGTATGTACATTGGCACAAATTGCCCATATTTTAGACGAATGCATAATTGTCGGCCTTATAACGGTGATGTATAATATGAGTTTGTTTTTTAGATTTAGTTTTAATGTTAGTTAATTAAACCGTACAGTATTTTGAGTATATTGGATCCACAGATCAGTTTTTCATCAACGTGTTTCTTGTAAGTTAGCCTTTTGTCTAAATATTTCTCAAAATATTTTACATTGTCAGACCAGCGATATCCCTATCATTTATTTTTAATTTGCTACTAGGAAGTTTACTAGCACTTGTGTACCGGGAAAAATAAATGATTTCTAATTTGTCAGGATTGATTTTTAATTTCCAAGCCTTGCAAAAGTTTTTGCAATGTTTAATCCACTCGATGAGCCCTTTGAAGATATTTTTTGGTTCCGAATCTGAACAACTCAAAGCGAAATCATCCGCAAAGCAATACTTCTTGACCTTTTTTGTTTTGGGTAAGTCACTTACGAATATATTGAACAGGACGGGTGACAATACACTACCTTGAGGCAGGCCGGCAAGTGGAGAGAAAATATTTGATTTGGTATTATTTAATTGAACAAAGCAACTACGATCAGATAAAAATGATTTAATAAGTAGGATAATATATGGTGGGAAATTGAAACTAATGAGTTTGTATAACAGTACTAGTTCTAGCATGACAAATCCAGTAGATTTTTTTTTATTTCACGCTGTGTTTTGACGATAGTAGTTAGTCTATTGATATGTTTGGTGGTTAAAAGGCCGAGATGTTATTTCCACCATTTTTGGTTTGGAAATCTTGAAAGTCATATAATTTATTTCGCATTCACCTAATTGAAAAAAGTCGCATAACATGAACTTCTTAATATCATAAAATATTACGTTCGGTAGCTTTGATAAAAAAAAACATTGGGATACAATATTCACAACGCCAAAGGACGCCAAATTCTTCGTCCAAAAATCTTCCCCAATACATTTCATTTACATTGAACGGTTCCGACTCATCCCAAATTTCTTTCACCGCGACTTCATCAATCGCACTATTGGTAACGTTTTCAGATACCACTTGCCTTTTCCGCGTCTTTGTGATTTGAGATAGCTTGGATTCTTTAAAAAATAGCTGCAAAATTATCGTACACTACGGAATTCAATTCCATCGGAATGTTCGCTGACGGTCGCTCAAGGAACATAGATAAGGATGGTGGAGATTTGGCGGAGTTTTTCATCGGCTTAACAATCAATAGATCAACCTTTTCGTACTTTTACATTATCCTTATGTACAACGAGCTGACTGTTTCGCTTTTTTTTATAACGGAGTGCGTCGCACTGCCAATAAAATAAAGAAGTAAGCAGCCAGGTAGACCTTTCTTTTCGCAATGCACCGTCATCTTAGAGAAATTGCCATCAACCGTTGCCAAAAAGCGCAAACGTTCGCGTACGGCATTATTATGTTCTTGTCAATGGTTAAATTCACCCTTGCAGCATGACAAAGAAATCTGGCGAAACGCACTTCGATCAAGATAAGTTTTACAACATCATGGTAAATGATGGGCGACTCGGAAGAGCATACTCAACTTGGCTTCCGAACTCTCTCATTTAGTATGTAGGTAGTACAAGGAAATGCTATTTTCAGCTGCAAACTCTAAACGATCTAACGGTTGTACCGTGTTCTATTGATTCAAAATCAAATGCAAATACCTTTCAACACGGTCCGTACTAAAATGGGAAAATATAGATCTTTTACCTGCCCTCGAGAAAAAACGGAAACCTACTGATAACCTTAATCAGCTTCTTTTTCGATAACAGGCTGAAAATCAAGAACGTCGTCCCTAGAGGAACAGTGCTAGCTTCGTCAAGAACTGCTGTACGAAAAGGTTAATCGCATTCGAAGATTTTAAATTCAATTCACCATCATTTTTGAAGGTAATCGAGGTTTCAGCGACGGTGTAGATGTAGATTTTACTCTAGAAAGGTGCAATTTTACTATGTGTTTTATGTTTCCGTTTTTCTATGCTGAAACGCTTTGTGCTGTATGTTGTTTAGAGCTATTTTATTCTGTTTATTCGATTTATATTTTCTTTTTCAGGGTAGAATACAGTTTATATTCGAAACTATATACAAAGAGTGAAACCGAGTTACAAACTATAATGAAACTTCATTTTATTTTTAAATCGTAAAGACGTAACCATTACAGTATACACACCATTTTGATGATAACAGTATAGCACAAATTTTCTTCAGACCTAGATACAGTTCCATTTATCCAACCATTCAATAAAATAACATTGACCAATCACTATCTACGTCAGATTGTATATAATCGTTTTTTTTTTCGTTTGTTTTTAAGATCCAAAGCAATATGCTTTATCCTTTGATGAGCTCATGTGATCAATAAAGACACAATTTACGACATTCGTTCGCTTGAAATTATCTGACCAGCCTTGATGGCACCCATTTTACCACATACCTCTTTCTTTTACTCCTTTATTACCTGTACCATAAACGGCTTTTTCCGATAGCGTAGTGGGGCGGATTAACCTGCAAATAATTTTCGCTTAATAGGGCTAACGTTGAATTTTTATGATACTGGTCACTGATAAACTTTTGAAACCCCTATTTTTAAGCTTATACTCTGACGATCCTATCGTTCCGACAGCCTGTTTGTTCGAAACAGATTGTACAATAAAACAAGCCTTAATTTGCCAAAATTCAAAGCTAATACTTATTTTTGACAAAAAATAATATTTTATGATTATTGTAAACACTTAGTTTGAAGTAGCAAGGCCTGGCTGTCACTTCTGAAATAAAAATATTTTATGTTTTACACACTCCGTAATAATGCAGGTGAAGCATAAAATTTTAATTAAATTTCTCAAAGTTTAACCCTTGTTTTCCTATGTATGAGTGTGTTCAGATTCATCAAACATTGAATATTTGATTCACCATGATTCTTATTCACAAGCACAATCAATTTCAGTTTTGCAAGACTTGTTACAGACATCCGTTTTATTATTTTACAAAAACACATTACACTGCATCTGCATTCTGAAACCGAAGTCTCTTGGATGCTCTAGATGCACACGAAACTTCATTAATTTCTACTCACAAAGTCAACCATAATCCTGCTTTTCTTCGTGCCCTAATCCGTCTTTGTCTGTAATAATTAAATTATTATCTTAGCGACCACCTTTCTGAATAGAAGTGGCTTTAGTAGAGTGGTCCTACGCGTTCCATCAGTACAAACGTTCCCTTGATCTGCCTTGCACGCCTACATCATTAAGTGAATATAGACCGCTTCATACATGCCAAACTTATAAAATGGCGAATGCTTTTAGGTAGCCGGTCATCGCGGTTTTCATTATGATTGAACTGGGAGCTAATTTCAGCAATTTCCCAAAAACTGGTGGAAAATGGGGGTGCGATTGCTTCTCATGTGACGTGCACTTTAAGTGATGGCGGAATTAAACACCGTATACTGTATGTACAAACCAGTGTAAGCTATGAACTATAACGTCTGCTTTTAACGAAATGTCGAAGGCTCTGTAGCCTTTACATCTCCAAATAGTAATAGCAATATTTTGAGGAAATTAACTCACTCTATGGTGCACACAAAATGCATGCAAACACACACGAAAACGTACAAAATCGTGAAAAATAATTACGAGCCTTTCAGCGGGAACAAGCATCACAGCATACTCATATTCCTTTTCCATTTCCACGTATGAAACATCAATTGACGACAAATCCGCTTACATTACACGACGTTATCATGAACAACGCCCGATCCCACGAGCAGAATACGCTGGTGCTAATATGGCTATTACATTCATTATACGAAATTCCACACGAGAGGAATATATTGAGAGCTGAAATGCTAGATTCATTGTTTCCCGGCTTTAGTTGGCTGTTGCATTTGATGATGAAAGTTCGCATTCAAACTCTGCTAATTGAGTGATGAGAGTTTTTTGCACCGATAAAAAATCATTGGCCCGTTTGTTGATTTGCATAGCCAATGAAATGAGCCAATTTATGAATGATAATGATAATTATTTTTGTTGTTGCTTTTATTCGATATACATATGAAACGGTAATGCACACTTAGCAGAGTAGCAAGTCCTCCGTATAGATGGATAATTCGAACGGGATTTGAACATCGTTGGGCCTCGTAAGAGGTTCGTTCCATTAAATAATGGCCATAGTTCTTTAATTATTTCTCATTTTATTCCGTTGTTTTTGATGCTATGCAATTGTGTAAAAATGTAAAAGATAAAAAACGTAAAAAATATAAATCTACGTTTTATCAATAAATTGAACAAAACGTTCTGATTGCGTACATTTTCGATTCTTCCACCCAATCGTAAATTGAAGCAATGCTTTAAACGTCTACGCATTTTCTTTTTATTTTTCACAAGTATCTATCTTTTACGTGCCCACGAGCTTGATCCTTAACTTCTTTCCTTTTAAGCTTCTCCTTCTTACCTCACTTGACTTGGTTTTCCTTGGTTCCCAAGTGTTTGAGTTTCCGTTTTCCTTCCTTCAATCAATAAGACCGGAAAGCACTTATCATAATTAAACGAGTGTTGATTAAATATCAACCAACTGAAAAAGGCAAACAAAAAGGAAACACGGAAACCTGCCCAAAAGGAAGTCCAACTTCCTTGAGGCTAAAAGTTCGCCTTTGATGATAGCCGTACGTCCTTCGGCACACTATTCACTGCTCACTTTTACTTTTTACAAACAAAAACAAGTTTGTGCTCGAAACTGTACCGTTTACAGGCGGGTATGAAATAATTACTAATTGCAAATTATGGTGTTCCCAACAAAGCCAACAGCCTGACACTCGTTCGATCTTTAGTGAAAACGAAATGGCTCAAACAATAACTCTTCATTTTGCCGTCGATTTCACATTCGAACGCTAAACAGTTTTATATTTTTCAATTCATTTTTACGCTACTTTCATTTTACTAATAATTGTCATCAGCTAGCGTTGCCGATGCCGATTTTAACATTTAGCAATTCTTTTATTGCTTTTTCCTCCTTCGCAATTGTAACAAAAAACAGTTTTGTGGTGTAGTTGGTGTGAAAAAGAATCGTTTTAAACTTAATGAAATTCCATCATGCTCACCTGGTTTGCTAGATACCTGACATCTAACATCTAGGTAGACAGCTAGAATGTGGCACGGACGCCAAGCGAATTATGTGTACGCTCTTGTTCTTTTCACGGTGGCTACGTTTTTCATCTCGGCATAAATATTTAATTCGCTAACGGCTTGTAAAAACTTTTTTAAATATTCAAAAACAACCTAATTGCAGAGTAATTGTTTGGAAAACAGGCTGTAAACATTGTACATGTTGCAACTTTTGACAGCCTTGAGTAACTTTTTCACTTAGCAATACGGCCGTTCTAGTTGCATAAAAAAAACTCTCATGACGGGTGTCATCAAAACTGATGAGCCACATCAGAATGAAAATTAAAAAAATGTACATAGATGCGTCATGATTTACAAAACTTATCCCTATTTGATGGGTACCGCTGTTTAAAAGATCTTGCTGTCATGTGTAAAGAAGTGTTGTCAGGTGATGCAGAAAAGTTTCTTTGTTGCGATGTCGAATCTTTGTTTTCCTGAAGTTAACCAGAACGGTTGGAAAATTTCATATTTTTACATTATAAATAATTGAAACACTGAGCATAAGCATAACCTTCATGTATCAGATACTTGTAACATAACAGTGTTTAAAGTCGTTTTCCTTATCTTTGAACTGCATGTACTGTTCTTTTAAACTTTTATTTAAACTTATTTTACTCCTACTTGATATTCTTTCAAACAAAACACACAATATCCCATTTATAGCAATACAAACGTTAACATTTTCAAAACAGTACCAACTTTTATTGCTATTATCGATAAATCGGATTCTACGGTAGCCGAAACTACCAGCATCAGCATAACAGCGCCTCCCTCTCGCAGATGTTATCTTAATGGGAATAGTTATTTTTGCTGCGGTAGAAAAGAACAACTCACATTAACTTACTTCCATCGTCGAACGCTTCTCTTCATATCTCCAATCTTAAGTTAAACTCGTTAGGGAAAAAGAATTCGTTTCAAATAGCAACAAAAAATCTTCTATTTGGCCTTTTCACATAGAAAACAACGGGCGGCGTAGTCAGCATAGTACAAACAAGGATTAACCTTTTTTATTATTATTATGAGAAGAGGAATCATTTCCGGATTAGTCTGTGTAATCGCTGGTGGTAAAATATCCCAACTATGTCTTCATGTCTCTTCTGAAAATTTTACCACACATTTCCTGACGCACCCGTTGGGAGAGTACTGCAGCAGTTCACGTAAGTAGACGGTCATATCCGATAATAACGGAGACTATTTAACTCAGTATTTTTTGCAGTAGAAATCGCTAGTGAATATAAATTTCATAAAAACTTAAAAATGATTACTTAGAACTGCTTCCTGGAAGACGCATTGAGTTTCATTTTGTAACACTTTTCCTCTTTCTTGAGTGTTTTCTCATTATATAACTTCAGTAGAACCTCAAAAGTTGGGTCCTTTTAAGTTGGGTTTCTCGATGATTGGTACCACAATAGTTGAGTTGTGTGCTAACCAACGAGGTTGACAAATACAACTGCATCATGAAAGTGCACGATGCGCTTTCTTGGTTTCTGTTACAAACAATACAATTCTGTTAGATTATTTTTCAAAAATAATTCTAGTTTAATAGAAATTAAGTCATATGATAAGGAATAAAAGCAATTTATCAAAAACTATGCAAAAAACAATAATTTTTAGGTTTATAAAGAACATAAAAAAGCAATTTGCGTTATAACGCATGGCTACTTGGATTGTTAATGCATAATAGCATTCTTGTCAAATGACTCAACTATCGAGTTTTAATTCACTGGATGGGGTGCATTCAACACCCAACTAGTGAGGTTTAACGGTAATGTAATCTAGCATTTTCTGTAAAAAAATTAACCTCTACCGATATATTATTTTCTTCTGCTTTACATACAGCTCACAATTGATTTGAACAAGATGTAAACCAGCTTTGCACATTAGCACATATGTTGGCGAAAGCTAGTTTACATGTGTCAAGCGACGTTCATGTTGGTCTATGTCAGCCTCATCATAATAAATTGACAACTACAATAACATTTTAATATTTTTTCCATTTAATCCAAGTCATTATTCCAAAACAAGTATTTATTATACTTCATATGAATTTCATTACTGTTGCTAGTAAAAGTGCTTGTACAACGAAAGAATTTTCGTGTAATGCAGTCTTTCACTCCATTAGTTATCACGCTGCAGCCTTTTGATACCCTCATTTTTAAAACTTGTTTACGATCAATCTGTTTGTACGTTAATTAACGTTGGTTTCGTGATATGATTTACAATCATTGATTTAAAAACACCACAAACCCTAACTATTTGATGGCTGAGCATTATTGGCACATATATCGAACGGGTCGTTTCCTTTTACATGCATGAATATGCTGCATTCAGTGCACCTATCTGCCCCAAACAACCGAGTCACTAATGGCTTAGACAACCATTGAGCAACAATTATTATTGTTCGGCATACATACTAAATTATTGATTTAGAAATCTTTAAATTTTCGTTTTAAACCTTGTACGTCATTACATATGTGTTTCAGACAAAATAGATGTTCACAAATACCTTTGGTGTTTTAAAATAAAAACACGTTTTAAGAAAATCTTATAGATGCATTTGATAGAATTATCAGCCAACATTTTAATGAGAAATTTATGTTTTTACCAAAATTATTGTTCGCATTTTTTTTTACTTGTTTGACTTGCTTGATCACTAAACGTAATTATTTTATACTTGTTTTGTTTAAATGCATCATGGTCAGTATGACAGTTCAACAAGCTCTGGTGAAATAAGATGACAATCGAACCATGTAATAGCTGTTACTCTTTGACGGACCGACCCAAAATATATAAAAATATCCCTATTTGATGCTTACTTACAGCCAATCAATCTCTATCTACAATCTCTCTTTAATATTTTTGTACAATATTTATTCTATAAAAGGTAACGATCGCTGCGATGAACATGTTAGATATATGTTCATATTGGCACATTGAAGCAATGCAATGTTGTTAAGAAATCCAGTAAATTCAATGCAATGCTGCTATGCTTCTTACTTGCTGGATAGCATATGCTCTGTTGTACCCAATATAATACCCATAAGTATTTAATGCTTAATTTAAAACGATTTATTCATGCATAAATCTTAGTTATGACGCTGCGTATCGCTGCCAATAGAGACAATGATAGCATTGAAAGATAAATATTGCGGAAACCCAATTTTAAATCCGGAATTGTCACATAGATGTGCGCATTTGCACAACATAAAATACAACGTGTGCCACCGGCGCCAAACAAACGTTTCAGCTGTAAGTTTAGCAAACCCTCTGCCATATGATTCAAAATTTAGGATCATAACAGTATACGGTAATCACCATGTCGCTGCCTGCGTGGAAGTATACATTATTTTAGTAAACCTCTACAAGAGGTAACAAATGTTTCACATTATTTCTCAAAAAACTGTTGTTTCAAAAATGTTGGCAGCTTATTTTACACAAACCATTATAAATATTAGGTCATTATTTTATATTTTATTGTACATTTTTTTATTTGGTAGTAACGGCCAATATTGTACTTTTTGTTAGAGTACAAATTAAACTTAAATATATTTTACGTGTTAATGTACGATGAGAATAGAAAATCATAATTGAGATATGGGTGCGAATAGAAATTCATAATTAGCTGATATGTGCATGTATAGATATTTGGAGCATATATGTATGCCTTTTTTAACAATTATTTAAAAGGATTTTACATGTTTATTTATGATGAATTCAATTTTATCTTTTCGGTAAAGCGGAATAAATGAAAACGCTTGTATCAGGCTCAAACCGTCTACTTCTTTATCCTTGTTCTTCACCTCCATTTAGCTCACAAATCGCTTGTGGAATTTTTTTTTCAGAAACCATACAAATCATCAATCTTGTGACTTTTGCTGTAAATCGCTTTCTAACCTTCAGTGACCAACTGTGAGCCCCATCTGGTCGATTATGAGATGGTGGAAACTTCGCTATTACCAGCCCCATCTCCAATGTGCCAATATGTCTCAAACTCCTAAAATGGACAATCGTGCCACATACAGATACACACGTTTCCTCAAATTGTAACCCTCGTACGTGTGATAAAGTTTTCCGCCTGGTGAAAAAAAAATCCGTGTCTTGAAAGGCGACATTCCATTGACTCATGCTTTCATGCTGCGAGAGTAGTAAAGCGATGATGGCTGTTTAATGCTGGTTCATAATGATGATGACAGCAACGATAACATTGATGTCGTTTGCAATGTAACAGAGTGTGATCACATATGGTCAAATGTAGATTCGATAAGATTTTATGTGCTTATACGCATTGTCTCGTGAATAAAAATACTCTACAAAAATTTCTTCTCGTGTTGCATGTGCACGTAACCATGAAGTTTTGGCACAGTTTGAATTCCTTTCACAGTGGATTATTGCCTACAGGACACAGACATAAAACTGCTTCGGAAAACCTCCTAGTCCAGATGTTACCTGGTCGTGTCTCAAACCTGTGAAATGTGATTATTTTTAAAGGGGTCGATTCATTACAATAAATTTATTTGTTGTGATATTAATCTTCACAAAATCCATGTCTTTTTTTTATTCGGTAGTGACGGCCAGGCCGTATTGCTTTAATTTCACTAAATTTGTTCTACAAAATATTTGAATGAATTGTTTTTTTGTCATAAATGGTGTAATAGTGGTGATTTTATAAATTAGTGCAAATTTCTGTAAAATTAGTGTATTTTCAGTGTATCCAAAGATTATTCTAACAATACATGGAAATCATTCCATTCCATCTGCTATAGAGCGGATGGATTAAGCAAGACGGTCTGGCCGTTATTACTAAATAAAAAAAATAGAGCGATGGTTCAATCTAATCCCATTTGAGCTGGTTTTAGAAAGCATCTGTTAATAATTGTTCCAAATTCCAGTCTTTTTATATCTAACAGATTTATTCTTAATTGAAATGGGATTTACAATAGCAAACGCTATAAAATACTGATATTATTTTCATTGTGTGATCTGTTTGATAATAGCATCTATAAAAATTATCCAATGAACACATTCTTCACAGTTTTTAGATACATTTTTAAACGTGTTGTATAGTGAACATACTATATAATTGTTTGAATTAGAACCCAAAATGAGTCATAAAGTGCCCGATATACGCTGTTTTCGATACATGCGGTTATCCCGTCTTCAATACTTCCGATACTTGTTTTGGAAGTTTGACAGCTCCATGGGCAAAATGTACTGGTTTGACACATAAATTGACTAATGAAAAATAATTTGTTTTGCAAAGTTTTAAATTAACGAGGTGAGGCAATTTTTGTAAACAATAATTATTATATTCAGCAGTATTTTTGCAATATTAAGGGCGGCTCGGTGGTCTTATGGGTAGAATTCGTAAGATACGCGTTTTCTCCCCGATTCCCATAAACCGTATATCTAGGGGACAGCCTGTAATCTCAGCTTCAACCAAAGCAAAAACAGTTTAGATGTGTAGAGATGTCAGTTAGGGTCCTTACCAGTATCCTTACATGTACGACCGTTTCTATACTGTTGATTGTGAATGTCAGCGACATTATAAGCTCAAGATAAGCGACATTTTTATCAATAGAACCGGGTCGTTACCAAGAAATAATAAAAAATAGGTTAAATTGTGAATGAGTCCAGTCACCACATCTTTTCCAACTCATTATTTTTCATGCTGATTTTCAATCGTTGATATTCTATGGCCTGTTTTATTCTTTGGAAGTTTTTTTTTTTCTAAACATGATAGCCGAAAACCAATAACGACGATCAGCATGTGTTATTATATAGGCTGTATTACAGAGGATCTCTTTTTAAATGTCAACCTTGGTATTTACTATAAGAGAGCTCGCCAAGATTTTCTTAACATATGTTTAAGTCTCATTAAAACACTCTGGTGTTGTACTTCAAAAAATCACCTGTTCCCATACACACCCTTTGTATTGATTATTCATTTTGACAAATTAAGCTTTCAATACCAAATCCCACAATTTTTAATCACTACAATAATTTCCCACGAGATACAAAAGAAAATTCGTCCCCAATTTCACCTATCTCGGGTCAAAAGTCAGCACCGACAACAGCATAGATCTCGAGTTGCGCACACGGATGCTGGCGGCCAGCCGATCATTCTATAGCCTGAGGAAGTATTTCACCTCACAAAACTTGTCGTGATGGACGAAGCTGGGACTATATCGCACCTATACAGTTCCATTACTCACGTATACCTCTGAGACATGAACTCCAAATCCAAATCTGACGAAACCCTCTTAGCTACGTTCGTGAGGAAGATGCTCAGGAGGATTGCTGACCCCATACGTGAGGAGGGACAAAGGAGGAGCCGATACAACGACGATCAGTACGAGCTGTACAACGATCTCTCCGTTGTGCAGCGGATTAAGCTCCAGCCCGTAAAGTCCTCTCAGACCGTCCACATGGACAGACGAGGCGTGATATGCCCAAGCTAAGGTGGGAGAATGGCGTAGAGGCGTCCACCATCAAGGCATTCGAGCCGAGTGAGCGGTTTCGGAGTTTGTTATAGCAGACGAAGACGGCGAAGCGGTTGTAGCGCGCGATAAGTAAGTAAATACAAAATAAAATTGACGAATAGAAGTACTGTTAAGGTCATCAATGGTTGTTACCCAATTTTATTCAAGAAAATTTAAAAAAAATCGGTGAAATAGCGAAGGCGCACCCTGTTAGGTAATTCAATTGCACTGTTGATAAATTTCTTAATTTTATTCGGTTATGAATACTTCTGATAAAATTAAATTATAATAATTAATAAAAAATAATATATTAGAAACATTTATGACATTTATTTATTTCTTTGTTTTACAAAAATAATAAATTAGAAACATGTATGATATTTATTTACTTCTTTGTTTTACATTTATTTTCACATTTATGACATCAATCATAAAATAACGCAATAAACAATAAATTATATTACGAAGATTTCAAAATTATACATAATCTTAAACAATACGAAGACTGCTAGCCAATCATTCAGAGAACGTATCGCAACGGACGAAGCTGAATTTATATCACACCTGCATAGTTCCTTCAGTCATGTATGCTTTTGAGACATGGGCACTATGCACGTATGACAAGACCCTCTTAACCGCGTTAGTGAGAATGTCGCTCCAAAGGACTTTAGGCCCTATAAACACCTCCTCACAGTAGAAGAGCCGCTTCAATAACGTTCGTTAACATGAAAAAATCGAGCCATAGTAAGTCTATGTTGACATTAAAAGACGCTATAGAGACGACGGTGTACCGAGGAAGGCTGTGAGCTCTTCTGCAGAAATACAGAACCGCAAATAAGTAAAACAGTAGATGAAAATAAAAACTCAAAACTAATGATCAAATAAACTGGACGCACACTGTTTTCAATATTTCAACCACTACATGTATAAAAACGCGATTAATTTGTACGAGCCAATAAAGTAATAGCCATTGTAACTTCTTGCACAATAATGCTTGAAAGCATTGCGATGTAAAGCTAATACGCGAGCCGTATCTAATAAAGTGTGCAGTTTGTGTATTGCAATTTCATCATGTGCAAACCAGACTAGCTATGTACAGTAGTGTTCTAAACATCTACAAACTGCTTCAATGCCACGTTCAATATTCAAGTCCTAGTTAAGATCAATCAATCATTCGGTTAGTAAAAAATAAAATTCAAAAAACATGTCGATCAGCTGTCGAGTCAATCTCCTTTTAAACATTGTTCGCACAAAATTTCAGTTAAATACTCAACTTATTTTTATTTTCTTCATTTTACTATCTTATCTTCATTACTATCTTAAAACTGTACAATTTACTAAACTACAGTACACTAAATTACTACAACTCCCTCACATATGCAGATAAAATAACAGGGTAAACAGCGAACGATTGAACTGTATTCAAAAAATCACTCTACGATGTGGTGTTATCGAGAACCCGCATAACTCGAGCCAAACGAACAAACTCTTTTATTCTAAAAAGTTTCTGTACGCGTGGCTTAAGTCATCCAAATTCTGTATCCCCGCAACACAGCAAACGAATCACGCTGCTATAACCTTTACACGTTGATACACCAAACTTTTTGAAACACTCTCAGAGCACTGCACAGTTTGAAAGTCTTTAAAGCAGATATGTAGCATTTATTTGTACAGTTCGTCTCATAATTCACTACCGTACAGTGCATGTCTCGCCTTTCCACTCGAACTTCTTTAGTCACACGATACTCTCCATTTTGCTAACCACCGACAAATGAAACTGAGTGCACGGTATTTTTTTAATTTATACAAATGCATTAGAGCACCATTATCAGCACCGGTCTGGGCAATATTGGAAACAGCTCCAATGCTACCACGCGACAAAGAACCAAAAGAACCCAACAAAACCAACAGAATGCTCCCAATACACCTACACACCTGTGGTACACGGCCACTGGTAAGACTAAACGGTTGTAACAATACACAATTTATGTCTGTGTTGATTGCAAGGGGAAAGAAAACACTTCCACAAAACGTGGATTTTTAGGCAACCTGTTGTACATTCTATTACAGTTCAGCCATGGCAACATTGGGTTCAATCTTACTACATCCAATCCGCTTCTGTTCTGAATAGACAACGATCATGTTTCTCCCATTACGTGTTGAATGAAGAACACCTCACATGCACAGCTAAACTGGGCAAGAAAACACTTGCTCAGGTGACGTGTATACAAAGACCAAGACCTACGACTAGTACTTGACTACATCTAGGTGGCTGTAAGCCATGCATGCGGGGCGGTTAGCTCGGTACTGGCCCGGCAGTTCCACGGTGGGTTACTGACGTCGGATGTGACGTTGTTTACCTTCTATGGTTTTAGTTTGCTTAGAGTCCGCAGCTCCACGCGTTCGTTTCTAGAACAAAATGTTCACTCCTATGTTGGTTCCCTAATTGTGTCAAAAGACCAGACGTACTTCTAGCTAATGATTTAAAATAGGTATGTTCAGTTAATACAGTAAATTATGTGATTTTTAACTTCAGGGAGGTGATGGGGTAACATGAATAAAAATAAATCATCACAAAAATCAACAAACAAACAACAGGCATTCATTTTGCAATTACAAACCTATAACTGCGAGAATATTTAATGCATATTTTTGTCAATTTAGTACACCCATAATTCTAAAAGCTTTCGTATCATGCGCCGGTTACTGCCATCTGCCAAAATGCAACTGTTCAACTACGAGATGCTACTGCACCATCAAGGAACATATGACCTTATTCAAACCACACAATGTTTTAATTTCTCACATCCATCTCACATTAATAAAAGTGCTTTTGCTTTCAGTCAGGCATTCCTTAGCTCTAAATTTAGCATTTCGCGAAAGTCTACACATATCATCATAAAATAAGCTAAATATAATATAAATATAATAGCTTGATTGAGCTATAAAATGCCAGGCTGACAGTCAGCATCCCAATCAATTGCCGTGTTTCTAGGTCTATAAAGCTGATCATATGCAGTTTCATGAATAGTGAAGATACGAGTTTTTACCGAGATTTGCCACATGGAATACATAATAGAAGAATCATATTCCTGTCACAAGGCATTATGGATTTCTGTCAGACCCACTGAACGAATGCTCCAATTCAAACTGTTTTCCACAACATGTCTCAACTTTCAACAAGTAACACTTCCACAAAATGCAGTTTCACCTTTAATAAATTTGAGTCGTATAACTCGATAAATGAGCCTGTCAAAGCTATACAAAAGAATGTTTCATACAAATGCGATCAGCGAAGACCCTAGTAATTTATATATATATAATAATATATAATTCACTTAGTTCATGAAAGTAAGTCAGCTGCACCAATCTCGCATTTTTACTAAACACTTACAAACATACGTCACCGTACACAATTTAGTGAACACCCTGACGGCAAATGATGGCTCAACAGAAAGCAGTGGCAGTGAACAATCTATGCTTCAACTCTAATTTTGGTGTTATAGTCACGAATCTTTTTAATCGTTAAAATTATAATACGAAACAACAAACTCCCACGCTTGGGCATTCAGTTTCCCAGATATGACGTATAAAAGCGAGTCACTTGTCCAGCTGGATTCGAACTTGTTAACATGTGTAACTATCTATCTGGTACTGTCATTAAATTGAATATTTAAAATCCAAAAAATATTATTGTTTTACCCGCGAATTGCAAAAGCTATAGCCTTAATTGAACACATCCTCTGTGTGCTGAACCCGGACAGAGACAATTGCATTATCAACATACAATATTGTATTATGATGTGAAGGAAGTCGGCTGAACGGCAATCTCTAAGCACCGAAAGCTCTAAGCATCCCCAAATGGTCGAAACATTTTGTAGAAAATGCAAT
Source organism: Anopheles epiroticus (assembly GCA_000349105.1). NCBI lineage: Eukaryota > Metazoa > Arthropoda > Insecta > Diptera > Culicidae > Anopheles > Anopheles epiroticus. Next base: position 273,562 of record KB670636.1, read on the forward strand.
CTGCTTTTCTCTACCAGTACTCTGTCATAGAACGTTAAAGCTGTGTCGTTGATCTAGAACAGTTTCAAAGACCAGCTCTAGCACATTACTACAAAAGGGTGACCAGTTAACTGGTTTGCTAAACAATCTTGGGCGGAATATCCATGACTCGATCACTATAAAATATACTACTGCTCGTTGGCACACTCTGTGATGGAATAAGGATCCGTGGTCTGGCTACATTCCCGGGCTCTTCTCGAATTGGTCCACCGCAAATTTAGGCGGTTCGCTATGCGCAGCTAGAGTGTCCTAGTTGAGCATAAAGCATGATAAGGCGAATTATTAGATTTTGAGTCGCTGAAGCAACGGAGTTGTATCTGATAGACTCAACGGCGCAGCATTCGGGGCTTAATCTATAGGACCCGGCGTTCGTTCCATGCTAGAACACTGCTTGACGTAGAGGAAATTTTGACTCCCCTGATCCGTTCTTAATTCTTAATTATGTCCTGAATTCTTCGAGATGTTCTACTATCTCGTAGCTAAAATGTACTTCTTCTTTTTCGGTGCCACAACAACCTCTTTAGGATCTAGGCCTAACTAGAGCACTAATGTGCTTTGGCTCTTTCTGTATGTGTGTGTGACCATCCATATCAAGATTGTTAATCCTGCGTATGGGGGGGGGGGTGGTTGTGACTTAGTTTACCCATAACAGTATAGTCAATCCTGCGTATGAGGGGCGGCAGCGGTCCGAATGGGATTCGAACCGACAACGGGCCTTTTGTCACTAGACTACCGCCTTACGCCGTGACCACTAGACTACCGAGCCCCAAATGTATTGTATTTTGTAAATAATACTGGGCTGATATCATTTTGTGTAAATTTATTTTTGTAGTTCACAATCTATGTATACAAAAAACGACGGAAAAAAGCCATAAATTTCTGGAAACAATTTCAATTGGAACTGAAATTTCAGCGAAATTGGTACTATGAGCCATGGCTAAAGGCTGAATCGTTCCTTTTTATCCTATGTTATGTTTTGTATTATTGAAACGTTTTATTTTATAAATCATATGAGAAGAAATTAAATAGTGCATAGTATTCGTAAAGCTGTAATTCGTTCTCGGTAGACAGTAAATTATGTAAAGCTTCTTCACTGAATATTGAATCACAGTGCTTATGCTAGTTCAACAGTGTTGATTTAATAGAAAAAGTATGCATTTAGTATAAAATAGTATGCAGGGACCAAAAATGAATTTTTGAACAGAAATGAAGCCAACCCGTACCGCTGTACAAGCGTACCGTTGTAAAATAATGGAAATGAAGAAATCGCGCATGACCGGTAACATTTAAATCGCCATAGCAACCGTGCTTGTTTTAAATTGTACACAAACGTTTGGATAAATATCTAACTTGTTTGTATCCTTTATCGCATTGATTAAAAATTTAATTATCGAAATGGTCAAAGATTTAGACTTCATCGGAGATATCAATGACAAATATGCTGGGTTGGAATTTGCGTTATTAGAGAATCTTGAAACAATGTAAGTTGTGTGGGGCATTTATTTAAGAAAAATAATTAATGTGAATTCTTCCTTGCCTGGCAATAATGTGTCTTTCAAGATTACAAAAAGAACGTTCTTTTGGTTTAAACGATGCAAAAATGGATGAAAAGAACGATATGGATAAGGCTTTATCTTCATACATCTCGACGGAAGCAATCAAACGAAGGAACCATGAACTATTGAAATCGTTAGAGATTTCCAAAGCAAGGCTGCGGTCTCGTGCCACATTTAGCCCCTTGGAAGCTATTCTACAAAAAGCTATCGACAATTACCTTAAAGAGACATCTCTTGTTCCATGTAGCACGAAAAAAATATACGGACCCACTTACGTTTAAAGTGCTGTGGCTCTTGTACACATCAATTCCTTACTGGAATAAAAAAACACTGTACAATTTGTACTAAATCACTCCACATTATGATTTATTTTGAACTAAATGTTTTTTAAACATTCCTTGCATTATTTTATAGGTAGCCCTATACCTATTTGTTCACCGGTTTTGCCCATTTAACTCTTAAAATGTTTCATAACTCCAAATTACAATGGAAATGATGATCAGAAATTCAGTAGCAGGAAATGGAAAAAATATCAAGTTTTCTAGAGGTAAAATATTTTAAAACTACTCTTGATAAATCACATAGCTGCTTAATTTCAGTAGTTAATATTCATATTCTAACTGATTATGAAAAACAAATGTATCCCACATTTATCCTCAAATCACTTCAGTAGAAATTCACTAATCTGCTTCGATACCCTATCTGGTGTTACAAGATGCAAATGGTGTGACCCAGGAATTTCATAATAAACTACTTCTGACGCATTTCGCTTAAGCACCTCCATCACATTTGGATACACTTCTGGGTTATCGAATTTCATTCCAGGATCAGCACGTATGTTTAATACCTTACATTTTATACGCTCCGCGTAGGCCAGCACTTGCTCCATTGAGAACATACCCAGGAGCGCCACTTTTAGTCGGAGATCCCTAGCAAAATGGTAACCGTCCTTATTCAAATGCGCTGGGGCAAGTGCCATCCCACGTCGCATGAGCACCTCTACAGAATCGTAATCTACTGAGCCATCATAAGCGGCCAAAACTAGATCGATCATTTCGTCGTATCCATAACAGGGCATTTTCGATTCAGGTAACGTTTCATAGTGTAAAAACTTATCAATACAATCTCCGGTACTGGCGGCTGTTTTGTGGTGATCTCGCACCGTTGGTCCAGCAATATCAATGCTAATAAATCGGTCTACATCGTTTGGAAAGCTGGCCGCGTACATGAAACTTAACGCACCCCCTAAGGAATGTCCTAGAAGAGTTACGTTGGTCCATCCGTAATATTTTACGATGCGTCGAATAAGCGTGATACCATCCCAGAAGATGAAATAGTGCATGCCTTTGGGATAATGGGACGATTTGCCATGACCTGGTAGATCGATAGCCAATATCGGGATCTCATCAGGCAGCAAAGGACAAAGACGATCAAACGAACCAGCATTGTCCTGCCAGCCATGTAGTGCCAGAACGGGCTGTTTTAGGCGTGTGCCCCACCATTTACCTGCAAGTGCAAAGAAAAAATACCGTTCAAAATTGGAAAAATTCTGTTTCACAGTGAAAAAATGTGCCAATAGTGTTATTTCCATTTTTTCTTCCTAAAACGACGTGTAACGTGCTAGGTTATTTGTAATAGCGTTAACATTGTATTCAACATGGAATTAGAATTAGATCATTAGTTTTGCAGATGAGCTTAACTAAAAGGCAACAGCAAAAAAAACGCTCAACTTGAAAGCCACTTCCTGATGGTCTCGAATGTGAGTGAGTGTGTGTATGGAGAGAGAAAAGGGGGAGAGAGAGAGAGTGTGTGGATCTACTCAATGGGGCCTAAGCTTATCGTATCGAAACAACAGAGAGCTTAGCGCTACACGCTGATGCCACTACTGCAACATTCATTCAAAGCGTGACGAAACTATGAAACCATTACGTCAAAGCATGAGCAGGCAATTCTTCACACTTACCCGCCACGATGCCCCAAGGAACTGGAATTTCTATTTCTTCTACCGGACGTACCGCCGACCGATTTAGGCCTAAAATATATCAACAATCATACATTGGTATGGTTCAATGCAGTGCAAGTAGATACAAATTAGTTTGCATATACTTACCGTTAGATGTTGTCGGCTCGCTCATTGTTTTATACTGGCTATATTAGCAAAAATATTATGCAATATATAAATACGTAGAACGAACCAACTTCACTCCCTGTCCGCTCAATATTGTTGCTACGCTTCATAGGCCATCATAGTTGCCCGTGTACACAATCCTCGTGCAGCTGATGACACTTCAGTACGCTTTTTCTTTTTCGTGTTGTTTTTGTATAGAACCAAGGTCTATACTACTGGTCTATTTCATTTTACCTACCTTGATCTACCCCAACTGCAAAGTGACAGTCGAATCTAGTCAAGGTACTTATACATATTTTATTTTCTTCTCTTCTTTCATTTCAATCAGCTTGCAGTCTCAAATACAAATAACATTATTTCTTTTATTTGATGAAACCAGACGCATAAGCCCCTATATCATCGCACAACTCCCGAATGCGATCGTTGGATATGTATTCCAAGGCCAGAATGGCGTTTCCTACTGCGAGAGTTTCTTTTATCGTTCTCCCTCGTATCCATATTCGTCCATTCATTCCGGCGGCTATTTCGAAGGGCATTTCTTTGGCCAGCTGGCTCAGAAAATTGCACTTCGGATTTAATATCTTCCGTATCAAGTTCAAGCTGCAGCTTACCATAAATCCGTCGTGCAACACACCTAGCTTGCCCTTCTTCCCATGCGAATCCACACACACCAATTCAGGTTCGACATCTGGATGCGCAATCAGTAGCCGAGCGTACACAATGTCTCCAACATTTACATCCGGTCGATTTTTCTTCGTGGCTCCTTCAAAGGCCATATATGACAATGAAGCCGGTTCGCTTCCTCCAATATCTAGCCGAAATATGTCGCCCATCTTTGCCATCACAACGCCAATCACAAGCTCTCCACGATTGGGAACATATCGTTTCTGATAGGCGTCTATCCAAAAGGTGTTTGGAGGTTTCATCTTCAGCAGACCGCATTTGCTAGCGCGTACCGTATCCTTCTCGATCCGCAATCCAGGTCCTAGGATCACTTTCTTGCTTGCTTTCATCATCTCCATAGGCTCCGATATAATATCGCCCGCCAGCACGGCTACATTGCTATTTTCCATTGACATGTTCTTCTTTTGAAACCGTTGAAACACTTTACAAAGCACAGAAATATTGAAACTCCTCCGCTCGTGGCTACATTTGCCGGGCAGCGTGTTGTTTATTTACATTTCACTGACACACGACATGACACACATGGTGACAGAAAGCGTACGTCAAAAAAAAAATCCAAATCCAAACCTTCCCCTTCTATGTGAGCCGCTTTGAGCGCATTCGTAAACAAGCTTTTCCTGCACAGCCTCCAAAGTACGTAATCGGATGTAGATTTGCCGTTGTTTCACGCATCTCAGTGACACGCGCTTTATTCAAATAAAAGGCTTGCAATGGGGCGTAAATACTACTGTGATTACTGTGATAAGAGGATCCAAAACAATTACGACATCATCAAGCAACATAACGTAGGACTGCCACACATTCGAGCGAAAGCAGAATATTTCCACCAATTTAAGAGTAATTCTTTTGAAATTTTGCGTGCGACAGTATATTTATTTATTATTTATTTGTTTAAGTACTACAGCCATGCCGTATTGATGCAACAATATATAATGTGTATTTTTTTTAGCAATTGATGATATTTTAGCGGAAATCAAATATAAACCACCATGCCGATCATTGAAGGATGGCAGTGAGTGCATGTTTGGAGTTCTATGCCGATATCGACATTACACGACTGAACAGATTTGGGAAATGGAAAAGATCGGTGCGTATCACACATCTGCGAAAAGCGTAAACACTTTAATTTCTTTTTCAATCGTATCGGATGATTTCAGGAGATTATTCAGCTAAATGGACCGAAACGATGAATCGAAAAAGATCAGAACGGCTGCGCAAATACATGCGAAACGTGAAAGCTCGCACCGACCTATTTGTTCAAAAACGATTTAATCAAACTAAAGTAAAAAAATTACCTCCTTCTATGGATATAGGTCAGTAATAATTATATGATACAATAATACAGCTTAATCTCGTAGCACCAAAAAAAACCATATCAAGTTATTATTAAAATACATTCAATATAAATTTATTTTCTTCTACTTTTCTTGCAATATATCATCTGTGAATGGTTTCTAGTGAATAGTATATTGTTTTACATTGTAAATGATAATTTAAATTATACATAACTAATATGAAGCATTTTAAAAATGCCAAACAAAAAAAAAGGAAAATGTGCATCAGTAGGCAATTTTATTATAATAATCTGATGTGACTTATGTTTGTCCTATTCTAAAGAAATAATAATGTTAAAATAATTTAACTGACGGATAAATGGAATTGATCTGGGCATTGTGAAACGCATTGCGGTTTGCGGCTAGTTAGTCCCTAATTACATTAATTGCTCATTACTTACGTTGTGCTACATTTAGCATCTACATGATTAATTGTTTTCGGTGTTCCTCTTGTGGTATGGACCTTTAGGCGGCATTTTACGAAACGAAAAACGTTACATAACAGATCAAAGCCTACGACGAGGAGGACCGGTGCTTTTTATGTATATATCTCTTATAGAGTAGTTGAAGTAACAGCATCAATACCATGGACAAGTATAGTTGGAGGAAGATCGAACGTAAGCTCAGTTAAAAGATCTAGATAATGATGACACTTTTCCTTATAATCAACGGATGGAGTGGCTGGGGGCGTTGGAAGATACATGAAAGTCACAGCCGTCGCATTCGACCGATCGCGTATAATTTGATTGATTCTGTAAAAAAGATACCAAAACCACACAATATTAAAGACGTGACTCAAACCATCATTAAGATTTCCATTACCGTTGCATGTACAATTTGGAGCGATTTATATTCTCTTCGGCCATTACTTGATTACTATCACTGCTACCGGTGAACTGTTTGAGAATATTACGATGTTTCGCAAAATCAATATCTTTGTTCCATTCGGGTATCTGAAAACATCGCAGAAGAAAATTGTAACGGAGTGCGATATAAGATTTTCATCTTTTTAAAAAATACCTTATGAATAGATGCCGAAATCCTTAGCAGCTTCAATCTTTGATCTAGACGGTGTTCGGCGGGACGTTCAAAAGCAGCACTAGAAATTTGAGAAAGATTAGTTTATACCGTGGCAAGTCGTACCATGTGCAATCATACCTGTTTTCTGACACAGTTTCCGATTCACAAAGGAACACACGCAGCTCCAGCTTCTTCCACACAGGCAACATGTTAATGATGCACGCTAACTGCATCATGAATTGTGACACCACATCAAAGGGATCCTCATTTTTTGGCTCGAAAATGTTCACCGGCCAAACATCGATGTAACGGATGTGGTTGTTACGCGCAATCATTTGCTTGTCCAATCGATGAAAGTGTCGGCACAGGCACAGATTCTTCCTCATTCTTAATACATCATCGATGATACGTACATAGTCAACGACTCCGAGCGATTTCGATTCACCACTCTTGCGATACGGGAACAACTTGATTCCATTGCCATCAAACTCTGCGGTTTTGTAAGGAGAATCCTCACTGAAAAGGTTACAATTGCAAGCAATTACGATTATTTCACATTCCTACCTACATACTTATAGAGTTGTTCACTTACTACTCAAAAAAGTCTTTCGACTGTTCTTCGTCGTAGAAACCAAGAATTGTGGTGTTTGGTTTCATCGCCCCCATGCCCGAGATTCGTATGAGATGCTGTATGCCTTCGCGAACACTTCGAGAAAGCGTCAGCTCCACAAAAGCCTTCACCTTCATATGGTCCACTAGCGAGAGCCACTGAGTGTATTCCTCAATCGTAGGATCATTCGAGGAATCATTGTCTGCGAACTCACCCACCTTCACGTGTCCAATCACGTACAAACCACCTTTTTTCATGTCATTAACAAAATGTATCAGAGGACAGCACGAACGTGGACTGGAGACTAGTAGCAACATTTGCGGTCGCCAAAATTTTACATGATCTTTTCTGGAATCTAACATTAGAAGATATTTGCGCACCTGATGGAACATCAGTGCCTGAGAAATGGAGCCCCACTGTGCTCCTTGTGAGGCAGGGGAAAACAAATGAAGAGCAATCACAAGCAACAGGCAAAGAATGATACTCGACAGCGCATAGATCGAGTTTATCACAAACATCATAATTGCGGTCCCTAGCAGGCCGATAAATGCAGTATGCCATGAGAAGTACTTGTACGTTGGGCGAAAGTTAGGTGCACCAGTAATTTCTATCCCCAGACACGCCAAGTTTGTCGCTAAGTACGACAGCATAAACAGCACCGAGTTAATCTGAGCAATCGTATTAAGCGAACCGATCAAAAGGATTGCTTCAACCAAAACCCAGCTCGCAATTACGGCAGCGATTGGATTATTCTTGTACGTTCCCTTCACAACAAAGCTCATAAGCGGGCCAAATACCCGATCCTTGGCCAGTGCCTCCATTACGCGGCTTGCGCCGATAAGGTTACTTAAACCGGTAGAAAATGTGGCCGTTAAAATACCGATAGTTACGAACGTTGGCCATATGTTGATTGGCCCAAGAAACAGAAAGTTGTTTTGCAACAAAGTGCTTGTGGTGGTTGCCGCAATCAGGATCGACAATGCCATGTAGCACAGGAAAGTAAAAAGTACGGCCGAAAGCGTGCCAGCTGGAATGCTTTTGGATGGATTTTTCAGCTCTCCGGACATGTTTGCACCGGCCATGATGCCGGTCACACCGGAGAACAGTACGCCGAATACAACCGCAAAATTCACCTGATTCCCGTTGGAAGTGTAATCCTTCGTGTAGTTGGAATGCAAATTCGACCACAGTGTATCTGCCCGAAGGCCCGTGTAGTGGGCCGTAGTGAAATTCACCAAGTTATTCTCGTGCGGAATATTCACCTCTATTGGCCCTTGCGTAAGGAAGCTGATGTACGTGGAGAGCAAACAAATCACCACCACTCCCAAAATCATCATCGATGTTTTGGCAAACATTTCAGCACCAATCAGCACCACAATAAGCATCAACGTGTTAAGCGAACTGCAGTAGAGAAAGCGCCACCAGCGGCCGTCAGGAATTGTACCGCTGCCGGTGCCATCGGAAGGGCCGAAGTTTTCTATGATGCCTTCCGCACATCCGGATATTGCCAATCCGCAGCCTACTACATTTGCCAGAAAGAACAGTGTACCGATAGAGCCACCAAATTCCGGACCGAGGGTGCGACTTATCATAACTGTAGGTAAAGAGAACAAAGGAAAGAAATACATAAAAAAGATGTGAAATGCCACGATTGATTTGCGTGGGCGTATACTTACAGTACACACCACCGCCCTCAACGGCACCATTGGTCGAAATCGCGCATACGGACGAAACGGTAAAAAGCAAAATGACGTAAGCGATGATAAACTGTAGCAGTGTAATATAGAGTCCAGCGTTTCCTACGATGAAGCCTGTGGAAAAATGTACGACCATTTTCCAGCAAAATTAAAAATTGTTTAAAAGCCCATAAGTAAAACAAACTGTTTACGCAATACTTGTGAAGCCAACATTATATCTTACCAACTCGAATAAAAACCAGCGCACTAAACATGGATAGCGCCACGGGACAAAACACACCAGCGAACGTTCCCAATGTCCGCCCAGCGCTGCCCACTGGATCGGAGATGCTTCCAAACTCCACATAACCGGCAGGATCGTTCGTTGGGGCAGGGGACGAAAAGAGGCTGCCAAACTGTCGTATCAATCGGGAAGTTCCTGCACTGTTCGATCCTCCCGTAATGGGGTACGATTCTGACGATTCTATTGGATCGTTGTTAGTACTACGCACATTGTTCTGTGCTATCATTCTAAACTTTGGTGTTAGTGTTTTAACCAAATTATGACGAACTCTGGATTTAGATCAATTACCAAGACTTGCAGTTCGATGATATGCTTCCGGTATTGGCGCTACCTTTAAACAGTTGCTCTGCAATAATATAAGAAACGAAAGACTATCATAGCAGAAGTAATCAGTGTACACTGCACAGAATTAGGCCAATAAACAAAGAAGTATGTACAAGGTTGTTGTCAAACATATTGCACAGATGATTCATGACTTCACACAAAAGTTGGCAGCACCAACTACAGTAACCACCAGTATAGCCAAACTCACCCAAAGATTGCAATGTATCTAGAGTTGAAAATACATACTGCCTTAAATAATACTTCTAGTACTAATCCTTTTCAATGACCAGCTCTTATTGTTGTATAGATAGTGGCAAACAGACTAGCGCGCTAGACAAAACTAACGCATTATTAACCAAGCAACCAAGCTGTGATGAGATGGAATGTCAACATTGGCTGCGCGAGGCTTGACAGCAATGATTCATTTTCGGGAGTAGATCAAACAACTATGCTTCATCTAGAAAAGCCTTAAATACAGTGTTGGTTTGCTGCGACGTGAAGTGCTCGGTAGTTGAAATAATACAAATTGTTGAGACCAGTAGAATGATGACAAAAACCAACTAATATAACCACATTCTGACTCGACAACGCAGTATAAACTAGAACGTTCAGCAGCAACGGCCGAATATTTGTAAACAAATCGCTCATGCATGATTTCAAAATCCCTATAAAATTAATCAAACACCAAGAAAGATCAAACGATCATGCCCAATCCTTATTTTAAGTTTATTTAAATCCTTTAGAATTGTGGAATGTTTTTACAATTAATTTAAGAAAATCGAAATAACAGAAAGACGGGCAAACCCATTCCCGTTGGGAATATTTCCGATCTAGGCTTTGCAACCAAATTAACAATCAGAAAAGGGAAAATGTTTAGCGCCTGTTAAAAATCCCATTTTGCACGCACGCTGACTCCCTGTAAGGGCATCCAGTTCATTCAGCTGTTGAGCGGTGAGCTTGAAGTCAAATATATCAGCATTTTCTTTTTGACGAGAGCAGTTTGCAGATTTTACGATTGGTACAACACCTTCATCTATCTGAAATTCAAATCAAGATACAGTCGATATACACGATTCATTAATCTTAGAGCTTGGTGTCAGTTTAAAACGCTGTAATGACACGCATACGTACCAGGTATCTCAAACATACTTGTGCTGCAGTTTTACCGTGGGTGCGAGCAATACGTTGTAAAAGGTCATGGTTCAGAAAGGGGAGCTTCTGCTTTCCCAATGGTGCATAACCCATTACAAGAATGTTTTGCTGTCGGCAAAATTTCCGCAACGACTTTTGATTAAAACCGATCGAGCATTCAATCTGATTGACCGCTGGAACGATGGCTGTGTTTGAGATTAGAGTCGCTATTTGATCTGCGTTAAAATTAGAAACCCCTATTGACCGGCACAGTCCTTCCTGGTAACATCTCTCCAATCCCAACCACGCCTCTGTGGGTTCTACCGTATTGTCGATTGCATTTGGATGCGGCCTACCTTCCGTGCAGTAGTCTTCAGCCATCAGTGCAACAGGTGTGTGCATTAAGTAAAGATCGACATAATCCAACCCCAAACGGTCCACCGACATTTGGCAGCATTTTTCCACCAGACCCGATCGATGATACGATCCCGAAAGTTTCGAAATGATGAAAAAATCTTCTCGCGTCAGATAGTTGCATTCGCGCAATGTTTCACCTATTGCCTCGCCAACAATCGTTTCGTTTCCGTAAGCAACAGCCGTATCAAACATACGGTAGCCCAGATTGATTGCTGTTTTGATTGCTTCTTTGCCGACGTCGCCAGTTATCGGGTATGTACCGAGACCGACCATGGGCAGATCTATATGCTTTCGGTCACTTAATTTAATACATCTTTTTGGTATCATCTTTTGCCGAGGCACCACACGCACTTTTATCTATTTTAAATATATAAACGAGGGTATTTACGTATTGCAGAAGCCACGTGCTGCGCGAGGATTGGTATGTCACACAGTATTACAGCAAAATATTTTTTTGACGTATATTTATGGGGCGAAAGTCTGTTGTCCTTGGGAAACATCCAATTTGTTTCATTGTAGATACCGCTTCTCTTTGTATTAAAAAAGGAAATATTTTAACGTTCGAAGGAAGATTATATTTTTATTCGATTAATATATATTTCCACAAAAACATGTACGATTATCTCAATCTACGCTTATACCTAGGCTTAAGCGTTGTATGATCTACCTTTCACAAGAAGAACGAATTATGCCGTTTGGAATGGTTTTGAGAAATTTTTCCATTCGATAAATGGTGACACTTCTTCAAAACATTACTGTGAAATGGCGTAAGATACATAAAAAATCAGTAATTCAGCATTCTGCTTCTACAATATAGCGCTCATTAGATAGAAACAAATACTTATTCTCTTATCATATATCACCGCAAAGGTAATGAAATGCTACCATGTTACCATTATTTAGATTGCGATGCGCTTATGCGCAGACCTATTACATCCTTTCCAACCTCAGCCACCCTACAAACGACGCACGTTACGCCTTTGTACGGAGGCTGATAAGATGCAGAGCATAGGGAACACTTTTCTTCCGGCTTGCCGCGGTAGATGGGTTTATACGTAACGGCGCACAGCGTGAACGGATTGTGCTCATCGTAATGCAACGTGTGCTCGTCGGATTCATTCATTTCACACGCTTGCAGTATTTTGCGAACCTGCTGTGCTACCTCTGGCCGTGGGCCGAGCTCAAGCAAACGCCGGGCAAAGGAGGCAGCCGTCTTGTAGTTCTTCAGTTTGAAAAACAGATTCAGTGCGGTACGTAACGTAAGTATTTGATGAACGGGCTGTAGATTCACGTGCGTAAAGTACGCCGCCAGTTCACAGATACGCTTTTGCTCTTCGAGCGTGTTCTTCGGCAGCGTTTTCCGTACCGTCTCCATCTGGAGCCCCACCACGTACTCTCGGCAGATGGTGAGCAATTGCTGTGCTTCGGCTATTTCCTGTCGCGTTTCCACGACCAGCAACGGGATGCACAGTATAATGTTCTGTAGCCGTTCGATCGCCTCTACAAACTTGCCGGTAGTCGTTAGCTGGTAGCAGGTTTGCAAGTTTTGCACAAGATCATTCAACTTGAAGGCAAGCGTGGGGTGACAGTTTTTGGGATTCAGTTCCTTCCAGTTTCGATTCGGGTAAGCAGCAAGCGAACTAACGTGGGGTAGGCTCGTGTACGACGTTTTCGAAGCTACGTACGATTCCAGAAACAGCTCCTTGTACGGAGCAAAGTTAACTACACCGACCTGATCGTTCAGCAAACGGCAAGCCGAATCGTACGATCCCGCACGAACGTGATCGGCGGCCAGTTGTGAATTTATCGTCCAGAAATGTGACGGTGGATGACCCTTCGGTGGTGCAGCAAAGAAATTGCCACTGCCAGCTGCATTTGAAGCGGAAATTTTGGAAATCAATTCCTCAGGCAATTCCAAATCATCATCACCAACATCCCAACCGGCTCCATCGCCACCTTCACCCATTTTCGCCTCGTCGTTCTCCTTCGCATCCTCAAAGCGGTCACCATCGTTCAGATCATCGTCCACTCCCCATCCATCTTCCTCCTCTGCGGTTTCGGCTACCATTTCAGTCGGTGCCAGCGCCTGATGAACGGTTGTTGCACCACGTGACATCATCGTGCCTTCGAAAAAGCCTTTCGAAACGGTCAGGAGCGGCCAATTGCTTTCGGCCTGCTGAATGGGCACAGGTGGACGAAGAAACTTGGCATCTTGGCTGACTTCCGGCAAATCTTTACCCTCCGCAGCAAACTCTTCGGCCATTTGCGCGGCATCCTCCTCCAAACCGTGAGTTTTCGCTGTCAAATAGGCAAGAGACGTTTGCTTACAATTTTTCAAAATCGATACCCGTTCCGCCACATCCCCAAGCAACAAAGCGCCCTGATACTGAGCGGAAACGTCTTTGCGAATCTCGGCAATCTTGTTCATCTTTTTCAACTTCTCCAGATTTCCCGTTATCAAGTAAAGGAAGGAGAGTTTGTCAAAGTTCTTAGTGCGCTGGTAACACATCTCCACCACTTGATGATTGCCCTGCATTAGGGCGCTCTGTGCCAAACGTTCCCAGCACTGCTTGTCGTCCATCGCTTTGGCTGCCTCCAACGCTACCTCAATGTTGCCGCACTCCAGTGCGAGGCCAAAGCGCGTCTTCTCGTCCTTTACAAAGTGTAAGGCCACTTCCGGATAACCCTTCTGCTGCAGGTATGCAATTATGCTCTGTCCTACCAGCCGCGCATTGCGCACCATATGAAGTACCTCTTCATACTTGCGGTTGATCAGTGCAAGCTTAAACTTGTACTCAGTGGTATCGATGGTTAGCAGCCGCGTGCGACATTCCCGATCGAGACAGAACACCTGACTGTTCTTGACGCGAGTTATGTAAATGGGTAGATCGAGTGTTCGGATGATGCCGTGATCACCATTAATGATCGCGTATTTGATGTGGTTCGAGGTGGTGTAGATGAACACTCCCGATTCGTCCCATGCTCCCGATTTAATCCTGGCACTTTCGTGAATGGAACAGAGCAGATCCAAACGACGATTGCAGATGTTAAGCGTGTGCTTAGCCAACAACGCCACGTGGCTCATGTCGGTCGACCAGACAACGTACTTGCACTTGGCAATTTTCACCTGTGCCAGCGAACGAAGCTGTTGTACATCGAACAGTGTCACATGTTCGGGTTCGCGCAGCAGCAGCATGCCTGTTCCTGCGTAGAATATTTCGTCGCATACCGGCGTCTGTATCTTTTTGGTGACTTCGTTCTTGAAGTTCTTTATCACCAGCTGATTGGACCGGTCAAGCACAGCGAACCGGTTCCGTGCCACCCAAACCGCTGTCACGCCCGACGATCGTTTGCTGTCAGTTTCCTTGTTCTGCGATCCGCTTTCCTTTTGCGGGATGCTGTACAAATCGTACGTGCTATTTTCCAAGTTGGTCGTTCGCGTGCACAGCAACACTGCGTTCAGTGCGGGATTGTAGGACATGCTGTAGACTGGTGTTTTTCCTCCTCCCCGTATGGTCATCACAACCGAATCGGTGTTTGTGTTAAAATCGAGCTCGCGAAGGAAGCGTTCCTTCACATAGTACAAACAGTTGCCGTACACGGCATACGCAGGACGTTCACGCTCGAGTTTGAACACGATAGTGCCTGAATCATGGCCGGCTGCGAACAGGTTAAGATTGGGATGTGCTGCCAGGATCCAGAAGCGCTCGTTTTCACGGCGGAACGTGTGGATACACTGCCGCTTTGTCATATCCCACACGCGAATACTGCGATCTTCGCTGTTCGAAATAATCAGATCCGCTCGAGGATGAAACAGCACGCAGGAAACATTGTAGTAGTGACCCCGGCATGTATCTACCTCCCAAGCTTTGTATTCGTTCATACGCCACAATTTTACTTGCCGATCGTCCGCCCCGGACACAATCAGCGGTAGAGAAGGGTGGAAACTGGCCCAATTTACGCCTCGGTCGTGCCCTTCCAATACATGCTTTACCACGGCGTCCGCTTGACCGAAAAGGTCCGTCGCACCGGGGTTTTTCAAATGGTCATCCAAACCAGTAGGTCCGGGAGCAACGTTCTTCTTGCGCAGTCCAGAAATGTCCCAAATGCGCACGGTCTGATCGAGCGATGCCGACACAATGATGTCCTCATCGCTGGGATGGAACTGCGCGCACATTACATAGTGATTGTGGCCGGTCAACACACAGATGCACGACCGTGACTGCCAGTTCCAAATGCGGATGGTTTGATCATCCGATGCACTCAAAATCCACGGATACTCATGGTGAAACACTGTGGTCCGAACGTAATCCAGGTGACCTAGCAGGGTGAAGATGCACCGGCGCTGTTTGTAGTTCCACACCTTGATTTTAAAATCATCTCCGCCAGACACGAACAGGGGCTGCTGATTGTGAAACGCGATGCCACGTACCGGGCCATCGTGTTCGTCGAATTTTTCGATCAGGGTACTTATACGGTAGTCCCACAACTGGATAACGCCACTATGCAAGCTGAAAATTGCACAAAAACGAATTATATCATATTCGTTAAGGCTAAATATCGTGCGAAACCTACCTAGCCAAAATCCATGGGCGTTTGGGGTGGAACGATAGGCCCTTTACACGAGCAGACTTGGTTTCGAAGTTAGTTAACATACCGAAGCTTTACGACGCTGACCTCCAATTGAACCTCAGAGTGCGAGCACACAATTAAACTATAATTAATAATTTCACCCAATATAAACTACAAATATGATGGTTTTTCCTCCTGTTCTAATGAAGCCGATTGCTTTTTCTTTTGTAGCGAAAATTTGTGATTTTTTTTAATGACACGTCACTTGTCAACGTTGTCAATACGGTCAACACATAGCCCATGTCGCAAATGAAATTACCCTCGGGGGAAATATCATACAGGTATCAAGGACGGTTTATTTTATGAATTGAAATTTTCCTTTGATTTAAGGGATCCCTTAATCTTTTTCAATACTCTATGGAAAATAGATTTATTAATTTTATGCCTTTATCTGATCGATCATAATGAAATAAACAAATTGCTTGGATTTGTTTCACTGGTCAAAAATTTTCTTGAGCAACTGTCAGATATACCAACAACGGAAGTCAACTAGCTGTCAGTCGTGGCTGTCTTGCGTTCTTTTTCCGGCAATCGGATTTGTGTGAAAGACACACTTGATTTTGCTGCGGCTTTAAACAATGTCTAAGAGAGGTAAATTTTAGCGCTGTGAAGGCAAGCCTATCCTTAAAGTGTCTCGGTCCCTCAGCAGTGTCCCGCTATATTCATCCATGTGCCTATCACTGTAAAAGTTTGGTAAAATGAGACCTACACAGATGCGTGTATGTCCGTACCAAAGGAAACGGTATTGTGAGAAGATGGTGCGCGCGGTGGTTGAATGGTGAAGCAGCGGACTGTTTGTGGTGGTCGGGATAGCAACAAGCCGAGTAGCTGGGTGCTAATAGCGTGCATTACTTTCTTCGACAGGACGTGGAGGATCCGCGGGAGGAAAATTCCGCATCTCGCTCGGTCTGCCGGTTGGCGCCGTCATCAACTGCGCTGACAATACGGGTGCCAAGAACCTGTACGTCATTGCTGTCCATGGCATCCGCGGTCGTTTGAACCGTCTGCCTGCTGCCGGAGTCGGTGACATGTTCGTGGCCACGGTGAAGAAGGGAAAGCCAGAGCTGCGAAAGAAGGTAAGCCGTCGGTTGGACGAATGATGTCTGTTTACACCAAACTGTTGTGGATGAAGAGCGATGTATCTCATGCGATTTCTTGTACTTGTAGGTCATGCCAGCCGTCGTGATTCGGCAGCGAAAACCGTTCCGTAGGCGAGATGGTGTTTTCCTGTACTTTGAGGACAATGCAGGTGTGATAGTGAACAACAAGGGTGAAATGAAGGGCTCTGCTATCACCGGTCCCGTTGCAAAGGAGTGTGCCGACCTGTGGCCTCGTATCGCGTCCAATGCCGGTTCGATAGCTTAAGCAAAGCTGCACACAGTGAATATGCTAAAACCAACATCAGCATACAGAGTGTCGGAATGTTTTCATGTTTCAATGCTTCGGAGAAACATCCTGTAACGTTTCTCGGTGATTGGAGGACCATCTGTTCAAGCACCGCAAACGGGAAATATAATACAAGTTAAATCCCAGCTACAGTTAGTCTCGCTGTGTTCGATAAGTGTTTTTGGGTTTAGGGACAAGGTTTGTTACAATAAGTTTTGGTTGAATTGTAGCTGGGCTTCGTTTTCAACAATTTAGAAGTGAATTGATTTCGACCCTGATCCTGAAATCAGTCGTTGTTTGAAGGTTGCATAGCAGTACGTTTTAACAGAAAAACATCAGTGGCACACCCAATCAGAATTATAATCCGAAACATTAAGTCAATATATTGCTAGCTCGAGTTCTTTAACGCTACTTTCTTATTTGGTAACCAATTGAAACCTTTTTAAAATTCCCCATAAGTAATTACATGACCAGTGTGTAGTGGCTTTTCATATTTGATGATTCGATCAATGTTATGTTCAATTTTCAAATTACAAATGAGAATTTCAATATCAAACATTCTCTCTTAATTCATAAACATTTTCTTTTTTAAATCAAACTTTGTTTGATCATTCATTTATGTAGCATATAATAAGGCGACTAACCATTTCATTTAGGTTGAACAGCATATTTGTATCTATCCGCGTTGCCTGACCGAATGGCATCAACAGCAGCGCTTGCTTGTACAAATGTCATATTTACGTACCATGTGAACTGTCAAATTTTTTTACTGAAACACATCTACACTTGGTAGCTGCCGGTTTTGGAAGAAAGGAAGGGCACAACCTCGGAATAGCTTGTGAAACTACCTCCAATTACAACGGATCGGAAATGGATCGAAAATCTGTCTTAAAACTTTTAGCGGGCACCATCGTTACGCTACATATTGGCTTCTACTTCGTGAAGCCATTGGTGATGCCTTCCCGGGAAGTTGGCGCTACTCCTCCCAAGTATTAATTACCGATGTGTCATGTCTATACTGCAAAAGGAATAATAAATAAGAACGTATATCTGATTGAGTTTTTTATTGAAAATCCAATTCACAGTATCATCCATCACCCAAGCCAAGTGTAGCTGTACGACAAAGTAACATCAGGGTGGGAGTTTGAAATATTGCGGTATTTCAAACTCCCACCCTTCAATTTTTGAAACACCCATCCACTACACTCCAGGTTGGGGTAGAGTGGCTGGCATGCGACGGAACCGTAGTAGAATCCACAGCACAAAACCCACTCAAATAAGGAGGCGATTCGTTTACGTCTCCATCGCCACTACTGGAATCGGATCCGGTACGTTTGGGGGCTGGTCGTCGCCATCATCACGAGGCGGCTGGCTTCCGGCAGCGGTTTCGGGTGCAGCACCGCCACGGCGCACAATGTTGCTCAAGTATTTATCGTTCTCCTGCTCCTCGAGAACGTGGAAGTTTTCATCCTTCCCTACGATCGCAATCGAAATATTCTTGTTGTTCAACTCCACCTCGTTCGGCAGCGTATCCTGAAGCGCCTGGACACCGTGACGAATCAACTCGTCCTTGGTACAATCCGGGAAAGTCGCCAGATGCTTTTCGAGATACGTACGAGCGCTCTGAGAACGGGATCCAATCGACATTGCTTTGCAGTCGAAGAAATTAGCACTTGGACAGGTTTGGTAAATATGTGGTCCCTGATCGTCATATCCGATTACCAGCAAACCTACACCGTACGGACGCCGGTCGTAACGTTGTGTGCAAACTTGCATTTTGTTGCCTAGATTGCTGATTAGGCGCCCAACTGGATAGAACGCATCATAGGCATACTTGTAATTCAGACACTCCTGGCGCAGATAGCGACTGAGGATTCGAGCATCGGCCGTTATACCGGCGAACGAAAGTCCCAGATGATCGTCGATAGAGATGATTTTCTTCTGGTACGAGGACAGCTCGGATGATGCACGTTTCAATGCGATCAGCACCGCATAATCCTTGTTCTTCAATCCGACCGTAGCCGAGCCAAGCTTCACGGCCTCCATCGCATACTCCACTTGGTGCAGACGACCCTGTGGACTCCATACCGTCACGTCGCTATCGTACTGGTTGCGAAACTAGAACAAGACAAATGGTTTGGTTAACAAATGAATCAACTCTTATCTTCACATATCAAAAGGAAGGCTACATTTTCGTATTATTCGATACAAACTTTTCGTAGGAAATCTATTTGAACTTACCATCTTCGACTTTCTTGCGCTGAAATTACAATATTATTGCTTTGTCACGAACCTGCAAGCTTCACAAACAAATGACAACCGCTTTTTAACACTGCACTACGCTAACTTTATCCGGTCATCCGGGATGACATTACATTCGAAAATCGTTCGAGAGCTGAAGGTACCATTACACAAGGTGTGTAGAGAATATTTAAAATGAAAGTTGGCATTTGGCGGAAAAGTGTATCATGTATTACAGTGTATTACAAATATTGTATAAAGACGTTAGTATACGCTGGTAAGTAATTAAAATGGAATTATGCCACTTAAATGTATTTCAACCAGCGTGTTGATCACGATTATATCCTTTCCTTATAGAAATAAGGAAAATGAATGAAGGGGAATCCTAGTTTGGGGATCGAAACGGTTCTGATCATTTGTATTGCGTTTTCCATGTATTAAAAACGTATGCGAATGCTTAACCGCTTAGTTCGTGAAAAGGCGTTGCAAGAATGCAATGAGACAAATTTAAAATCTCCTATAATTCGCAGTATAGCTGCACACAGTGAATTAATAAGTTCCAAATAGTTTACACTTCCTTGTTTTTCTCTTTTAAATTATTTGATATATTAAACCTTTTATAACCTATTATTTCGCTTTAAGTAATTGATTTATGTACTCATATCAGGATACTCAGTGCTTTGGTATGTCGCTTTCGGTGCACTCGATAATGAAACTCATGTTACAAACATATTGATTAGCTCGTACAATTGTATCATACGAAAACTGCAACAAACTTTTTTTCTATTGGAATGGAGAATAAACTGCACTGGAGCAAACTCACTTCATAAAAGTATATTGCACTTTACACATAAATGTGAGATAAATTTTGGATTTCAAATTCAAGTTCTAATTTTCAGTTCCCTATCACCCCTTGCATGATCAATTCACAAACCAGCCGTGGCGAAACTAGCACGTATGCCGTAATCAGTATGTCGCCGGTATTACTTTATTTTTATTGCAGCTAGTGAAAGTATCTTTCGAAGCTTTCCGGACGCGACCTCCTGCCCAAATCGTGTAGCGATTACATTCCCAGCCGGCTTCCCAGTGTAGCGGATTTTTTTTTTTTACCTTACGTCGGGATTCGCGGCAAACAGGTAGTTCTCCTGCTTAAGACGCCGGATTGTATCGTATTGGGTATGTGTGTTGCGGTTGCGAGTAGATTAGGTTACGTCAGAAGCAGATTACTTTACCCTCGAATAAAGAGTGTTTGGTATTGATATGAAGTTAGTTGGTAAAATTTATACCGGGGTAACAACGTGGGTTATGTGAGAAAAATAGCCAAAAATTTTATTCCGTATCATTTGTCCTTATGGCAAAGCAATGCTATTTTTACTGTGCATAAGTAAAACAAATGCATAAATGCTATAAATAAAACAAACACAATCGCTAACAGCAGAAAATTACACAGGTTTTTATCCGGTATCATATAAACGTATCAGAGTGAGGAATGCGGCAAATTTGTATTGGCGTGATTTCCTCGCAGTAGTACCGGTACCACGCTAATGTGCAGGAATGCATCGATATTGGTTAGTATATGTTTTAGTGTTGTTTTGTGTCCGTGTCTTCTACTATTTGCCACGATACCAACGACTTGAAGCCGGTCCGGACGGAAAGTTATGCGTGTATAGCGTGTGCTACCAAAATACTTAACCTAGGGTTAAGCGGCCTTTCTCTCTGTTTGCTGTTCAACAAATTTTTATGTTAGTTTTCCGTCTTGCACTGCGCTTGTTTCAGATGTTACAAAATAATATATCTTCATTCAAATCACTCGCTACACACACAATCCGTAAAGCCCATAATGCATAACTCAGCTATTTTTAACTATTTAGTTAAATGAAACAATGACCTAGTATTAACTGTGTAAGGATTTATCATTTGAATAATTCCATTAGTGCATTGAATTGTTATTTATTCCGTAACAACTTTTAATTTAGTATTTATAGTCAGGTGGAAGACTTGTTAAAAGAAAACCCAATATGTTAGAAACTCGTGAGAAGATCCACTTTAATATGATGGAAGATTTTTTCTATATTAACCAGGCCTTGATGGAATACGGGTGTACGCCATCCTTCCAACTCAGCTTGGGCCTACTACGCCTCAATTTTGTTTAATTTGTTAATTTGTTTTAGGAAGGTTATTTACTTCAAGGGCTTTGCAAATGATACACCCTAATACTTAATACTAACTAATATTCTAACATAACTATGAAATTAATATAGCCACATCTGGAAACACAAAAATGTTAAAGGGCAACGAGAAAGACAGCAAACATACTAAAGTTAAGTAAAAACATTAGGACAACAATATTTATGAAAAATCATTTAATTGGTCCCAGGTCCAAAAAAGTGTCCTTCTAAAAACCGTACAACACCGTCATATATTGGTTGCAGCTTCGTTTCTTAACATTGAAACATTCAGCTTTTATGATCTCCTTAATCCTTTTATGAGCTTTTATGTTTACTCAGCTTTAATTAGTACCGGTACATCTATGAAAAACGTTTAAAAGATGCTCATTTGCGTACCACACACGACACGACACAAACAACTAACGGCATACTGCAGCATTTTGCTAATTTTGCTTCATTTACAAGGTTATTTGTCAAACAATTTGGTTTGCTTGCTAAATGGAAAATTGGTTAAAAGGTGTACTCGTTATATGACCTTTATATATTTCACTATCTTGTGTAGGGTTCGGATCAGGATTTGACCCCAGAACGGCAAAGTTTTTGACAAACTTTAATGTTGCAAGAGCAGTTACGACTATTGCACCAAGATGAAGCGGTGGAACAAGTATATTTTTCAATTCACTTGATGCTGTAGCTATTTTCCTACACATTATGATTACGATCATCAAACCACATTGCTTTAAACAGGACCACCATATTCGTTGCAGGACAATTTTGCCTGAAACTATTAGCCCATGTGGTTGCGCATTCCACAGCAATTGAAGCACCTCCTCGGGGACGTACACTAACGATATGGGTGTTGATTAAAATAAGACGATCAATACGGGCAGCAGTGGGGTACTGGTGCTGCACACGTTTTGATTGCCCCTGGCATACCGCCAGCGTGACCCGCGGCATATTACGTTTGGGTTGATTTTTTTCTTAACGGTTAATAATCGCGGAGATCGCTTAAGTGAAGTTTAGCCACTAATTTCGTCTAGGTTCGTAAGTCACACGGGCGACCTGTCCTCGGCATGGACACTGGTCCCAGATCAGATGATACCAAAAAGCGAGTGCTTTCATTGATCGGCGGTCAGGCGAGAGGTTTTGGTTTCACACGGGCCTCGCGGTAGTGAGCGGTTGAAAATGGTTGAAGTATATTAGATAATCCTCGTTTTAATACAACTCTTCAATAGGCACCAGCGAAGCAGTGCGCTACGCAATGGGACCATCCAGTTTCCCATTGATGGCTTATATGGACTTCACCATCAGGTCACTGTTGATCAAGCTAATAAACCACGAAGCCCATCAGCTAATTACAGTGAAACATTAGTTCCAATTACAGTAAGGGAACTAGGTCGTTGATTTGAGTAATTTAAACAGAAAAGATAAGGCGAAGTGTAATAGTAGTCAAATAAAGTCGTCCGGCACTATAGTTCACGATCGGGATAACATCAAAAGTAGCTTAAGTGGTACGTGCTTTACGCAGAAATTCAACACACAATTAATGATTCAATCATGCAAAACATGTACATATATCACTGCCGTCATTGCGTACAAGACTACAAGGGATTGTGATGCATTTTAACACACTTGGCAACAGATTGCACTTGACATTGATCTCATATTTGTCGCAGATGGAACTTGCTTTATTACCATCGATTATGTGGAGTAACAATAACTGGACATACAAGGGTAAACGTCGCGTAAGGTAGGGTGGAAACAACAGTTTTGCGAAATGAGACACACAAAGGTTTCTTTGATCGTTTTAAACTTGTTGAAAAACAATTTTACTTTCAGTTGTACCTTCTTGTCTTAGTTTTTGACGAAACAGTCGATCGCGATCTAGGCCTGCCATTTTTATCGTATTTTAACTGTTTATTTGACTTTTTACGATTGCTTACAAGTGGTTTGCCATTATGTATACCCTACTTGTCCATTCGCTTGATGGATATGCCACGTGACTAGCACAACGGCTTTACATTACATGTCGATAAAAATGCTTCAACCCTGACTATCATGCTTCAACACTGCATGGGAACGATCAACTAACATATTAGGAATTTACTTTATATAACGGGAATTGTTTGATCTCGTAATTTTGTAACTTAAGCCTAAATCACTACACATACGAATTGTTGCCTTGGCGGATTAAGTAATCTCTAAACGGCCGAAAGCAGCACACTTACTTGCTCTATCTATCTCACTCTCTCTCTCTCTTATACGCACCTACAAACCCGCATACATGCAGGCACACATGCGTGTGATACACCCAACCCTATATCACTTTCATTCCCCCGTTCTTCATCTCCTCAAATTGGCAATGGTTTCTAATGTGAGGCCAACACCACACGTGCGGTGGCGGCTTACGTTCCGTTCCTTCGATTGTCCGTGGTCAGTGTTGGGTAAGATGATCATGGGTAGGGGATGGGGAATCGGGGGAATGATATGAACAGCGCTGGAAAGCGCAGACCGGCGACGGCTCCATGGAAGGTTCCGGTAGTGAATTATGCTGTCTTCATGCTCCGACTGATCTGTGCTACATTACTTCTGGGTTGTGTGCCGGTGTAGTGTTTGTATCGATTGTAACATAGACACACTTTTTCGGTTCAGCACCGTGGCCAAGTGCCGCCTGTTACGAGGCCGGGGCAAAACTGCAATCTAGAGCCTCGCGCACTAGCACCCGTTGATGAATTGCCATCGAGTCGCATGCAGGTTTCGGAAGCCGGGTGGGAAGGGGTGTGTGCATGATATGGTAATTTTATCGCTTCCCTTAAGCTGTTGACTGCCGTCGGAAGACATTATCACATGAGGACCAACCTTCTTTTTTTTGTCACTGCTACGTGCCGACTATGTGCCGGCGTTACTGGGCCATACGCTGCCGACAAATTAGTAGTATTTGAACTATTCGTGCAGCCGCTAAAAACATCACGATGTGTGGCACGGAATTCGAGAGGACGGCGTTTTTGTGCGCTGTGCGTTTCTATTCAAATGGCATGAACAGCGCCAAAAGCGATGTCTAACGCATCCACATTTTCGGGTAAAAGACCACCATTTGTATTCCCCGCTTGGGGTTAGGCTCGGGGTGCTCATGCAAACTAGTGTAGTCTATTAATGTGCCACATTCAGCGGCAGGCGATTAGCTAACCAAGTTAGATGTGCCCACTGCTTTTTATTTCATACAATCAATCGCTTTTATGCAAATGATGCATCGACGCAATGGTGAGGTTCTTAAGCTGATAGAATTTTTATAGAAATCGGCTACCACTGGCTTATTGAATGATAGGTCAAGTTCTTTTGCTAAACTGTTCCCAAGGGTACGTAAGATCACAAAGCAGTTTAATTCAACTGCATTTAAATGTGTTACAAATTATGACAACCTTGACTTATGTGTTGGAGTTGTGATAAACGTTTAAGAATAAAAAAATTAACTACTGTGATTAGACTTCATCTTAATTCAATGACCAACTTGTAACAAGATAGTTAAGCTCATCGAGCAGTTACGAGTACGGTTACAATGCTCAAAAATGGGACATTAGATAATCGATCTTGTACATGGATAATGTAGCAAAAGGTTGATAAAACGGCTCGCTACAAAATTTAAATCCAGTTGTGGGATTAATTTTTATACCTTGGAAATAAATTTTTATATTAAAAATAACGTAAAGTTTTTGTGTATTACTTTATAACACCTTTTTTGTAGTTAAATAGTCAAATTGGTGATTCATTCACATTCGTTTTTTTCGGCATTCTTTCTTATAATAAAACCTTTTTTGTTGTTCTTTTCATCACTATGAAAACAGAAAATAATCTTCTTCCTTGCAACAAAAAAGTGTTTCTACCTCATATTTTTTAACGTGAATCTATCGTCCAATAGAATCGCCTCGCATTTTAATCGTTGCGTTATATTGACTCAAGGCCAAATAGAAGCATCCAGCTAATGGAGGGAATGAGCGATAGCAAAATGCAAAAAAAAAAAAACGGTGATAGCATAGTGCCAAAATGCATTTTATAGTCTTCCTTGGTTTCGTAGCGCCAAGGTGAAGCAACCAAAGCGGACTGGTTTAGCTCATCGCGGTTGATATCAGTAAAATGTACAGTATTTCACTTTTTTGTTGTATTCCCACTTGAGCCTGTCAAGGTTATGAGTCTGTGTGTGTGTTTTAATACTCCCAAATCCTAGCGCTAAAATGTGACCAAGCAAGGTGAAGTGATTGTAAAAACCTCCACCGATAAACCATACAATCATCGCTCAACATTTTATTTTCATCATCTTTTCGCGTCAAAACCGAACAGTCACCATGTGTAGCGAACATATCCACCTTCCACCTTCTTTTCCTGCAAATAGGTCACTAGTCTTATATTTTTGCGCTACACCCAGCAAACCTAAACAAACAACCTTTCTTCCTGCCGTTCCATCAAAGTTCATTGAAGCCATTATGCAACCAACGCTGTGGTGAAGCTTTTACGGGAAGATTACTTGATCAATACGCGGGCTCTCCAATGGATTCAGCGTGCATAGGAAGCACTAGTAACCCCGATGCCAGTGTTTCTGGCTGGCCACAGCTACACAAAGTGAATGTAAGCGTGGAGTGCGTACTATAGGCTGTGAATGCTGGAAAGACTTGCGACTTCTTCGCCCGTTTTGCTACGGCTGTAGTCCTACGCAATCAAACGACACATCCCAAACGCGAAAGGACTGTTACGATACCTCAACGCTGTTGGTCTCCCATGCAAGAGAATCGTTACTGGGTTGATGGAGTTTTATACCTTTCGCGCTCACAATCGTTATTGCAGGCACGGGTAAGCGATGGTCAGTAGGGTTGTAAAGTAATCGTTCGGTGTTTGTAGGATAATGTAGGATTTAATACAAAGTTGATGTAGTATCTGAATAAAATTAAACTTGAAATAACATTTAAAAATGCATCTTCATTTTTAAATATCGTTTCAATAGATTATGTAAAATACAAATTCGATAAGTGTAAATCATTAGTAGTTTAAAGCCAAGAATTTGCCATTTGGTCCTCTAACTTTCTTCACACACATGTTTTCTATGTTGATACCAACCTTTTCAAAAAAAAACACATTCGCTTACGGTATCGTGTGCACATTGTAAAAGATCAATTTCTCAACAAATTGCCTTCGTCCGTACGCACATAAAATTGGAAAACTGTTTTCCATTCATGTTTTGGTTTCACTAACTTACCGACTGCCGACTGCCGGTAATCGTTTAAGCCGTAACCTGATAGTAGAGCGAGCCGCGGCACGCTGATTGCATAAGGTGAAAAATTTGCTTAATTTTTCTGCTGTCCAGTCGCAATTTGTGTGAAGACAGACCAGCTTAGCTAATGTTCAGCAAAAAGGAACATCTTCGACCGTATGCTAGTCACATACACCCGTGCACTGGCGATGTATCGTAATAGCAGGTTCTTTTTTTATCACAACTCCCGTTTTAATGCATTCGCTTGGTAACGTTAGGTTCGTTACCTGAGCTACGAGCTTAATAGAAGTGGAAAGCTGGAAATACCCGATTTGATATCCGAACATAACGATATAAATTATTTTTTTCCTGGAAATGGACAGATAGTGTTGTTTTTATAGCACAATATGTATTTTTAAAATTTTAAAAGACACATCCCTAACCATTCGAATCCACAAACAAAATTTGTTCATGCCATTTCTGCCAAGTGTTGAGGTAAATATAGTTTATTATAGTCTAGGACTGTTTGAAACATAATTTTAGAGACTTATCTTGACAACTTGTAATCACGCGTCTTTTGCTCTGCTATCATAGTGCAAAGCAATCCAAACTTTTACTGTCATGAACTACTGTTTTTGCATGTTGAAATGTATCAAAAACATTATATTATACGAACTTATTTACATTATTTATGCTTAAAATTAATCAATAAAAAGGATTATACTAATTTAACTAGCTTAAGCCTACGTAGCATTATAGTCACTATTACATATTTTTATTACTATACTTTTCGTACTTCTAAACGATATACGATATAAGATATAAGAATGTCTTATATCGATATACGATATACGATATAAGAATGAAACAAATGTAAAAAGACTTAAACAGGATGTTCGTAAAGAGACTTAAACCATATCATACGACTCGAAACCCTGTAACCTCATCTCGCACTCTTGGATATGTAAGAATTAATGTTCTAATTGTACCCTATCATGATTATACGCTGCCCGTATCCAGAACCTTCTGCTGCTTTCTTCTCGCCTACTTGTAGTGGTATCTAGATTTTCCAGTCGGAAATGCTAGCAGAATATTTTCCAACGAACTTCTGGTTACGATCCTTCTAAAAATCTGTACTTCTTCAAAGATGTCGTTCTTCACATGTTTGTGTCCTGGCTATTTTCCGTTGATGGTTTTTAGCCTAGGACGCTCTGTCAGAAAATTATGAATTTCTTTTACCATACATAATTTTCTTTACAGTAAGCAAACTAATTCACCAAATATAACGGGATAATTCAGCAATACTTAAAGCAATCAATTTAAAACACAGACTTGCAGCGGTATTCACTCAGTATACTCAGTAATTAGATCTTTCTTTCACGTTGTCCCTGTAAAATTTACATCTTTTATCCGGCTTAGTAATGGATTGAAATCAACACACTACTAGTCCGTAAATTTTATAGATCGCAATAAATGTACAATACAGTGATCAGCTGGTCATTTGCATCGATCGATATCTACAACAGGACGTTCCTTACATTTGGACCGCGTAAGGGGAATCCATTAACATAGGCTTTATGGTAGATTATTTATTCAGCTGCTTGGTTTCTCTGGTTTATGACCACCAAGCTCGACCTCACACGTCGCATCGCAGAAGCGTGTTAGATGGGTAAAATGCAAGACGAAACATACCATTCATGTTTGATTTGTGATGAATCTGTAACGATTCGGATTAATAGACCACTTTGTGGATGATCGGGCTACCGTTTCAAGAAACAGTAAGGAAGCTGTCAAAGCACTATGATTATAATATGCACGAACGGCGTCTGACAGGTTTGTGAGACCCACGAATGCGAACCTTCGT
The DNA here is from genome assembly GCA_000349105.1 of Anopheles epiroticus. NCBI lineage: Eukaryota > Metazoa > Arthropoda > Insecta > Diptera > Culicidae > Anopheles > Anopheles epiroticus. The sequence goes on from KB670636.1 coordinate 302,315, forward strand.
GCGATGTCTACGATGACTCTATACTTAATGGACACACTAATACTCACACCCAGTGAGGTTGTTATTAGCTGTCTGTTGACGCTAAATAGCCTTTATTTGCGCATCCATCACCATAAATATGCTTGCTCAACACAGCTCATGTATTACTCTGCTTACTTTACGCTCTTTTCCGAAATTATCGAAACGGAACCGGCTGAAGAAGCTGCAATGGTTGTAAATATTTGACCGGTAGCAAAGATTAGGACAAATGTGTATAGGTTCAGAGAGAGTAGTTTGATCTGACTGAGGAAACACAGCTAGTTGATCAACAAAAGCAATTTTTGACCTTGTAATAATTACCTACATGACAGCTCTGGTTATGATAGACAGTATCTTGAATGTCTCATTGATTGAAAATACAATTTTAAAAGCACACACCAACCCATATCACACATGTTTCTATATGAAGAAATGGGAAAACTATGCAATAGAGCGTAAGCGAACCGGGGCGAGTCACCATGTTTGAAATTAGGCAATTACGTTGCGTGTCAAGTCGCAAGTGTATGCACCTCATCATAGTGCATAATTAAACAGTTTGCTCGTGCCTTCACAGTATCTGATGCGAAATAATGTTAAGACATAACCAAAAAGTGATATATCAAAAGATGTTGCAGTTTGGCTGGGATGCTACCACTTCGTTACCGTCTGCTTTCATGTTTTCTCTCAGAAAGCTTTATTACGTTACTCGTTTGAACAATTGCTCTTCCATATTTACACCCATGGCTTAACGACTTTCGTGCACGTAAATGGAACGCCGGAGTGCATGATCCATTTGGTGCCTCTAAAGCTACCCCAAATTCCCAACAATGATCTGGTTCAGTTGTGATGCTTCTAGGGTGTGTTGTAAATACACCCAGGTTTCTTTCGGTTTTGTTGCTGTTACCGTCCGTGTGTATTGTGACCGACATGCTTGAAATTTTGACACGGTACTACTGAAGTCAACATATGATTTGTCTGCTTTCGCTCACCGGTCTAAGTGTAGTGTTTTTGAGATTGAAGAAGGTGTAAGGTCTTCATTTCACAAGCATGTTTGCAAATGGAGAACTTAAAAACACCTTGGATGGTGCCCTGGGGACAGAAGAAGGAATCTGGGAGTGTGCCCGTGCTAGATCGCCGTACAGTTACACAATCACGTAGCATACAAAAAAAGCGACGATATCTTGGAAAGGAAGGTGATTCTACTGATGTCACGAGACAGGGTCCGTGGCACCGTGCTGCGCTCGTGACTTGCAAGCTACGCTATCATTGAACACTAGTGATGCAATCGAACCAGTGACTTGTGGGATCTGGTGAAAAGTGCATTACATTTTGTACATTTCTCGTGTCCTTTCTCCTTCTCCTGCCTCGTGCTAAATACCTTTTCTGGTTACTTTCGAGCCAGCAAGCAGTGGAAATATGTTAGGGAATATGATAGGAACCTCTGGAAGGCTCTTGAAGGGGTGATGCTATATTTCAAAGCGAGAATCCTGACCTTTGCAAGCAGTCAGCAGGTTTATTGTGATAATTTTGGAAGCATAAATTATGCAGCCCTAACCCCTCATTTTATCACCAATGTGAACCAATCAATATTTCTGCACAACACACTTTAACCAGTTTGGTGTAGTTTCACAAAAATAAAATAAAACATCGTGTTTAGTAATAGAATGCTTTCACAATCTCAGGATGGAAAACAACATATAAACCATACGCAAAACATCACCTGATATGACGATACGCAAAACACCATACGATAAATTTAAGGTACACGTTACGCAAACATTTTATGGGTGACCATTTGCCGCACAGTCACACAAACGGTGTTAATCCTATTGCCGCTACTAGTTACATATCTGTGGGTGATCATGCCTTAAAACGGTGTGGCTTTGCAGCCGCGCATAGGAGTTGTATCCTCAATTCGAACTTGAAAAGAACTGTTGGCCCAGTCTTGCACACCGTACGCTATCTGCATTATTTATAGATAATTGGCAATATGATCAAATATGCAGAATACGCACCGCATGGCATGGAAATTCTTCTGCAATGCGCTTGCAACATTCGTTGCAAATAGAGCTGTTGACCTGATGACGATGGTGATGGCATTCTTTATCGGCATAATATAAAACAATTATCAACACTCAAGTATTCGCTGTTTCAAGCTGCATGCAGTGTACACTTAAGCACGTTTTTAATTTAAATAAGATTTTCATTTACACCACAGCGACACGCGGCTGACCGTTGAATTGCATAAGACACCAAAACTTTAATATGTTTCCACCTTTTTATTAATGACTTAGGCGCCATAAAAGTTCTCATCAATCACTCAGTGGTTGCTTTCTCACTCACCCTTTCTCGCTCGTTCGACGTAAAACATTCGGGTTGCTGCCTCGATTCGGTGTACGCTATGGGTGAAGTATACTGTTATTTCGATATTATCTATTTAGAGGTTATAATAAGTGGTTTGATTTTTGCTCCCAATTTATGTAACAAGGCAGGCAAACGCAGAAGAATAAGATACAAGCAAACACAATCGAATGCCCAAAACACATAACACGTAAAACGTTTTTTTGCCGTAGAACGATGTTTGCCTGAATTGTTACGCATAAGGCGCCAGCCAGCGGTCTTTAACGGAGGTAACCGTTTTGCGATCGACGGGTTCATGTTTAACATTTGCCAGTTTTCGGCCATGTATCGTAAGCGACGCAATGCGGGTGCAAAGTCAGTCAAGCATGTGTGGACATGACACGTTCGATCGATCGATCATGCCGCATTTGCCCTGTTAATGATGGTTTTGTAGCTGGGACTTTTCAACAGTTTACAGCACTTGCCTATCGTGGTGGAATTGTGTTGTGTTTGAAGCAATTTCCCCAACACGTTTATGGTGTAGCAGCACTCTTCCAGTAACATCCTCTGCGGACCTAGTAAGATACTGTTTTTCTTTGATTTTCTTTAAATGATAGATATATAGCGCTAAACAAACTGCTGCTCATTGCTGACTTCACCTAATTCCACAAACTACTGCGTCATTTAAATAATACAGTATCTTTTTATGCTCAACCAATTCCACCACCATTGCCACCGAAATGAATAGTAACGAACGAGGCGTGACAAATACAATAATAAAATCACCAACACAAACGATTCCATGGCGGCCTTTCCTCGTGAAAGAAACACGGTGCCGACGGTGATGGAGCACGCGATAATGCGTAACAAAGGTTAATAGCAACTCTGCCGAGGATAATTAAAGTGACGTGATGTGATTATTTGATTTTGTTTGCAAATAAAGCTAACATACACATGGATCGTGTGGTTTGCGTAAGGAAGGGAATACAAGAAAAAAGTTGGATCAGAAAGGATGCTTTACTACTCATTTCAAACCACATGTGTTAATTTTAGATATACAAAACCAGACAAAGTTCAATTCGTATAGGGAGATGCCCACCTACATGCGCAGAACACTGTCTATCCTCAGACACAATAAGTCACAAGTGCTTTGCTATTTGCTGATTTAAATTATGGTTTGGCACACGGAAACCATCGATGGTCGTTCTCTCTAAAAAAAAGAAGAAGATGCTTATTAATACAGTTGAATTAAAGGATTTTTTTACGACTTTCAAGAGACATCTTTCTTTTCAGGTTGAACGATTCCAAACTCCTATACATAATAACATAATTATATGTTATTTTAGATTTAATGACTATCAAGACTTGTCGACTTTCTTGAACATTTCCCTTAAACAAAACATACAATTTAAAACCCATCTTTCCCCGACAGCTTTGGTTCGGAATGATGCAAACCAGATGAAAGTAAAAGTCAATGGCAGATGCGTAAGCGACGATTATAGTGTTCGGTCGCACTCCCGAACGAAACGCAGGTGCCAAACGTCAACCTGAAAGGCAAAAATAGAATTTGTACAAAGCGTGGAGCTTGACTGACCTACCCCCACTCTTCACCCTTTCAATATCGAATCGAATGTCTAGTCGCTATCAACACGTCCCGTGCTGCCAAACTGTGCAACGAGTTCGACTTTAACGTTTTGATTTCCTGGTTACCTTTGCAGCCGATAAAGTGCTAGACACACAGGGGCTCTAGTAACAGGTTCCGTATCTATCCTTCGTACTGGGAGAAACCTTTTTCCACCAAGCTGCAATCCGTTCAGTTTCAGATGCTTCTGGACGGTGGTGGGACTGGTAAGTGAGAGCACAGGCCTTTTTCGACTTTACGAGCATTTTCAGCGCGCAAGTAGCGACTGTCCATTATCGAATCGCAGTCGTGAGCGTATGGTAGCGTATGGTAGACATTATGCAATCACCAGACGGCGGTTGGTCCTCTGCTGGCTCAATCCTGTGCCGAAAAGGCTTCACATAAGAAAGTAGAGGACTGGTGCTTCTTGCTACAGTTCATAATAACAAGTAAGCATCGCAGTGAGCCAGTTTTTCTCCACGAGACTCCCCATTCGCGCCATCAGTGGAAGTCATGGCCACGTGACGACCTCTTATGACTATTTGCAACTGTGCTTTTTTGGATAAACGAGGATGCTTCGACTTCGAGCACAGAGAGTTTCAATAAATTTAATAGATACTAAGGCCCATTACAATTTGTAAAATGTTAAATTCTGAAATATATTTAAACGTCACTCATTTATAAGCAAATATCGTTTCTCACAAAGTCTCTACAAATGATTGCGCAGCGTCCACACAACATTCACCAGCGCAGTTACATGTGTTTATTATATTTGTGTTTATTTTGCCTTTATCTCTGTTTGCCCGTTGGCCCGATTGCAGTCATTTAGTTCATCCGTTGTATGAAAGACCTGTTCCGGTGCCGCGTTGCTCAGCATCCGGGAAAGTGAGACAGAGACTAACATTGATTGACGAACGTTGAATAACACATCAAAGACGACCACATATTTTTGATTTGATCTATCTTTCGGGGCACGCAAGTGTTTAGGTGATCAATAAACGGGATCCGACATGCTGCTGTCTGCTCTGATGAATGATTTATATAGCTCGTTTCGCTCACAGCCTAGGATTAGGCCGTCGTTGTAATTGTGGTAGTTCGTGCATGGTAATATTTGGACTATGTCAACCGATCCAAATATGATTACGCATTGGTTCCTTCACACATTTCTTCGCTCATTTTCTGACATCGCCATCGATCTGTTTTCGACGCTCGTCATATGTCTGAGCTCTAATTTTATAGGGGTAAAGTGCCCCTATTATATGATCTATTATGCAGCACAACACCGCACTGCCCTGGATCGAATTTAAAAGGGATGCTTACATAATAGAAACAGTTTAGAAAACTTACATACAAACTTGTAACAACTTATCCCCAAACATATATCTTGGAAATTGGACAAACTTGTTCAATACTTCCGTAAGTGCCTTTGTTAACCGTTTGACCTTATAAATCATCTAGGATGACATTGTTTGATCCATTGACTTGACTGTTTAACGAATCGAAAGAGTGAAACATTTTATTTCCAACGTTTTTGCACAAGAGACTGATGAACAGATTGGGTTTCTTTGTACGTACAACAAAAGCACTAAAACGACACAGCCACAGGTACATCTTTTTGCCTCCGAATGGATTTGACCTTCGAAACGATTATTGCTTAAGAAAAGTGATACACCAAAGAGCAGCTCGTCACTGCTCGTCACACAAAAAGAAAAGTAAAAGTATCAACGCCGTTCCAGAAATGGTCAACCAAAATAAAAAAAGAGAGCATGTCCAGTCCAGGAGTACATGGGGAAGCAGGAAAAAACAATCCCCAAAAAGTGATTGTACGCATTCCACACAGCCTCCGGTTGTGACGTGACCGAGAAAAGGAGTTGTATCGTATCGTACGTACACTCTTACATGAGTGTGGAGCGTAGGACGAGACTAGGTGAAAGAGACGAGTAGAAAGAAAAGAAAACAAAATTAAGAGATTTGCCCAAAAAATGGTTATTTACCAGCAAACCAGAAGATCATGCTGGAAAATCCAACCCACATTATACCTTACGCTTATTATGCAATGGGTGTGTACGATATTTTATATACCTGATATCCTAAAAGGGGAGTAGTGAGGAGCGACCATAAAATGTACACTTTTCGATGCACCCTAAACACCATGTATGGATAGAGTTCAGTTAAGCGTTAAATACCGCTCAGGTGTTCCTGTCGATTTGCTTATTTTCCTTGAATGTAAATATTTTATAGGTTAAATGGTGTCAATGATGCACGAATGTTCCATACAAGCCATTATTGTTTTCCCTACTTTGGAGACATCGCAACACATACAAAGCGTCCTGCACAAAGGATGCCACACTGCTCTTTGATTGTTGTGATGGAGATTGTAGCGAGTGTTGAGGTCAACAACCGTTGCGACGTGAATGACTCTTCGTCACGTGTACCATTTAGTAATTTTTGCTTTATTCCATACATATCGTACGTTACATCAAATGCACTCTAAAAAAGACACATCGAAGCCAAAATTTAAAAAATGTATTAAAGCACTATGAACGTTAAATTTAAACCTATAACTTTTTTAAGTAAATAAGTAAGTTCAGTAAGTAGTAAGTGTAAACAGGAAATTGACTTGATGAAATATAGGGGAAATGTTAAGGAAATCACGAAGTATATGTAAAACGGCAGTACACCTCCATGTATAAGTCACCAAGTTTGAAGTTATATTCCTCGGAATGAACAAAGAGAAGGGAAACATCAAACGAAATAAAGAAATTTATGCTGCAATGAGCAGCATTGTATGACCTAAGAAGTGTAGCAAGTGATTTCTTTCCTCCCCTTTCCATCCTTGCCATTAGTTTCCAGACTCTCTTGCCCTGAATGATTTGCCACGAGCCACAATCACATTGATCTTGACACTCGTATGAAGTTAGCGAGCCAATAACCTCGCTAAGAGTTGATTTGTATTTCCTGTCAGCTGAAGGAACGGGTGCACAATGTTTTGTGCATGTGTTGTTTCGTCTTTTATGCAAATACCGTACAAAGCAATGGGGGTGTTGCATTGGGTGATAAAACTGTCCGTGAACATGATTAATCAACAAGAAAGTCAACCGGATGAAGGTTTCATTTCATGTTATATCTTGCATTTTATAATATGACTTACATTATAGCATTATAGCAGCACTTACATTATACATTTATATTATTTATATTATAAACATTATAGCTACTGAGTTATGAAATTACACTAAAGGATATTTGGTAAATTATATCACAGCAATTTAATAAGCACAAAAATTTGATTTCATATGATATCAAATTTAACGAAAGAGAAAAAACACGATAGTTTAAACGAAACAAATTTGCATACAACCGAGCAATTATTATAAAAAAAATTACCGACTGTCCCAAATACTTTGACGCACATTTCGAGCTTGCTTGGCCCGTTTAACATCGTTGCCACCATTTGGTAGCGAGCGAGCTAAGCGTCTCCGTTCACCGTCATACCACCGTATAACCGAAGTGCGAACTGCATGTTCGTTTCACGCAACTGCATCCTGCGGCGTAGTGTAGCTGTTGCTGCATGGTGGGGCTACTTCGGTATTCGATATCACTGTCGCTTTCATTTGGCCGCTTCCCAAGCCACATTCTACGGCCAGCGCATGCCATGCTGTCTCACTCACCAAGGCGGAAAACCAGCATACTTATGTACACTTCTCGGCTTTTTTGGCGAATGCTTTCGCTTTTCTTCTGCGCTGTGAGCTGAATGAACGGGGGAGACTTCAATCAGCGACCAAGCTACGACCGACCGCCAGCGAGCACAATAGAGGGGAGGCTTGTTAGAGAACTTCGTAGCCTTGGCTGCAACCGCCCGCCCGCTTGGGTATAGGACGGATGGCTTGAGCCTTCATCGTGGCTTCGGCTGCCTATGCAGAGCCCTCCCCCCATACAGAGCCCTCACACCATGCGTTCGTTTTTGCGGGAGAAATGGAAGGCGCCCAACTTGCACGTTTTTTCGGTATAAAATGCACGATCTTCTTCAATTTATCGACAGTATCAAGACCAGCGTGGTCAAGAAGTGTAGTGTGTGGATTAGTTTGCCAACTACCGAATCCATGCGTCGACCATTCAAGATGAGGTCGTTAACGCTGCTGGTTAGTGTTTTATAAAGGGCAATAAGCGTTTGGGAATTAGAATATTAAGTGCATTTTTCTTTGGAAGTTTTCTAAACATTAGAGTGTGTATTGGTGTACTCTGTATAGTGTGTGATTCTAAATTTGGGTGATAAGTTCTACCATTGACCCAATTACCGGGTTTGCATAAGAAATAAAAACAGCAAAGAACTGCATTGGAACTAAAGTTACCAATTAAGGACATTTGAAGCATAATTAAGTTGGTACTAGAAACGTGGACATGGTTGTGTTGAAGGTTGTGATTTTTGTGCCAAACGTATAATTGCACGCATTACAAGTGACAGTTTAGAACGCAATCGTTAACCGTAGCGTGCAAAGTTTATCTTATTATTTCTTGCTTGCCTTGTTGTGCTTATAAGGATAAACGAAACATCATTAAACGCAATAATAGGAGACTTTGATCGTCTAGGTCTATGTGAATGATCAACTGGTAGCACGTGGAAAACTCTACGAAAGGTGTTTCATGCTATGCGAAGTGACTTTAAAAATAGTGCTTGTGGAAAATGCTCTGAAACAATTTTCTATTCATTACTACATTGGGCTTTTGTTCTTACTAAATTCGTTTTTTATACTCAATTGAATGACCCTGTTCAAGTGCAGTTTTCCTTTTTGTAATAAATAGTGACCTGTTTAAAACAATGTTTTAATGCGTAAAAAGCACTCAATTTGTTCTGCTTCCTGCAGAAAGTTTTTAATAGAAATTAGCCCAAATAACAATATATTAACAAATGTCTACTGAAATGGATATACAGTAACAGTATCAGCGAATTTAATAAACAAAGACCTAAGGATTGGCAATAATAACAGGTGTAGACATAACCTAAAGCAAACTTCTATGTGAACCATTTTGAATAAGATTTATAGTAAACTTTTACAATTTATCACACTACATCGTTCTCTCCTCTCCTCTTTTTCTCCTCGATTTTACAGGCCTTCGTGGGCTGCCTCTGTGTGTCTTTGGTTCTAGCGGACGACTCTGTTGCCATTCGACAAAAACGAAGTCCTGCTCCGTTCTTCTTCAACAAGGGTCACGACCATCATGAACCAAAGTGCGTCTGGGAGAAAAAGCTGGCCTGGAAGGAGGATTGGAAGAAGGTCTGGGAGTCGAAAAAGGTCGAAGTGTGGAAGTCCGAGTGGAAAAAGCAGCAGATCCCGGTCTGGAAGGTGGTGGAAGTTCCGATCTGGCGCGAAGTGAAGGTGCCGGACTGGAAGATCATCAAGAAACCCTACTGGAAGGAAACCGAAATACCAGCCTGGAAGGAGGTACAGGTGCCAGACTGGAAAAAGGTCAACAAGCCCGTCTGGCGCGAGGTCCAAGTCCCGGTCTGGAAGGAAGTGCAGGTGCCAGAATGGAAGCAGATCTGGGTGCCGGATACGGTCAAGGTCGGTATTCCTGGCGAAAAGTACCTGGGCAAGGACGAACACGGTTGGGAGTACACGAGCCATGATCTGTGGAAGAAGAAGATGGTCTGGAAGCCCCTGTGGAAGAAGGTCTGGAAGACGGTGAAGAAAGAGGAGTGGAAGACGGAGAAGAAGCTCGAATGGAAGGAAGAGTGGGTGCAGGTGTGGCGTACCGAGAAAAAGCAGATCTGGGTGAAGAAGAAGGAGGAACTGTGGAAGGAAGAGAAGGTCGAGATCTGGCGCATCGAGAAGAAACAGGAGTGGGCGACCGAGAAGAAGCTCGAATGGAAGGAAGAATGGAAAGAGATCAAGGTCCCAGCCTGGAAGGAGATTCAGGTGCCTGCCTGGAAGAAGGTGTGGAAACCGGTCTGGGAAAAGGCCTGCGTACCAGTCAGCCACGGATGGCATTAGTCGGAAAATCACCCTAGATATTAGTAAGCACCCAGTAGAACTCTTGCTAGTGGTTAGAATGATAGACGTCGTCGTTATCTATCGTTTACCCCATTCCTATCCTTCCTCTCCATAGTTTGTTATGATTTCAACTTTTGTTTTGCATCGTGTTTCGTGCCCTCGCTTGCAGACGAGCTTTATAGCTTTATCTCATTCTATTTTCACTCTCTACTAATTTTATAGTCATCGAGTCATTATCGTTGCGAAAACGAAAGTCATTCTATTTCTGCACATTTGCACGCGAAGCTCACCTTGATTAGGCCATCTTCCCCGTAAGCGAACTATTGCATCATCGCCCGTATTCAGCAGTTCCCACCGCTGGTTTCAGCTGATTTGCAGACACTTGTCGATCTATGCGTTTTGACTTCCGACCTGGCTCAAATTGTCCATCTCGCTACCGCTAGCGAAAGGAAGTAACATAAACGACGAAGAGCGCGGCCTAGGGTACGGTTCGATTTTCATTTCCCTCAACCGAACCTCCCTATAGCACCACAGACCACCGTGAGATGATGGCAACGCATCGTTCCGCGTCGACAGTGTAGATAGTTTTGCGCAAACATGAGGGTTTACAAAAGGAGTTTCTGAGTCTGCGATGAAAAACAATGATTTCCTCTCTTTGTTTACAAAAATAGCAGACAAAAGGAAGCAGCCCACCAGCATTATCGTGAATCAACTGGGCATCGCAATCAGTGCGGTGGTGTTATTTTTTGTTTTTACTTCGGAATCGCTGGGAAAGCGTAACCGGTTTTGATTCATTGTTTTACCACTTGATCCACACCGACATGTTCGAAGAAAAATGGACAATCCAAGTAGCCATGTGGTTAAATTAGCAGTCCGATCTGCAAATAACAGTGACATTCGACATCATATCGTTGTGTCGCTCTATGATTCCAACATTTATATTTTGAATGATCGATAATCTATCGGTTGATTGCAATTTGCAGAGTAATTTAGCATGTAACATGATAAGTTCAAACATGCTGCATCAATCAACTCTTTGATCAATTTCTTTCAAAACATGAGGTCATCATCAGCGCAGATGGAGCAGCACCGTAAAAAATGTTATTCACATCGAAATGTTGAGCGGTTGAGGCGCTTACGAATCGAATCAATTTACACGCTCACCTCTCAGCAACTTTATTGGCGTTGATGAGTATTTTGCTGTTGCTACCATTTGTCTGATAGTTACGTCGCTGCACGCTAAATTGCATTAGCGTTGGCTCTTCATATTTTTTTTTAAATTCGATCGAATGCACAACGATGCGGAAGTTTCATTGCGAAACTGCAGATGAACAGAAATGTTTTCTTTTATTAGAAATGAAAACGAAATAGGGTGCTTCGCATGTTACTCTTTCTTTCCTTTCTTCCACGATAACTGTACAAAATGCAAAGGTGGCACGAAATTATTAAATGAAACAAAACACTATTGTTAAGCTTATTCAGGTTGTTCGATTATGTTCAACCGTTTAGCCAACAAGTGGAAATCTTTGAAAAAGGCTGAACAACTTTATCCCACCATATAAAATGACAAAAAAAAACCCGCTCAGCAAACAGATAAAAATTAGGAATAGTAGGAAAAATGCGCTACTCTAGATTAAAATGAAGTTTCAGCTCAGAACGATTGTACAACAACCGCGACTGTTTATCTGCCATATGAGATGAAGCACCTGTTGCCGCGTGGGCAAAACCAATGCGTTCTAAAGCACACTGTAGAACGTTTTTCAAAAGCTGTTCTTTCCCCATTCAATCCTCAATCAGGTCAAAAAACCAGTGAGAACGCACACATACCTTCAAAACGGAAGTACCTCATACAAACTATCCACTCATCGTACCTTTGTAAATAATCGTGTAAATAGTTGTTATTTCATTGATCAAGCGAATTTGTCAAATTAAAACGAACTGTAAAAAAGTAACATTATTTTACTTTCATTCCTTTTGCCATTCCATAAGTGTGAAAAAGGTTCCGGTGAAGCTTCGTGAACATGGCACAGGTACCGGTCCCAACTAAAAGGGTACAAAACACGAAAGAAACTCAGTGAGAAACAGGTGGTATGTGAACCCGACATAAATCTACTACCGCTTTGCTGCTTCCGGTTCCGGAAGATTCCGCATTGGGATGGTAGTTTCAAATGGAAAGCGAAAAGTTGAAAGATTTGTTTTTTTTTTTTACACAGTAGAAAAAAACTGAACCGAGGCATCCGTGCATTGCTTTTTTGGCGGGCAGCCCAAATGCGTATGAGCAGAAAGTGGAATTTCTGATAAACGGTCCATTAAAAAGCCCATCCAAAAGGGTAAAAACCGCTACTGCCGTTTGGTGATGACGGGTGCGTATACGCGGCAACTATCACAAATCATTATCGCGTTTTGTGATTTGCCGCAACAGTGGCCTTCAATACCAGACAGTGCAAAGAAAAAGAGCGGAGGAGGAGGGAATTGTAGCAAATGGAGAAATGCACGCGTTTTCCTCGCTTCTCTGTGAATGAACGAACCGAGTTTTCTTTCCGTACGCTGCAAACAGTCGCTCTTGATCTTCGTTTACGCGCAAATGGCATTCACTTGGGACTACGACCACTTTTTCCCACGTCCCGTATTGCTTGTTCCCATCACGATGAAAACATGAGGTTGAAAACGAAAATAAAACAAGGCGTCACATGCCATCCGTTAATGTCGCCAGCACAGCAAATACCAGTGGGCTTTATTCAGCTTCTTTTTCAGATTCCTCCTTTACAATTCAAGATGATCTAATCCACCGCTGTTAATGGAAACCTACGAGAAAATGAAGTATGACGCAAGGTAGACATGTTACATGTACTATCAGCACAGTCCGTAATCAACGCGGAGAAATTTTCCGAAATGCTTTGAATGCATAAAAGCCTTTGAGCACCCGAAATTTAGGCTCCCAAATTTACGTTGCACTTACATCATCATCGCACAGCTGAGTAATGATCGAGCAGATAAAAAGACATGATAATCGCCACGTAAGAAGTAATAACGTTTGTTACACAGATATAGCATTATTCTTGAAAAGATGACAAAAGCCTTTTCTTCTTCTTGGGCAGCGCAACAATCTGGGACATTTTGCCAGTATTTATCATACAAAATCATGTTTAGCTTTCGGAAGTCCCAGTTAATTGATCCTATTATGATCGTGTGATTCTCTATGATGTATGTGTGATCAATAATTTACAACATTTCAAAATGATGCCATTACATTCCTTTCGTTACAATCAGCTCTGATTCAAATTATGCACAACTTCATATCCCTTACATTATTTTAATTTTTATTTAATTTCCTATGCGTTAGCCGAAAATCTTATTTATTTAATAGCATGATTTCCGTTGATCAATTCAAAAACAAACTACTCCGTATAAAAGTGAATAAGATTTGATCCGCGGAGAGTCCGCCTTGGTCAAGAAATGGTAGTTAAAATTGGATGATGTTTTCAATTTCAAAAAGTGCGATTTGTTAACTATACTGGTATAGTTTAGATGCTGTACGGAAAAATATGCATTTTATTTAACGTGACAACCAGTATTCGAGTCAAGATAACGTCAACAAACTCCAAAACCGCTCACGATATTGCGCTGTCTTCCCTTAATTCGTTGTCTCGACCTTTCTTCCTCAGCTTAGACCTAACACTCCCAACGCCCAACGGGGCCAACGATCCTTCTGAGCATCTTTCTCTCAAATGCGAATAATAGGATTTCGTTAGATTTAGACAGAGTCCATGTTTCAAAGGTATACGTAAGTAGTAGAACTATATAGGTGCTATTTAGTCCCATCTACGTCCGTCGCGACAGGTTTTGTTAGTTGAAATGTATCCTCCGGCTGTAGAATAACCGGCTGGCCGCCAGACTGTTGTCGGTCCTGATTGTTTGCCCGAGATAGGGGAAATTTGAAGCAGTATTGTCATTTTTTTTTCGTACATCCTGAGCATAGTGATTGTATGTATAATCTAGATTTAAATTTTCATCGCGACTATGCTTTCTAATCTCGTTATTGATCCACTAGGAGTTGCTATTTACAAGTAATTTTCAATTGTTTTATCACAAAAACTAACGACCTTAAGTTTTGATTTATATTGCATTCGTATGCCTGCCGGTAATTGAACGCAATCGCTTACCTGGCAATGCGGCACAGTTTTAAGGTGACTTTTTTTTAAAGCGGATGCAATTTTATCTCTATCATAATCCATTCATGCAGTTATGTTCCAGCGAATAAATTAATTTTGTATCAGGGCTTGGAAAATTAATTTGTTAGAAAATTAACGCTATTCTTGAACGATACAGGCATATGTTAGAAACGACAAAAACAACAGGGTATGCAATCGAAAACATGAAATATTTCAAATCATTGACCATCGCCAAGGTCCAATAGCATACTTGAATCGTGTGATGTGAGCTGAATAGTAAATACGAAGGATTTTTAGAGGTTTTGACTGTAGCAACTGCATTAGTCTCTTTATAAGCTGAATAATAATAACTATGTCATTTTTTGTCGTTAAACGCTTTTTGCGAGAGAAAAGAAAAAGTATATTCAATATAATATTTCCATTATTTTAATACCTTATGCAAACTTCAGTGAGCATGGAAGTTAATTCATTTGTTTTGTGCAATTTTACATACATTGTCTGACATGGCAAAAGCGTTCTGCTCAAAACACTGGTAAATATTTTAATCTAAATCACTTTGCTCCATTGCGCCCGCATTGCTGCAATCCGCATTAACTTAAACAGTGGGAAAGTCAGCAATCATAGTCGTTCAACAATAAAATAGCGCAGCAATGAGGGTTTAAACATACAATAAATAACTTACTCATACTATTGATTTTAAATTGATTTAAATAGTTGATGCGTTCTTTTTGACCATGCTTACACATTTTTACCACTGGTTTTTGCCATTTTAGGCACAATATTTTGTAATCAATAAATAACGCAATCACAAAAAGCTTTGTTTATTCTGAAACAATTAACTGAAACTAATGGAAATGGGAGATTCCTAACATCATCGAAATGGATTCGAAATGGAAATAAGTATATTTTTCCCTTTTCTAGAGAAACCTTCAACAAATAACATACTTTTACCACATACTGCACAATTGGCATGTGGCATTGTTCCACCTTCCAAATAACTTCACAAATCTAATGATATGATCCGATCTTCATCCTAATCCAGCTAAGTAAAGTATAATGGTATGAAAAACTTTACAAAAGGAATGGAACGAACTTTGGAACAAAATTTCCAGCATTCGATCAGTGTCTCTAATCTATTGCGAATTTTGGAAATTATCTGGTAAACATTTATGCTCATCCTAAAGCAGGATTTCATTTTCATTTTCTATAACTGCTTATTAAAAAAATTAACACATGCTGTTTACCTAGAATTTCAGATGGCCCAGATTTTTCTATTGTATTGCTTATATTGATTCGTACTAGTGATGTGCGGGTAGAATCGAATCTACCGGGTCGGAGCCATCCATAAGTGAACCGGAGTTATTAGGGTTGACCAGTAGGTAGAATAGAGTAGGTTCAATAGGAGTGCGAAAGTATAAGCTACTTCAACCTTTTAGTGCAGCGACTTCAAATTGGGTTGAGCCGACCCAAGGGTTTGCCCGACCCAATCGAACAAACTGCACCAACGGTTCATTCCGACGTCATACTGTTTAAAACATCTAACAAGGAGACAATATATTTTAAACGATGTTTGCAATTTTTGAACATTGGCTTGTCCGATGATCTTGATTTTTAAAAATTAATTTTTAAAAATGTTATTAAAATATATCTAAAAACAACTTAGTTTACTATTGTATATAAAATCAGAAAAGTTCTTCGAGGATCGCAATTTAGGCGGGCCGTAGTTTGGACACCCCTGGTCTATAGAAACATAAGCTAGGTTTGTTTTTATACAATAATAAATTAAAAAAAATTAAAAATGATTAAATTGTTTTATCTAGGTGTGAGTTTGCGGGAAGATAATACCCGTTAAGCACATATTATTAAGAATGAACAATTTATTTTAAAATGCTAAATGAAATCCATATGAAAAATAATCTACCATTTTTAAATGCATGAAACATTGTGAAGGCCAGATTTATCTATTGAAACGTAAAGGAAAAAAAAGTGAAAATATTACAGAAACTCTTGTTGAAGCTATTGATAACAAGTACGCCATGAACAAGTAGTTATAGAAGCTAACGCACAACTATCAAATTCGTGATGTATGTATCAGGTAGGAAACAAAATGTTTGCAGGTTTACAAAGCATGTTTACTTATTGGTAATTGTTGTCTATTATTTTATTTTCACATTTGTTACCCTATCTCCATCATGACGAAAGCCTCTAGTCCAGTCATGTCAAACATACGGCCCGCATGAAGGATATGGCCCTACGTAGATTTTACATGTGGCTCGCGGCACACTTCGACCGTTGTTTGAATGTACTAATAATCGCGGGAAGATGTACCGGTACAAGCTAATCGCAACAAAATCACCTATCTTTTATCAACGATTAAGGTAACGATGTCTCCTCTAAACTTGTTATGATTTTCTCGTTCAATACCTTTGTCGTTCTCCAATGTCAAGGTTACATGCTGTCCTTATGCATGATCATGCATTAATAGCCTGATGACGGATGCAGTTAACAGCTCAATTATGTTAATTTATTTATAAGTTCACAGCAATCCGTGTCTGCGGTGTCATTAGCGTTAATCATTCAATAAACAATCTCATCACACTGATTACAAATAGACCCTGATGTCAAACATACCAACGTATAATTATCGATCTGAAAAATATTCATCATCATAGTAAAATGTTGTTAAAATTATTTCAAAATTTCATGTAAGTTTCTGGTTATTATTTGGTTAGCAAATACCAACAATTATATTTGTTGACAGTATTTAAAGATGTACTTAAGTAAAACTTCAAAAACACCATCTTACATAGTATCAGATTTTTGTTGTTGTAAAGTAGTCGTGAAAATCATGTTCTCCCAAAAACTTGAGCTTACTCCATCATTGCTTCAAAGAAACAATGATTAATTGCAAAAGGCACATTAAAACAACATCACTTCAACGTCTCTGTTGAGTTAATTTCCTGCGTCTATCTACAACTCGGGTCGTTATTGCTTGGTCACTCTGACCGGAGAAAGTACGTCCACCAATGTCCGTATTACGAATGAGATGAAGAGAAATAAGAAATGGGATAGGATTGGTGAATGTGGGTGACGATATTATGCAATGGAATGCATACGTAAATATTCCACGTGACCTATTTTTTTTTGACACTAAAGAATAGTAAAAGTGCTCAAAGCTTAGCGTCGAAAGTGTAGCACCTTTGATTCGACCTTATTTGTGATATGGTTTTGAGCAATATAACCGGGCTATTACTACCGAAATAAAAAAAAAGTAAAATAGTAAGTAAAGGGCCATTCGTTGCCAGTCACTCTCTTTCATCGGTGATAACTTTGGGTACAAGTGACAAGAGCAGGAAGCAATGATAATTTCATACCCGCCCAACAACCCTCCAGGTCCTTCAGGTGCTGTGTCATCTATCACGCTGGCTCGCAGATAAGCTGTGCTCTTCTAACACTCTCATGTAACGAACCTTCCTCGTGCAACCAACCAAAGTGAAAGTGTTTTTGCGGAGACACATTTTCCGCTCCTTTTAAAGAATCTGGTATCGGTTGAAATTTAATGGGCAGGAACATAGGATGTCGCTTGCCCTTCTGTAGGAATGTCACGAATCACGTGGGTAACGAGCTCAATAACACAAGCTTCCGACTTTGCCTGATGCATCTCCACGGTGTGTGTGTTTGTGGACTTTTGTTGAACTCTGTAAACGTGTTTGCAATTCATGTTTCTTCTATTACCTTTCTTCCGTCTTTCGATGCCATTAGCTTACGATACCATTTGCAGGTTCCCGGAGGAAAGGAAACCAGTTATGAATGTACGATTGCTTATATTCAGCCGGCTCTGCTGACTTTGTGGCATGGTTTAAGTCTTATTGCATCACAGGGCCGGTTCTTTTTTCCGCATGTTCTTTATCCGTTCCAAAATCAAAGAAAGTGTTACATAATTTTAACGTCTTTTAATCAGTGGTATCTCTTACTTTGTCTCTTAAATTTAAGAAATTAGTATAATAATTTCGATTATTTCGGGTATACTTTGGAATAACTTTCAAATATAGAGTTCAAGTAAAATTTAAAAACAAAAGAAATCTGATTGAATGCAAGTATTTTGGAAACAAAATATAGTTTTTCTTGTAATTTATTCACTTCAAATTGTGCGTCTTTGGTGGTCTACACTAATAACACAACTTATAACATAAGTTGTTTACATAAAATGCAACGAGAACGACAATTTAAAAATAAATCATCTTCACGTTAATATCACAAATCTCTAGATCAATATTAAGTTACCCATCTATAGTTGAGCATTAAATGTTGTTCTTGATCCTGATCTTGAACGGACTAGTTTGCTGTAGTTTCCCCTTGTACGCTCAACGTGGAAATGACTTTGCCGGCGGGCAGTTCAAGAAATTCGATTCTACTATGTAATTTTATAAGAAAAAGATATGCGCATTGTATGTTTTTCCTCCTACTATTCAATTTATAGACTTAGTAAATGACACCACTCATGAAAAGATGGCTGCCATCATTTTTACCAATAAATGGGTTTCAAAGCGCAATGTTTACTTTTTCATTAATATTTTAGTAACAGATCATGCAATTACATTCTAGTATAGATCACTTGATTCGCTTTTGAAATTACTCCTTAAATATGCTCGCGGAACGCGACTCTTCTTCTTCTTGTAGACAACCCAGTAGACTCGAGGCCTAACCAGATCACTAAAATGTGCTTTGGCTCTTTCTGTGACTGAATGTACCCATCCGTACCAATATTGTTAATCCGGCTGTGATTCAATGTAACCATAGCAGGATAGTCAATGCTGCGTAATGGAGGCAGCAGCGGTCCGAATGGGATTCGATGCAACGTCGGGCCTGATCGTGTAAAACAGACCCACTCTGCTACCCATGATACCACCGAGCCGCCCCAAAGGTAAAAGGTGACTCTATTATTGAAATAAAACTCCAAATCGTGCATACGATTTATACGTTATTTATCTGTTATTATCTGTTATTTATACGCAACATGGTCTGGCCGTTACTACCGAATAAAAATCTGTTATTTATCTATTATATCATACGATTCATACCGTATATAACAGTAGTAACAGATATCACAATCAAACGGGAACGGATCACGTGCTCACCTAAACGTTACCATCTCACATTCTCAAAGCTGCAGGATATTTCGGTTGCACCAGTCCCGATTAAGGACAACATGTATTGTAACATGTATCTGTTGATCGTTTGGATCCCTGTTTAAACTGGTCATTGCTTTACATAGGAAATAAAATAGACCCATAGATGCTTCCCTAAAGGGTTCTGATGAGCAAATAAATACGAATGAAAAATAGGGACCATCTGGGCTCAGCAGTTAGTACCATTAGCCATAATTAGAGGGGCCATTTAAATTAAATGTTAGCTCATTTAATGAACAAGCGTTTTGTTTCGTTCTTGATGATTCGACAATACTCTTTGTGGAAAAGGTAAGGAGGTAAGGATTTATTTAAAAGGATAGTTTTTTTAAATTTGGTAATTCAGTTACCTTTTGTTTATTACTAGAAAATTTATTAAGACAACATGTATTTAAGAAAATGTAAGCTAAAAATATTCATACAAATATTACAAGTAGCTAGCTGTTTAACTATAATTAGATGTTAAGTGAAAATTAAATGTTAGTTTTTCTTGGATTCTCCCCTATTATTATCGTAAACTCATTGTAAAATCATGTACCTTACAGTAGATGATTCAACAAATCAAATTGTTCAAGTAATGAGGATTTCAATAACCTATCTGAATCTTCCGAGAGAGAATTAATAAAAACCAAACTACTGCAATTAGTAGCTAAGCGTGACAACAAGTAAAAAGTTAGAAATACAGTCAAGTCTCACTAGTTGAGTTTTGAACTCAAACTCCATTCTTGGGTTGACTGACAGCTATGCAATTGTGCATTAACAATCCAAGTAACCATGCGTTATTACGCGAATTGCATTTTTATGTTTGCTTTAGTACCTAAAAATAATTGTTTATTACATAGTTTTTAAATAGTTGTAGGTTTTACTATTCATCAGCAGAAACAAGTTTTATTTGGGAGAATAATGTATCAATTGTAACATAAACAAAAAAAGTGCATCAAGCAGTTGCATCTGACAACATCGTTGGTTGGCCTACGACCCAGCTATTGAGGTACCAATCATCGAGTAACCCAATTAAAAAGGATCCAATTAGTGAGGTTCTTCAGTAGTTCGATTTTCAACTTGAATATTCTTTCATAGCAATAATTGATTTTCCTGAGTCCATTTTATATTTATCTTTTTTTCTTCTTTTTTTCTATTCTTCTTTCTTTTCCACTTTATGTAAAATCTATTGGGCCGATTTAGTGCTCTAATTGAACGGCGTAGGCCTCTCATAAACCCCATCGTTGTATCGAATCCTATTCGGACTTCTACCGTCCCCCGTACACAGATTGACTATCCAACTCTTGCGTACACTTAGCTCCAAAAATGCCAAAGCGCAATAGCATTTTGATAGGCTTAGACCCTACAAGGGTTGTTGGGCCACATAAGAAAGAAAAATGTGTATCGATTAGTTCGAATATGTGTTACGCTTATAGAGGAGTGTAGTTTTGAATAGCAACATCTTCAAAACGGAAAGGAGTAAAACACAAAATATCTTTATTACGTGATTTCGTACTAATATTAATAAATTTAATTTCGTTGCTTATAGTGCATAAATGTTTAATAACTAAGATTGAAAGCAAAGAAAAACTAAAACTAAAAGTAACTTTCGAAATCTGCTATTAACTTTAAAGAAATTTTTAATAAGTGATGGGCTTTACACTTGGCGCATGCAAGGCAGGTTCTTTAAGCTGAGCATCATCAACGCCTCACAAAAACCGTTGAATCGTGCCCCGTACATGACCTCATACTCATCCTGGGGAACTTCAAGGCATAAGTTCGGTAGCAAACCAATGTCCCGCCAATACATTATTATTATCACAGCCTGCATGAGCACAGCATCAATAATGATAGAATAATACCAGAACTGGCTGGTTCAACAATTAATGTAGACAAGTGGTCGAACGCATAAACTAAATATACCTAGCAATGCAGTAAAGGCATAGAACACGGGCTTGCGTAGAGCAATATAAGTGACCAGAAGATTGGAGAAAAGAACTCACCGCACCAAGAAAACTCCTGATCCTGAGTTTGATTAAATGCTCAATGACCAGATTAACGAACAGCTAAAGGCTCCACTAACGGATGATATAGTGCTAGCGCCACCTAGCATCGAAGAAACTCGAAAAGCCATTCATCGGTTGAAAAATGCACCAAATTGTAGAAGCTCAACACGTTCCATATCTTCATAGATTTCAAAACCGCATATGGCAGCATAGCTAGAGTAAAACTTCGAGTACCGGTCAGCCTGATTAGGCTATCAAGGATTATCATGACCAACGTCACATTCCAATTGAAGGTGAATGAAATGTTCTCAGGATCCTTTGCTACCACCAATGGTCTACGCCAGGGAGATGGTGTTATATGTCTCTTCTTCAACCTCGAGCTAGAGAGGGTCCGCGACTCGAAGGTGACGACTTAGGGAACTATGTTCTACAAGTCAACCCAGACCTTGGTCGCTTGGACGCTGATTGATATATACATCATTGTTCTGCGGCTCCCTTATATGACGGAAACCGAATAAAAAAACAACGTTGACAGCTCGAAACGTTTAAACTTCTGACCATCAAGAACATATGGTATGAGCATGTCTTATTTACAATTTAATGACTAGGACTAAAACAATTAGAAAATAAAAATAAAAGCTCAACTACCAAGCACTTTCTATACCTCCACTATAAATATTCAATGCATGACATAGTGTAGCCTTTTTTGCACAAAAAAAAACGACGAAAATAATTCTGATCTGAATTCGGTTTTGCAATCAAAAATTGTTTTGACTGCTTCCGCTAATCACCAATAGATGGCCCTAGCATGAAACAAGATGACGCATCCAATAACTTTTCATAAACCCCTACCTATATGAAAGATTATACATAGACAAATTTTCGACTATATAATATAATATTATTACCTTTTCAATGCATCGTGTTTTGAATAGTAAGTATTAAAAGAAACGCTTTTCAATGCATGATCGGTTAATTGCTCTTAATATGACATAAGTCGTGGAATGGACTACAGCTGAAATAGGAACAAGGCTGTGTTTCCCAATCAAGTACTTAAAACTTCACAGCTAACTAACTCTGTATTAACGGCAATGATTATGAATACATTCCATATTGAGTTTTTATCGCTTACAATCTATTTCATTACAATTCAAAGCCGACACCGTAATTGCACTTTTTATAGCCTTCCAAAATAACCGGTGCACGTTTCGATAGCGCAACCTTCATGCTTTCTTCAATTCAAATTTTGTGATGCACAAAGCGCGTGCGTTGAATCAACCACACATCGATGCTTGTTCTGGGATTTTAAACTTTTTAATAAACAATATTTTAAACAAAGTGATCTATATTTCCCTAAGAGCTAGCATACACGATAGTCGATTTGATTTCCTTTTACGATGAAAACGAAAGTCAAACGGTTGATCGTCACAATTCTCTAATAACGGCCTTGAGGCTCCATTTCTTCGCCATCATATTATTGGCACACTACAAGACAGAGAGAGAGGAAAACAGCAGCACGGAACAGGCTCTGCGTCACTGACGAGGATACAAACCACTTTTCACCCTCATGAAATGGTCAGTGCTCCTTCCCTACTTGGCCAGCATACTTGACGATACCGTCTGAACTGTTCGGCGATGTGCAGTTGTCTGGATCAGTGTGTTTCGAACGCTGACGACGCCCCGATGATATAATAAGTATCTGAGGCGTACAAAAAAGTCGCGAATTGATTACGCAAACGCCGAGTGGGAATCTGTACATATGACTGCGACGGAACAACCTTGTTCCGATACTGGTACGAGCTAAAGCATCGAGAAGAAAATACATAAAGCGAAAGGAATAACTGCACGGCAATGGAAAGAAAGGTGGAAGCGGTAAAGCTGACACAGTTCAGTTTGTTTCAAAGTGGAAGTGTCTGCCCCAGAGAGAAGCGCACCATCATCTCACGGATGAGAATCGAGAGCTTGTAACTGTGGTCATGTGCGTGGTGTGCGAACTCTTTATTTCAAGATACCGGTTGTTGGTTTGTAGGAACTGAAAGGGAATTATTATGGGCGTTTAAAAAATGAAACGTTTATTCACAGCAAAAGCGACTGTATAAAATTATATACCTTATGAATTCATACATTAAATTAAACATTGAAAATATATCATATTATTTTTGTTTCTAACATTTCGACACAAATTTAAATCATTGGAATCATTATTTCGTTAATAGATTAGCTTTCATACAAATACAAAAATGATTGCCCTAAAGATGATTTCGATAAACTAAAATTTACATTTGTTTTATTTCGAAACTTTTTCATTACTTTTTCTCTTTCGATCAGTCTTACTGGCCTTTGCACCGTTACTTCCGGTAAAATATAGAGTACTACACAAGTAGAATAGACGATAGCATATGTGAAAATAGTGAACATATTTTTTTTTCGTATCCCCACCAAGCAAATCCAAAGCTATCTCTATCTTAATCTAAGCGCATTGCTTGACGAACGAAAGCTCTTTCTCCGGCACGACCCAATGTCGCCGTGCTAGGACGGACGAGTGCGCGCCAAAATTACTCAATCCCTACCCCACATCTATGCGGCTGAGATCACCTCGGCGCAGTCTGTCGGTAATGCTATTTTCCCCATTTCTCCCACGACATTTGGGTGCTTTCCGGTGGGGCGACCGATTGTTTATATATATTAAACAGTCTGGCGGATGTAAACAACAGTCAGTCAGTTTCGAGCGTCTCTTAGGAGAGGACTTCCACCGCACCGATCATCTTCTTCGGGAAGGATGACATCCCGATGGAACGCTGTGGTTAGTGTAATGTTTTTTTTTTTTTTCATTCTGTTATTTTATAAAACTTATTACTACCGTGAAATCTCGTGCATCTCGAGCGAAAGTGAACCGAACCAGATAACGTAACATACTTATACAGTTGAAACACTTGACGGTAGAGTGCGTGATAAGTCCATTTTCGTCTTTGTGTGATATTTGGCTTGAACATGGTGCCATAATTGTTTGGGTGAACGAATGTGTAGTGTAAATTTACAACCTACGCAAAACTGCCAGCTGACACACGGTACATTGCGCAGTGAAAGTGTAAACAAACCCATAACTTTTTACGTTAATATAGTAATGTAACATAACATCCACGATGAAATGATTCATTACGAATGCGAATGTGTCACTAATCTAGTAGTTTGCTTTGATTACATTTTGTTGTTAACTGTTGTGTGTTTTGCTTTAAGTATTTCTTTTGAGTAGACAATCCAATCGATCGTGATCATATGTTTTGCCTGGTCATGAACAAATCTATAAATACAACACTTTCATCCACTGTTGTTTTTAACATATTTACTAAGAATTTTTAGTACAGACAATTTTATTTTCAATATTGAAGCATTTTTAGCACAATGCATTATAGGATAGATAAACGCTAGCTTGAGGCACTATTTATTCTGAAAAAAATAACCTTTAACTTGTTTGTAAGCCACATTTTCGTAATGAAATTAATTGTTCGAATTTACATTTCAATTTTTGTAATGGTGTGTCGGAAAATTTGTTATGTTTCTTTCCTATGGTGATAATAATTCAACTGGTTGGTTTTAATAAAATATACAAATGTTTAATGTTTTTCTCAAAACACTTCCTGTTAACATTTCGTATTCATCTGCTTTTTAACAATGTGTTTGGTAAATTTTATGTATTGTCGTTAATTATTGTGCTGTTGTAAAACACATTGTTCAGTCATAGTGATAACAGCGCATCAACACAATAATTTGTTAGATAATAGGGTATAGATATAGATATAGGGTAGAAATTCACGGATGAATATAAACAAGTGGAATGAAGTACATTTTTTTTTTAATTATGTATATAATTTCAACAGAAAATCTTTCATGCATTTACGATACAATAAAATATTGAGTGAGTGCTCAAAGAGAAAGATATAAAATGTACACAAGAACATGTGGTCCTTCCTAATGCTGCTCAGATATCTAGACACACGCGTGCCCTGTTAGCAAAATATACTCTAACTAAAAGGCACTCTTGGTAATTCATGTAAAATAATATTTGAATTTTTGCGGTATTGAGCTATTAGCTGATAATGAGGGAGTTATGTAACATCATCATGAGCTTTAATGTCGGAACAGGTAACACACCATCTGCCCCCGATCTACATATGATGTAACGGGTTCTCACGTATTTCCTAAGCCTAACCACGTTTTCATCTTGCATGATCCACCACATAAACAATTGAACTCTTCCGATTCCTCAACAAAATCGGCAGTAACAACCTTTCACTACTTTCAAAAGACATTATGATCGCTACACCATAGCCCCACGTATCCCAGCAGTCTCGGAACCAATATTTCTGAAGTCATCAAGCCACACTTCTTTGGCGAGGAACCTATTGTTCACAGCTGAGCGGTGTGCCGCAGTGATGACGATAAATGGCGGCACGCTTCTTCCAGTGCAAGCACGACTTAACACTTGAATACTTATGGCAAGGTGCTATGAGGCAGAAACTCTCATCGGAATGAAGGGTGGCATGGTTGGAGCTTTTCTTTTCATTCATCGTGCTTCATAACAGTTCAGTCTTTTACTCACTACCACATCATTCTTTTACGATGCGGTTACGAATTGGCACGGAAAGGCAACATGCCGATGCCACATGCCGAAGGCTGTTGTTTGCATAAGTTGACATAGTTAAATTATTTAATTATCTTCCTTCTTTTAAACAATAAAACATATAAATAAAGCTCTCAATTTGAAAAGTAGATACATGATTAATTTAATAACAATTAGCTACACATGCTGGTAGTTTGGATAAAATCAAATTGTAAATTTCTGTGTACAAAACAAAAAAAGAACAAGAAATACGAAAAATGAATCTCGGGAAGATGACGTGATACGTTCGATGTAACCGTGTATTAACGATACTTCGGGATTCAAATCGCGCCCACGTGTGTCCCAGATATAAGAAGTTCATTTTCAAATACGCGAAATGAGGTCTTGTGTATAACTATCGCTTTCATTCGTGCTAAAAAAAAACAAACCTAACCGAAAGCAAAACAGGTGAAACTATTGTTACCTCTTTCTAAAATATTATACTTTATTTGACGTTGATTTCGATTGATCGCATACAATTATCACATTTGTCTGACTATTATCTTGGGTTATATTTTTAACCGAATGACGTTTTTTTTTTTATTTTTCATCGTTTGAAGAATAAACAAATTCGGCATAATATTATGAATTAGCAACAGTCAGGCCATTATATTAATCTTGAGACATAACAAATATTTACTTTATTATGGAACGCGATTTAAGGAGCATCCGACTGGCCGTTTATGCTTCCAATGTAGAAATAGCTGTTAGTAAAAAAAGGTTTTGAAAAGTTTAAACACACTTTTATGTAACAATTTGCAAAAATACTGCAAAATACTACGTAATATTAACAACATTCCTAAATTATGTTCAAAAATAACAAATTGTATAAATAAAATAATATTTACGTTTTTTCATATATGGCTCAGACCATCAAACTATTAATGAACCCACCTTTAAAAGTAAAACAAATCTTATATTTGATACACAATTCCCACTTTTTTGTTTTATGTTTCGACCCCTCGTTTAACGGCGCTCCACCGTATTTGAGCCCGCATTAAGAAACTGAGATTTGTAACACATTCGATAAGACGCAAATGTTTAAAGTAACAAATGATCCAAGAAACCAAACAGTGCAAAGAAATTCGTTTTCGTTTTTATTTCATCAAAGTGAATCTTGCACATACACGCTAATTACAAATGCATGATCATGGGCATCGGTAATAGCACAGCGCGCAATGATTTGCATCCGCATTCGGCGCTTATTGTCACATCAATGACAACAGTATAATCGTGCAACAGCGACACTTTCTTCTGCTAGTGGCATAACTAATTGTAAATGAAAAGTAAACAAAGATAACAGGCTGTTTGCTCATGCAATGGCTGGAGCTCATGCCTGAAGGCCTCCTTGCGGCAATGAACTCGTGCCGTGCGGTCTATACGTAAAACCATTGAGTCTGCAGCCTCACCAACAAGCTTTTCCCAAACAACTAAACGTTTTATAAATGCCCTTTTTTATTTACAGGTGACTATCGTCGTGAT
Source organism: Anopheles epiroticus (assembly GCA_000349105.1). Lineage (NCBI taxonomy): Eukaryota > Metazoa > Arthropoda > Insecta > Diptera > Culicidae > Anopheles > Anopheles epiroticus. The sequence goes on from KB670636.1 coordinate 329,775, forward strand.
AGTTCAGTTCCAAACAATTGCTCTCCATGCAAAAGCCATCATCGATCAGAAGGCGGAAGAATCCTTCAATATTAACAAACCAGAACCAGTCCAGAAACGTGTTGGTTATGATTACCCAGCTCCTGCTGCACCCATAACGTTCGATGAACATCAGCACCAAGCCGTTGAGCCTTTGCCATTGTTACAACACGAAACCTTACTCGAGCACCACCACGAGCACGAAGAACTCCATCACCACTACGAGGATCACCATCATCATGAGGAACACCACGATCCAGGGTACTGGAAGAAGAAGCTAATCTGGAAGGAGGGTTGGAAAAAAATATGGAAACCGGGCAAAAAACAAATTTGGAAACCCGATTGGAAAAAAATTTGGAAGCCAATCTGGGTGCCAACGGAAATACCCATATGGAAGGATATTCAAATACCGGCTTGGAAGCAGATCTGGAAACCGGTGTGGAACGAGATACAGGTTCCCGCGTGGAAAGAAATACAGGTGCCCGATTGGAAGAAGATCTGGAAGCCTATCTGGGTGCCAATAAAGGTTCCCGCTTGGAAAGAAATACAGGTGCCGGCATGGAAGCAGATTTGGAAACCAGTCTGGAAGGAAATTCAGGTGCCCGACTGGAAGGAAATACATGTTCCGGCATGGAAACAGTACTGGTACCCGGAATGGATCAAAATTGGCGTACCCGGCGAAAAGTATCTCGGTAAAGACCATGACGGTTGGGAATACACCAGTCACGATCTTTGGAAGAAAAAGCTCGTGTGGAAATCTGGATGGAAGAAAATTTGGAAAACCGAACAGAACCAAATCTGGCGCACAGAGAAAAAGCTGGAATGGAAAGCAGCCTGGAAACAAATTTGGCGACCGGCTAAAAAGCAGGTTTGGGTAGAGGACAAAAAGCTCGGATGGAAGGAAGCTTGGAAACAAATCTGGCGCACGGAAAAGAAGCAGATCTGGGTACCGGAGAAAAAGCTTGAATGGAAGGCTGCCTGGGTGCAGATTTGGAAGCCTAGCAAAAAGCTAGTATGGGTACCGGACAAGAAACTGGAATGGAAGGAAGCATGGAAGCAAATATGGGTGCCTGATTGGAAGGAGATCTGGTTGCCAGCCTGGAAGAAGATTTGGAAACCGGTGTGGATATCGGAGTGGTTCCCTTCACCTGACCATCACGACCACCACCATCATCATGAAGAAATTGAACACGGTTGGGATCGCAAGGATGGATCAAACAACAAGGTTTTGTTTAAGCGCAGTGAAGCAGAAACCGCGCAGCCCAAGACTGTAGAAGATCAGCTTCCACAAGTGTCGGCTAATATTACACCAGCAGTCGTAAAAACGGACAATAATGAGCACAAATCTGATTTTCGGTTTCCTTCTTAACACGACAAGCAGCTATAACTGGCTGAACCGTTAGGCTATTCCAAAACAAAGTCAAATAATGTGTAGATTAGATTTTTACTTTTGAATATTTAATTGTAATATGATAGGTATGTTCTGCCGATCGGTAAGACTACAACGATATTACATTTATTTTATTATCGTTCTCTGCCATTTTAGTTAAACTATGTGGAGCATACACGTGTTACCTTTGTAGCAAAAAATAGATACCGATTGTTTTTTTTTATTTCAACAAGGACAGTTCTTCACAAATTATTTTGAAAGATGTTTTTGATACATACTAAACCGGGTAAACAAATATTACGCAAACATACAACATTAATCTTAGCTTATTGTTGATCTTACGAATGTCTTTGTCGAGTGTTGTGATACTGTTAAGTACGAATTAAATCGATGAGTAAACATTTTCGTTGTCTCTTTTCTGTATATTCGTATCCAGTCTATGTTATTCGGATTACCATTCCAACCGTTTATAAATTGATGGGTTAATGTTTCATTTTCGTGGGTGTAAGGATCCCCATTAATGATGGGCCGCTCCGGGGCTGCTCCACTCCGATCGCTCCGGAGTTCGCACTGGCTTCATGATGGAGCCGGCTCCGCTGTTGGAGCAGTTGGAGCGGAGCCGGCTCCGGAGCTCGCTCTACACGTGTCTGGAGCGGATCGGAACCGGCTATGGTTGCAGAGCGGATTTTCCCATAACTAATGTTTGCTTCCACTAATTTTTCAGTAGCTAATCACGTGTGCAGTCATCGTGAAGTCAACTTACATACTTTTCGAACCCACCTTCCGTTTTGTAGTGTTTGGTTACAGCATCAAACTCCGAAGCCACTCACGGTCTTGCACTGTCGTCGGCCAATCCGTTATTCCGGCCTTGATAGCGAACGTCTCTAGGTAATCCTCCTTCCTCAGTTCTGTCTTTTATGACAACCTAACAGGACTTTACGGGCTGGGTCGATCAATCGGGTCTGGTTCCACCAATTTGGCCTTTGCCTCGTTGATCTGTATGCCGAGGTCTCCTATCGCCTGCTCGATCCTTTAGTAGACTTCCGCCACATAGGAGAACCGTTGCATAGCATTATCGGCGTGTCTCAAAATCTGAGTTGATATGCAGGAGATGGTTCCCGAAGTCTACACCTCCGAGTCGCGGATAGCATTCTCTATCACTAGGTTAAAGGTACCAGGTTGTAAAACCAACCCTTGGTGATTGCAAAGGATCCTGCGACTTTTCCATGCACCTTCACTTGGCATGTGACGTTGGTCATGGTCATTCTTGATAGCCTGATCAATTTGGCCAGGATTCTAAAAGAGTATATTGCGTCGTAAGGTTTTACCTATACTATGCTGTCATATGCGGCTTTGAAATCTTTGAAGAAATGCCGTATGGTGAAAAACTGGTCAATGATCGATTCTTCAAGACACCGTAGGTCTGAAGTTACTTGGGTGCCCTGCTATCTGTTGATCCGTAAGCCTCTCGTATTCCTTTGAGTTCCCGCATGTCTTCCTTTTTCCTATATTCTTCTGGGCCGCTTATATTGCTTTGCGCATGCCCGCGTTTTATGCCTTTCTAACTATTCTAACTAATGCCTTTCTGCTTACTATGGTTCGTTTATAAGTTCGGTTACTTACAGTACCTGTCAGTCAATTCCGGACACTTGCAAATACTAGCGGTTTTGCACTTTGCGCGCCGTCCCACGTTTCGCAGAATTGTCGATTGCCATTAAATCGCGTTTCAATGTTTCATCTATCTTTCCTTTACACACACATACAAAAAAAAAAGATCCAAAATCGGTATATTTTCTGA
>KB670647.1:0-48463 GCA_000349105.1 Anopheles epiroticus
AGAGAGAGAGAGAGAGAGAGAGAGATAAAGAAAAGGAAGGAGCTAACAATAAATGTGTGTTTCACGCAAAAATGAAATAAGAAAACGGAGCAGCAAAGGGGGAGAAGAAAAAAAAAACGTGTAAAGAAAGCAGAAGCAAAAGCAGAAAATAGGGAGCAGAGCTAGTAAAAACGCGATATATTGAAGAAATAATAAACAAAAAAAAAAACTACTAAAATGCAGTGAAAACAAAAGCAAGTAGCGATTTTGAATGAGAAAAGACGCAACGCAACGGAGGCAAACTAGGTAAATCACGGATGCGAAAACAGTCGTGCCGATTATTCCTGATTTTATCATAGTACGCAGCCGAAACCCCCGAACCGCCAAGCACAGGCACAAGCAAAACAAAAACAGTGAACATAAAGAGAAAAACGGAGAAAGAAAAATAGCTTTTAAAAGGTAAACCGAGTGGGGGCTGAAAATGCTACCATGAAGCAAAAAAAAAATCGTATCGATAGAATTGGAAACTGCTAGACACAATACTGAATTTGTAGGACGAGAAGAACAGGGGACAACACACTAACAAACCCTTCCTTCCCAACCCACTCATCTCATCCGTTCCGCAACTCCGAATCCTTTGTTCCGGATCCGTCTACGACCGTAGTGATCGCATGTTGTTATGGTTTTAGGTTGGTTCGAGACCGAGAAAACAAAACCGGTTTGAAAGCACAAACCAACACTAATACTACTTGCGGACAAAGGGTGCCCGAATACCAGCGGGGAACAACTCTAATCGTTATATCATTATTATCGACTGTATCATAAAACGATTCCATGCCGAGTAGCCACGGCGAGTGGGTTAATCCCAGCAGGGATCACGCTCCATTCGATTGGGGGGGAAAAAAAGAAAACAAACGCAGAAAACACACAAAATGGAAGCAAAATGAACCTATTGGTCTGATAAGTTAGCGCGTTAGACGCAAGCAAAAAGCAGTAGCGGAACCAACAAGAAGCAAAAAATACATTATTGTGACAACTCGTGTGCATGTGTAGTTTCTGCCATTTTATGTATAGGTTCCTTCTCATCTCCTCGTCATGGCTGCTCGTCCGCGGATACTGGGGGCACCCGGTTCGACGACGATAGGTAAAAAACCGGAATGGTTTTCGCTTTGGTTCGTCTTTTCTGTTATTAGAGCAGAGCCGGCAGCAGTTACGCGAGTTGACGAGTTTGCCCTCTCCCGCAGCATGATGTATAAAAATGGTAATTGGTAGAAGCAGAGGAGTAAAAGAAGGAGGAGGAGAAGGAAGAAGAAAACGATTTCTTACCTAGTTCTATTCAAGAATAATGGATGCCAAAACAGAAAACAGACACAGAAACATCGCTTTGCGACAGAAAGCATTTAAAACGGATGAGAATAAACCAGAACAGTGGGGCAGAAAAGGAAAGGTGAGAGGGAAAGATGTGCAGGGAGGTACTGAGAGAATAGTAAGCGAAACGCGAACACGTTGTTTGGTGGGGGGAGGGGGGGGGGATTGAGAAAAGCGAAACAAAAATACAATACAGAGGAAATGAAAGAGCAAAACAAAAAAAAAACAATACATAGTACATTGGTGTTTGTGAGCGAAATAAACAACGTGGGCGCTCCCCTCCCGGTGGATCCTTCTTCCCTTCCCTAACTCTATTAACCGATGTAATGCCCGAATGGGTAAACGCGAAGGCGTATGCTCTCGCCCCCATTCCCGCCCCCCTCTCGTTTTCCCCAAATTATACATATATATATATATATATACATATATAAATATGAGGTATATTTAGCTCGTACACACACGCACACATACCCACGCACTTACCAGCATAAACAGTGGGTAGCATACGCAGCGTGTGTGTACGTGCGTGTGCGTGTAGGAATGTGTATGTGTGCAGGCAGTGAAAAGAAAGCAGCAAAGCGAGAGAAAGCATAGAAAGGAGCAGAAGGGAAAGAAAGAGAAACAACGGCGTACCACACACACACACATACACACTCACGCACGGGGCGAATACGGTAAGGGGCGTACATTTTAAAGGTGTAAATAAAAGTGAAAATGTGACAAATTTTTGAAAATAATTAAGAATAGGCTGTAATTTAGTGACACAAAAATCGAGGAAACAGGAAGATTAATAAAGGAAGAACGTAAACGGAATGTGGACGAAGCGTGTACTACTATCTTTCCGGCTGGTTGCTACTTCAACACCCCTCCCTTCCACCCTTCCCCACCTCACATACACCCTCGACTGCAACCCCATCTCGCGGAGGATTAACTCAACTTGATCCAGCCAACGAACTGTTCGGTTCCTCTACGACAAGAACCGAACAGCTGCCTGGTGAGAAGTTTCCTGGTGAGGCATCAGTCCTGATCACGTGCTCTAACCATCGTATCCTTCCGGCTTTGGCTAGTTAGGTGAAAGCATTGGCGTCCTTCGTCAGCATTGTTTTGGACACATCTAGCAAGGGGGCACGTTTCTGCAGAGGATTATTCGAGATATGATTTCGGAAGTTATCACAGTCCCAGCCTGTCCCTGTCTTTTTGTACGCTGTTTCTAATCGTCTGATACTTCCTCCTGGTCCCAATTCCTTACAATCAGCCGATGCATGGAAAGCCTCTCCGGTTCCGTCATAAGCAGTTCTACCAACAGCCAATCGCTGTCAGATGATGGAGTGTATTTCAGCAATTTGAATGCCCTGATTATTTCGTCCAGAGAAGCGAGAGCACTTTGTTGCTGACTGCTGCTCGCTTATGCTTTCAGCAATTCATCCAATATCTGCTGCAGCTGCTCCCTTCAGGTTTCTATCGCGCTATCACATTGTTGCCATACAGTCCGTTAATTTTCCTTTCATTATTGGAGAGCTAACCCATTGCTTCACTGCCTTCCATCTGTCTGGAGACTTTTTCAGCTCAATCTATTGTTCATATTTAAAAATTCGATTTCTATAGCGATGAAACACTTATCATATTAAGATGAACAAACTTATGGAACCCATTTAAGTACACATATCTCAGTGTTGATGCTTTTTTTTATTTAAATTAAGATGAAGTACCGGGCGCCTCCATGATGTGTGCCGGTGATACTTAGTTTTTCACTTATTATTTGAGCTAGTGTTAAACATTTTGATTGGTTCCGGTGACAATATTTTTGATATCTTTCAGCTACGCTTACGCTATGAAGAACGACAAAAACATTGAAACGATATGTGACGTTCTACCTGCATACAATAAATAGCAGTCAAAAGCGTGTCATTAGCACAAAGCACCAGGCGTCTCCATCGATGGAAAATTGAAAGAAAATAATTAACTTAAAATTACAAGCAATACGGCCTGGCCGTGTTTAACAAATAAAAAATAACTTAAAATTACCTGCAGAGTTTTTAAATCTTTACTATGCATTATGGAAATACAATGTGAGATGCTAGATAAAATATTTGATTGCAATTGTATAAGGAGTAATCAATTATACATAGAATTTAAAAATCTCTAAATAAATTTGATAATCTTTGCTCTTACCTGTGCATTTTGATGGGGAAGAACACTTCCCTTGCCCAAAACAGTTCTTATTATTTCATGAAAGTCTATGGATTTAACATATGATAATGGTAAATAATTATATTGTTTTATTCAACCATAACACGAATCATCGGTGGTAAAATACACACATTTATGTATATATATATATAATATTATGCACTTTTTCCTATGTTCAAATTATTGTTGGATAGAGTGTTACGAGTTTGAGAACTTTTCTTCTGCTTAGCCGTCTTCGCTCTGCTTCGCTCATCCATGTTATCCGCGTTCCATTTTATCATGCTGCTCAGTTTTGCTTTATCAAATTGCCAGGACACAGTTACACGCTTATCTGAATGCTTATCTATATGATGATTGCTGTTTTGATTTGTATTTAGTTCTCCTGCTACCATCCTGCTAATCCCTCTTGATTATTGATCGGTTTCGTCAGTTTTATTCAAAATACTTTGGATTTTAGATATCCGCCCCGGCGGCTGTCCCGCTCTCGTCTATTTTAATGTTTCCTCTTTCATTGTTTCTTTGGCAAAATTTAATTTTAGTTACAGTATTACATATTACGATCGGGTGGGTTTAGTTTTGAATCGCTCGTTTCGTCTTCATCGCGCGTCACTTTCCTGCCAAAAAAACCATTGCGATTGTGCATTTTTTTGCCACGCCTTAGAGCGCTTTCCCTTATAAATTTGGGTATCTGTGGGTATGTATGTCTTTTTTTCACGTATTTTTGTGAATGTGTGTGTATGTTTTGAGTTTTGATATACATCGTAATCACATAGAGTTGCAAAAATGTCGGGTTATCAACGATCAGTAGATTTTCTGTTTTTTTTTTGCTTGCTTTCTCTTTCTCGCGTGCACCTGTCACGGGTAGATAGGGGACGCTTTGCTCTTCTGTTCCAGTGGTTTTTGCTTCTTCTGTCTCACTATTTTAAGTATATGTATATATGCTTTTGTTGTACAATGATGTGTCATTTTCAAGGTTTGTAAACATTCATCAACTAGGTTCATTTTTCTTTGCTTATTTTTTATTGTATAGTTCTTATCCGCTAAATGTAACAACAATCAGTTTTATGCGTCGAGAGGAAAAACGCTGATAATGTACTAGGAAAACCCTTGAATAAAAAAAATATACCCTTTTGTTTTTTTTTTTTGTTTCAAGATGTTAACAGTAAATTCTTATAAATATGTTCTGTTCCGTGCTTCTTCATTCTTTTGCCACATTTTGTTTCCAGTTTCCGCCATTTTCTGTTCTCCGTGCACATTGTTGCTGCAGTTTTAGTTTCTTTCTGTAGCTTACTTTAGTTTTGAATTCATTTTCCTACGATGTTTGTGATTTTGCTTTGCTTTGCTCTGCTTTTTCCTCCTTTCTCCTTGATTTGCTTTGTTGCGAATGCACGTGTACCATTTTCTGTTAATTTAATTATGTTGTCTTTCTGTTCTTATCTTCTTCTGTTGTTCCTTATTCATCCTACCTGCAACAGTGTGCACCACTCCGTTTCCCGCGCTTACTCGGAATTAATGAACGCATGTCTTTGCATTGAAGGTGGCGGAAGGTGTGGAGCAGTACGGATTGTTCTTTTACCATTTTTGTTTTTTTTTTCTTCTTCTGATTAATCTTTGCCAGTTACAGTTTTAATATATTGTCACGATTGGTTGAAACTTTGTTCAGTACAGTTTCCGATTGTTTCCGATCTGTCGCTTTGGCTAGGTGCGGTGCGGGACTGGAATGCGGCCTCACCTCCGCCCAGAAGCTCCTCTCTGCCTCTCTCTCTCTCTCTCTCTCTCTCTCTTCCTCTCTTCTCTCCTGCACTAAGCACAGCACACTGTGGCGCCCTAGGGGCTTTTGTCGGTGGTTTTATCGTTTTTTTTTCTCTCTTCTGCTGACCAAAAGCGGAAACAGGCGGGCGCTAGGGATGAGCGCAATTCCAGGGTTTGCTTCTCGGTTTCACAAAGGGGGGCATTTAAGTGTTTGTGTGTGTGTGTTTTTCCATTGATTCATAAAGTCATTTGTGTTTTGTTTTTTATAATACTTAACGCACATCAAAGGAATAAATTTGTTTTCTTTCCCTTGGTTGCTCGCACCGATTCGATTAGAAGGGACTCAAGACTTACATCAACGGAAGGTGTTTTTCATGGGTGTATTTTTTTTTTTTTTTGTAGTTTGTCATTTGTTATTTAACTTCACCCGATATGTTGCGGAGCAATTCCGAACGATATGTAGTAGAAAGTAGTGACGAACAAAGTGTTCAAAAAACGTCTATTAACACGTATTATTAAACTGCACTGTACGAAACGTTTGTGTACTTCCACACATATACCCCCCCTCACTCTTCTCTTTCTCCCACTTCTCGCTCGTCCTACACTCTTTAACTCTTTAACTCTCTCACACACACACACACACACACCTACACCCTCGGTGGGATGCTCACTCGTGATACGTGATCGCGCCTACAAATAGCATTATCAAATCTGTTTACAATATTACTTTTTATTATTTATATAACAACCACAATTTGCCGCCAGTGAAACACCCGGTTTTGTTTTTTTGTATGTGCGGGTTTAACTATTCCTTTACTTTGGTTTTGGTTTTTGCAATGAGGGACCCATTCTCTGCTAACTATGCCACGATTGTCGGATAAAGATGTATTTTACCTTACGTTTAATCACATCCAAGAAAGAAGGTAAAATTCGTATATATTAAGTTAGTGTGTTTGGAACGCGGTTACGATTTTTCACCGGTTTTTATATTCCTGCCACGTTTACCCGGTGAGTTGACTGTTTCTTTTTTGTTTGTTTTTGCGAGATCCGAATGCTTCGAGCTTTGCGCCGTTTCGTGTGCATGTGTCGGTTTGTGTATTGGCTGAAGTGCGCCTAAAGGTAGGCAGTGGATGGTTCGAAGGTGCAGTTTAGAAACAAATAAGGCTAATGTAAGGATTATCCTTGATTTCTATGCGCCTGAAAGTATGCATGCTGCGTTAAGATTTCCTCATTGAAAGAATGTAGAACATTCAGGATTTTGCCTACTGTCAGGCGGTTAAAAATTGTGCGAGTTTTAAGCTCTTTTTAGCCAAACATCATGTGCGGTAAATTGAACTGCTTCATGCAAGAGGGCTGTAAGGCTTTTAACCAAAATATTCCAATCAAAATTCTTTAATTTCATGACAAATTTTAATTTGAATACTTATTAAGTACTTAGTACAGATTGCATACATTTCGGCAATTTTCCATCCCAATGCACAAACCAACCGGCAAGCTTAATTCCTCTTACTCATTAAGAGTAACGCTCGTAACGCGGATACTCGCCAACGTAAATGGCATCACTTCTGAGCTGTGGTGCATTTCAGGTTGCAGTTTGCTTTTTGCAGATCTAGGATCGGTTCCGTTTACACTTAGAAAAATCTGTTTTTGTTTAATGTAATTATTGATTAACTCTCGGTGAGCGCGTCCGGCCACCTATCTCTACCATTTCACTCTGTTCGATGGAGTGTAACGCATTCCCTGCTAGCTGGTTTGAAAACGAAGCAAAATAAACAACGTAAACCAGCGCACTATGACACTAACAGCTACTCGGATTTTTTGTTTGATTGTTTGTTTGACAACAACGGTGGGTGAGAGAGCTTCTTTCTTTTTTATCTTGCCGTACGCTGTAAGAAAAATAAGTGGCAGCAATAGTGCTCAGTAAATGGGTAAAAAAGTCGCTTGCAACGGGCTGCCGCATATGGTAGAGATAGGATAACACTCGACGTCGCCGCGCACCCCACCCTTCCCCGCAAAAGCTCCACTATTCGAGCACGGCTTTTTTGACAACATTTAATTTTTCTTCTGCTTTTGCTTTGCTTAGACACTTACAAAGTATAGTCTACTCTAACGAGTTGGGAACGCTTCCGCAAGGTGTAAACGTTCCCGTCCGCAAGCTGCATGGGCTGCACACAGGGGGCGCCTCACTAACATTCACATTTATCACACGGATGATGGGGCTGGTTGGGTGGGGAGGGGGGTGTTAACAGTTAGGATGTTTGGGCCAGTGTATGAGGTGGTCTAAACTGCGCTTCAAAAACTTGCCTACATACATCTTCTACGGCGGTGGATTCAAACGTTACTATATCGCAGTATCTGTTGCTTTAGTCTCACGTAACCCGTTTGTTTGGCGAATGTACTCAGACAGTAGGAAAAGGTTAACTAAATCAACTAGCCTGTGGAAGTAGGATGGTTTGATGGAAGGAGCAGGAGGGAGCCTAGTGGTGTAGAGTAGAAAGTAAAGGGAAAAATGAAGGTTAGAGGGTGTGGGAGTGTGTCGGAATTTATGGATAAAATCAACATGTCCAATTTATGGGAATTTTTTTAGATGTTTGTGTTCCTTCTATGTTTGAAGACGTTAATGGTGACATTTGTTGAGAAATTGTGAAACATAGTGACATAAAGTGCAAAGGTATATCGATCCTAGTAGCAAATGTTGCAAACGTCACCTTCACTTTGTCATTTCATGTCAGCATTTTGGCAGAAAGAACTAACGTTACGCAGTGGAATAAATATTTTAAAATATTGTTCTAAATGTTTATAACACATGAGTTTTTTACTGTAACAAACAAAACTCAAAGAACTAAAAGAACTTATAACTGTCCTGAGGAAGTACAAATAATTAATAAAATTCTAACAACAACTGTGAGTAGTTGTTAAAGAAATGCTTATCTTGGCAAACAAGTTTTGTTAAAATGTTAAAAATACTAACTCTAGCAATACGGTCTGGCCGTTAATATCGAATAAAAAAAAATACTAACACAATGCAAAAATTATTAAGAGTCAAAACGCAGGAAACGAAACTTAGGGACTGTCCATCAATTACGTAACGTAAAGGAAGGGTAGGAATTAAATCTTTGTTACGTTACGTTAGTATGTGAGAAAAAAAAGTTAGAGGGATGTGGATATGTGGATTATACGTTATGTCCAAAAATCAAAATGAAAAACGTAATTGATGGAAGGTCCTTTGCAATGCTTTGAATGTGTTTCGCTTGATGACGACAACAGTGCACGAGTTGGGGATGGTTTGAGGACATTGGGTTTCGGGATGCTAGGGGAACAGGATGGAAGTCGTGATTGGTGCGTAACGGAAGGAACGCTACAACATCCAGTAAACGTGCCACAATGATACGAACTCCTTTTCCCCTACTGTCGGGCTCGGCTATGAACAGTATTGCTATGAGAGTTGCCCGTGTGTGTGTGTGTGCTGATTGATTTGCGAGCTTGTGCTGTGTAGAAACACGGTAGAACACACACACAAACACAAACGAAGCGCTGAAACACACGCCCACGCACGAACGTGGCCTAGCACCAGCCGTGCTTTAGTCTAGTAAAACCTGTTCACGATACTCACGGTAGAATGTCCAAAAAGGCTATACTAACATTGGTGGGATTGGTTATGTTAATTGTGCGCGTACACACACACCCACACACACACACACACACACACCCACACACCCGCACACACGCACATATCGCCCGCACTTTGGGTTTTTCTTTGTTTGTTTGCTTGATTGGCTTTGCTGGCGCGCTTGGTTTGCATTTCGGTGGGCATCTGTACCGACGGCTGTCGCAGCAGTCGCCGGCAGAAGTAAGTGTGTAGAGTAAGTTTTGCTCGGTGCAAGTGCATGTGAAGCAATGATGACGGCGGCGGCGGTGGTGGTGGTGGTGGTGGTGGTGGTGGTGGTGATGGTGGTGGTGACGGTGCTGTCTGCATGTGATGCCTTACTTGACGAAGAGATCCTTCAGCGTGGAGCAGAGCGAGGAGTCGCACGTATCGTTCGAGTCCTCGTCCTCGTCCGCCTTGCCGAACCAGCTGGAGGCGACCGACTTCTTGCCGGTGGAGCGACCGGCGGGCCCGTCCTTCCCGCCGCCGGACGACTTCTTGCCCCCGGACGACGAGGACGAGGAGGAGGAGGCCGAGCCGGTGATGAAGTTCTCGATCGCGTGGCCGATCATGCGCGCGTCCACGATCGCGCTCCGGCCGTCCCACTTGAGCTTGTTCAGCGGCGAGCGGGACTCCTTCGCCTTCGGCTTCGGCTCGTCCTTGCCGTGCGCGCCGGCCGAGCCGCCCGCGTCCCGCTCGCCCCGCAGCTTGTCGAACGTTTCGCGCGCGAACGTGACGGTCGCGCTCGGCGACCGGGCGGCCGATTTGCGCCGCGCCATCGGCTGGTGGCGCTTGATGAACCAGCCCGACTCGACGAACGACCTGTCCGGGTCGGTGCCGGCAAGCCCGGACCCAGCCCCGCTGCTGCGGTCCCCGCCCCCCGTCGCCAGCTGCTTGATATTCTGGTAGAGCGAAATGTCAAAACTGTTCGAGCGATTCTTCTGCAGATTGTTCTTGGGCGGGTCGGCGGCCCCGCCTGCGGTCGGACTCCGGGGCGCCGCCGACCGGGGCGGAAACGCGTGGGAAGGGTGCTCTCGCTCGCCGCACCGATTGATCTCTGTCGCGGACGAGGCTAGAGACGATAAGAGAGATATGAGATCAGTGTTGGTGCACACGATACCCATCTTCGTTTTCGGCTTCGGCGACGCGGCTTCGGTGCCCGGCGTTACGGCGGCAGCGGCAGCGGCGGCAGCGGCGGCGGCGGCGGCGGCGTTGGCAGCGGCGTTGGCGGAGGCGGCAGCGGCAGCGGCGACGCCGGCGGTCCCCCCGTGCAGCGAGCTGGCGGTGCACGGCGACAGCGGCATCTCGGAGGCGCGCCGGAACGACTGGATCGGGGGCAGGGCGGTACCGACAAAGTCCGAGTAGCGCCGGTTGGTGTAGCGCATCGGCGAGCTGGACCCGGTGCCGGCCTCGTCCAGCGTCTGCACCTCGCACACACGCTCGTTGCTCGTGTTCCACAGCTTCATGCGCGCTTTTCTAGCCTGTACTATATCATCCATAATATCTAACTGTAAATTGTGTATACTACCTCGGTGGTCCGTCGATGGCGGCGGTCCGATATTGCTTTCGCGTCGGGAGCTTGCGTTCGAGCCGCTGCTGGTCCAGTGGCAGCGGGAAGAGAGGAAGGGGGCGCAAGAAAGGGGCCCGCCGGCAAGATGCAATTAGTGGCGTGTAATTCAATCGAGCAATCGAGGCGTCCGAGCCTGAGCAAACTTAATTAATAGTTTACGCTACCGCAGGGAAAGAGGGAGGGCGAGGGGGGGAGGACGCAAATGTCAAACGTGCACAACGGGGCACCGGGGTTGCCTGGTGGTGGCGATTTTAACTGACCCGAATCGATCCAACGCTAACCCAACGCCTGCGATGTGACGAAGGCGAGGGAGACAGTGATCCAATTAAATATTCGAATCAATTTGCCCACCTATCCCAAACCGTTTCGGCTGCTGTTGATGGAAGTTTGAAATCGCTGCCTGGAAGTTGCACCACGGTGCAATGTAAACTGCAGCAACCCTTTTGGGAAGTTGTTATCCTTTCGGTACGCGAAATGGAAGTTGTTTGATTGCTTTGGTTTACTTTTTGTGTCCCAACATTTTAAGCGTAGGGGAATACAGACATAGACGTACACCTTAAGGTTATATTAGGATATAATATAAAATCGATCGTAATATCCATTGATTTTTAATGAAAGATGTTTTTTTTAAAAACTGGCCGTCACTACTGAAATAAAACAAACATACTTCAACCGGTGCAATGTATGGGGGAAAGATCCACACCTGATATGGGTAAGATATGGGACACCTTATATATTCAAGAATCTAGTATTCAAGTGTTATATGGCAATAAGTTTGAAATCCAACATTTTTAGTGGTTTTTGTATGATTAAACAATAAATTGAGTTTTAAATCTTAAAGCAGATGTTTATTTACAAAAATGTCGGGAGTTCATCGCAGACATTTTTGTCTATTCCTTCTGATTAGAATGACCATGACTTCCGGAGCCTTACAGCTTCCGTTTAAGCAATGTATCTCGGGAAGAAGGTAAAACCGGAATTTATCAGACGCACTAACAATGCAACAAAAACTAGTTTGAGTAATTATTTTCAGCAAAAATAAAATTGCTTCCACTCTCACACTGTTTACACGTTCGGTTTGAATTCTTTACGATTGGAATATTGTTTAAAAACTTCTATCCTTCAATTATGTGAGTTGTCCATCTTACCCACTGCCGGTCCGGTTTTACCTACTTTCCCCTTGGTCCAGGTGAAGGAGGGTCATTGATTGCAATTCATCCGTAACCTACTCCATCACTCGAAAGCGTTTCTAATCGAGAAAATAATGAGTTGTGCGATTAGGACGTTTAGCACTTAAATTATTAAATCGTACAATAATAAAAAATATTTGTCTAGTTAAATAAGTTTTCTTAGGTGTATATGAAGCTAAAAGAAAAAAAAAACGTTATCAGAATCCCTGTTTTCGCCCTACATTGAGTCTTGAGAGATTGCAATCGTCCAAAAAAAACGGCAAATAAAGCAATCATGAGAAACGTAGTGAAGTTCTTCCTCCAAAGTCAAGTTATAATGGAATCAAAGAATATCAAGTTCCAGACGTTCTGGAAAGGAAGATTCTGTAAGATCTCCCAGGAAGAATTACTGTGTAGATAGGATTCTTGCAGTAAGTGAGAATGTCATCGTAATATGACCAAACCTAAAGGACGAGACCGCCCGTAATCAAGAACTTCTGCCGATGTAGTCTTGGTGGTAAACTTCCTGATTGAATTTTGGAGGGATTTGAATGAAGAAATTGGAAGTTGGAGTTACGCAATGTCCTCTATCCAGACCCCTTTTTCTTGTTCCGTATTCTTTCCGTACTTTAATACAGACTCCCTCCTACGTATAGTACTTACCGCTGGCCAGCAGGTAGCGCTGCGATCGACTCCCTGCGGTTACGGCCGAACAGGGTGGGTGGCACGCGGCTGATCGTCACCACCGAGTGGCGCCGGCCGCCCGGCTGCGGTGCCGGCGTGCTGTAGAGCGTCGCCAGGAAGGCTTGCTCGCGGGGCGACGGGCCGGACCCTTCGCCGCCCCGCTCGGACAGGCGGCGCACCTGGCTGGCGGTGATGCCGCTGGTGCAGGGCGGGGTGGGCAGCGAGTGTTTGCGCGTTTCGCGCCAGGGCGACAGCAAGTACGGATTTTCCGGTGACTCGATGTCCAAGCTTTGGCGCTGGGACGACTGGTTGCTTGCCTCCTCCTCCTTCTCATTGTTCTCCGACTCCTCGACCACGATCAGCGGTTCCTGGCCGCCCTGGCTGTACGAGGGCGTATGGGACGACCTTCGCAGCCGGAAGAACGAATCTGTTGGCGAGCGTGACGAAGGGAACGGAGAGAAATGAGGTAAGAAACCTGATTGACATTGATGTTGCAGCAGGCGCTAAACTTTAGCCGCAGTGTACGAAGGCAAGCGAACTACTAGAACGCATCGGAAGGAAAGGGTGCAACCCTGCTGGTGGTCAAATGCCAGCAGTGATCTCTGAAATGTTAGAAGCTAGTAAGCTAAGAGTAGTGAAAAGTAAAGACTATAAAGTGAAGCGACAAGCGTAACGTATGCATTAAAGCTATGGACTTTCTATTGCAAAGTGTAAGTAAGTTAGATGGCATAACGGATGCTTTTGGAACGTTAAGTCTCAGCACAATCAAGGGCTGCTCCAAATGATTGTAGTTACAAAAAAATTATCATGTATCTTTTGAAATGTAAAGGAATTATGATTGGGCGTCATCATAAATCGAAGATACTCAGGATCTTGGAAACTGTCTTGCAAGATTCCGAGATTCATTTATATATTGATATGATAATTCAAGAGGTTTCTGTTGAAGATATCCTAATCAAGACTTTACTAGCTTAACGAATATAGTGACTCATTTTGGTAAGCAACATGCCTGACTGATTCAACAACAACTAATAAATTATTAAACATCGATGACACTCTGGATCTTGGAAGACGGTTCCATTCTTTGTTCCATGTAACATTTCAAATCATTCATTCTAATTTTAGATCAATTGCAGAAACGCTTGGACTTTACTTTCACGAAATCTACACCAATAGATCTTATCGTTATTATTATATCTAGAATATCACCAAAGATACTAAACGAGTTCTATTTTGTCCGTCGAGTGTACAATACCCATTGCTCAAGAAATTGTTCGTTCGAAATTGCTTCGAGATAATGTTATTCTCAGGAACTCATCGTGGGTATGAATCAAATTCCCTGATATTGTTGTTCGAGTATAATAAATAAATTACACTTTAGATATGTAAATGCGAATTCAATTTGTCTTTGAGATCTTTCTGGAATGCAGAATCCGCTAACGAAAGAAGATTCCAGGATGTTAGGATTTACTGTAGCTCCTATACTGTTATAGGTTTTCTTCGAAGGATTCTTAAGACCGAACAGATGTGTTTATATCATTAACAGGTTCAATAAATGACTAATGTTCCTAGACCAAAGTTCTAGAATAAGATTTGGACGGGATATTGAACTAGCTCGCAGCAAACTAGAGTCTTAAAATGGTAGAATTGGTGACATCCGGTGGACACAAACTGTCCCATAGCGTCACGGCATCGTACTGACAAGTGTCAAAACGTTCAGAAGCACAGTAACTTTGACATCCTGTTAAACCATCCGCGTTTACCTTTACACTAAAATCATTGCCGTCTTTGTGCTTGAAATGCATACGCTACCTTTTACTTACTACGCTAGCAAGGAAAAAGTAGGAAAAGATTTGCTACGACTTGTGGGCGAAAGAAAGGAAAAAAAACGTACTCCCAGCACTGGCGCAACCCTTCTACCCAAACGAAAAGCGTAAAACTCTTGCAGCCTAGCCTTTTTATCTAGCGTCCGTAAATTTAGAAAGTCACAAAACCTTGAAGCAGAAGCGCGAAGCTGAAACTGAGTTAGCGTTGCTTCCGGTTGTGTGTTGGATGCGTGGAGGTAGTACAGGCGGGCAAGCGGGTGATGCGAGGCCGATGTCGAAATGTCGAACTGGGGGACCGGGGTGGGTGCTCTATTAGTGGCAACCAAAACAAAACGCTGAGCAAAGACTACCTGCTGTGCGGCAGTGTTTGTAAAGCACTCGGGCGTCGCGTGACGCACTGCACGGGCTACTACACGGCTACTGCCCTGCGAACGTTATTTGCTCACAGGGAAGCCCGAAGGGGTGGAGCGGGGCTCTAGCACGGCTAATTATTTTGCACACAGGTGCGTGGGTGGATGTGTCTGGGTGTCGTTTTGTAGAGCAGTGAGATTGAGGCAAAAAGGCTTGTGGAGCCGAAGCCTGTTCTAAGTGTTTCGTTCCGCTTTTACTTTCCCCGCTACGCAGATGGGCGTGTGCGTGCGTTCGTGTGCGAAGGGAGGTAAGGCGTGGGGAGAGGGCTAGGGGAGGGGTAAGTGGATGGTGCGAGAGTATGTCAGCGGTGTTTCCGGTGTGCGAGGTGTGCGAAGCTACAATTTCCTACCGTTTAACTGCTTTGCCCTCCCCCATAGTTTACCTCAACACGGCGTATGCGCCCGTACATCTCTGGATGTGTGGGTGTATGTGTGTGCCTTATACGTGTGTGTGTGTGTGTGTATGTGTGTGGGGGGAGAGGAGGATATTCGCTTAAGGGTTCGCAACCGCTCGGTTGCTCGTCCTCTTCGCAAGAACATTGTTCCTGTTTCCATTCTCCAAACTTTTTTGGAGGTTAATAAGACGGGATGGACTGTTGACGAAACATCAAGAGAGAGAAAAAAACAGAAAGAAAGAGAGAGAGAGAGAGAGAGAAATAGTATGAAAAACAGGACGGGAGATGGGATAAACAGTTTGGGTTCATGGTCATACACGCGCGACTCCACTGCCATGCCCTGTCGCCTTGCGGGACAATAACAACAACGTCAACAGTAGCCAACAACCCCTTTGGAACGCAGATCAGAACCATTTCGTTAATTAGACAGGGGGCCCCCGGATGCGGAGGCTGAACAACGCGCACAGCGCCCCCCGTTGCAAGATGGTGTGGCCCCCCCGAAGGGCGGGTTGAAACACGATCCATTTCGTAACAACGTTAGTGTGGCAGCGGTATTTAATAGCATTTACTACTTACCCATGCTGCTAGCCTCGCAAAAGATGGTGCTGTCTTCTGGTACCTTCGGGTAGTCCCCTTTCTTGCGCTTTGAGCTCGGAGCGTGTGAGGCGCGCTATCGATGTGCGAAAATGCCTTGTCGGTTGTTATTGTATCCGGTTAATCACGATGATTGATTCTTAATTGATCGATGAGCCGCGTACGATCTGAGATGGTAGAAAGGAGGATATATAAAACGGGAAATTAAAGAGCCGTCACAAACGGGAGCGCTTCTTCCAAAGGGTTCCTAGTCTCGTCTGCAGCGTGAAGACCTGCAAAGCATTTAATGCGACGCAACCCACATGACGCAGCCAGGTAGCTGGGTGCCTCGCTTTTACCCCTGGTGCGGAGGTGTGTCTTTCACGAGAAGTCCTGGCGCTGCGTAAACTACACCCCTGCGAGGGACCAACGATTCTTAGAACGAATGTTTGCACAACTTACGACGACACACTTCCCATCTCCAACACACACCGCCTATGGGTCTAGGACTATTTCAGAATTCACTACGCAGCAAAAAACATGGCGTACCATAGTCTTCAAGATCGCAAAATTTGAGTGCTAGAAGAGTGACCCTTTCCCTTTCCCCTTTTCCGGAGGCTAAGGAAGTGGTGTGTTCTGTTCCCGTACTCTGTACTCTCAAGTTTTCGCATCAATTTCGCAATTTGTGGCACCAAAAAGAAGTGTTCTGTGGCCTATGGCTAACTCCTCTCCCGCAACCAGACTCGCACTGCCACATGGAGCCTGGACAGGCGACACAAATTAGTATAGATATAAATTTACTTCAAACGGTGTATACATGCGGTAATACATCCGCTTCACTGTATTTCGCTTTTTTTTTTGATTGCCCTTTAAATCACGTCTTCCAGTGCCTTGCGTCTTACGACACTTCTCGGACTTGGACCGTTGGGACTCGGCCATATTTGCCTTCCCTCACCCTAACATCAAACCCCCCCCCTCCCCCAGCCCCATCCCAGGGGGTTACGAATCCCCTTTCCTCTTCAGTATCTCTCTCTCTCTCTCTATCCTTCTCACACACTGTCTCTGCCCTCTCTCCCTCAAAACGCAAAACCGTTCGGACGGGCTTCTTCTCGGAAACGGGCGCTTACTGTAAGTTCGTCCGCCTCGAACCACCCAGTGGCACAAGGATGATGGTAGCACACCTCAGCACTGCTCGTCACGGTCCCGCACACTGGCACGTCCGTCCGACATTTTCCGACGCGTCACCACTGGCCAGCGCTGGCCTGCATGGCGTTCCACTCGGACAACGGTCACCTCGCACCCAGAATCCAATGTCACAATCGATATAGCCCGCTGCGACGCGTCCCTGTCGGCCAGCGTCTCTGTTTCGCGAAAGCCTCGGCGACACACACTGCGGAACCGTAAAATTTTCCAACGCACCGCGCCGAAGGAGCAAACGCCTTCTGGGAGCAGATGATGTTCTGGGATGAGCGAGCCTTGGAGCGGGCTCGTCTGCAAACGCTCTCGCTCGCGCGCTGCCCCTGCTTCAATGCTCGATCTCTTGCACATCTCGGAGAGTGATGCCTCCGCTCCGCTCACAATATCCTTTGCCAGGTGGTTCCGAGGGAGCGAGTGCAACTGGAGCCCGGAAAGGGCGAGCGGAGGGGAAGCTGTAACGACGTCGGGACGGGCGAGGGGTGCGAGGAAATGTAATATAAAAGTGTGGAAAGACGTCGGTGGCGAAGGTTTAAGTCAACTGCCAACGTCATGCTGCCTGAAGTGAGCATTTGAAAGCGAAACATTTAGGGATTAAAAGGAAGAAGTAGAGGACGGTTTCAATCATCTGCCGGGGTGGAGGAGGGGGGTTGAACCTTGAAGAAAGGATACGAGAGGTCATTGCAATAGCAGTAGGAGGTAGTTGGGTGAAAATTGTAAACATAATAATTACATTTTGTTGGTTCCGAAAAATCATGTTTCTTCAAAGAAGAATAAAAGCATGCGTCAGGTATCGGTGCTATCGCCAACAACAAGATACATTCATGCTATTATGGCTCCTCCCTCTCCCAACCATCCGATCATTTATGTCCACCCATCCGAGCACATTGTTACGAAACAGGTTACAGCACGTTGCAGCACGGTACGGCATCGAACTTGGAAGCAACAAGCGAACGACAGTGCGCAGGACTCGTTTTGTATCATCCACTATAAAGCTGTAACCTGTAAAGTGACAGGCGTGCAAAAGGTGTAGCTGCAAAATCGCGAGCCGAGGATGGTACAATTTTGAAGTTGCAAACGGTAAAGTTGTGTAGATTGTGTTTAATCCCGCAAGAGCACATGTAACTGAGACAAAAGCCAAAAAATAGTGAACGATGTATGGCATCACCGTATGAACGGTTTCATTTACTGAAAGCAGTTTTAACATCTTTTTAAAGGATGAATAACGATTGTTTCAAAATTTGAACTAGTAAGAAACGTTTGTTACAGAAAATAGAAACGCAGCCTATAATAGTAGAATTTTAAAAATTATATGGTTTGCATGTATTCTAACCAAAATTAATTAATTTAACAAGTAATTCGGCTCGTTAGGTTTTTGGAAATTCAAACCACACGCATTAGCAATCATGTAACATGTGAATTCTACAATAACGAATACAATAGCCATATCAGAGATTTATATTGAATAGAAAGCTTCTCCGATCCATCCGAGAGGTCGAGAATTCGATGCTGTACCTAGAACTCCTGTGCGTAGAGAATAATCCAAATTCCAAAGATTCACAAAAAATCAGCCACCATGGATTCATCTCTAAATTTAAACCACTCCAGAATGGATAAAATGATAAGAGGACTAAGATCTGGGTTTATGGTAATGTTTGCTGCCAAACCGTACGGACGAGCTGTCATGTTTTTTTGTTGTTGCATCAAAAACATATCGATTTGCTGTCCCGTTCATTTGCTGCTGCAACGTTTTTCAAAATATTTACTAGATGCGGTAGCCAATCTTCGTTTCCAAATCGTACTTGGTTGAACGTTTTTGGGAAGCATTGCGATTGATGTTGAATCAAAGAAAATTTTGGAGAAAGAGAGAATGTTGTGCTGTGTTTGAAATGGATCAGAAAAATGTATACGCATAGGTTAATTTTTAAAATTCTCTCTTCGGAGAATTTTTGACGTTTTGTTATTTATTTTTCAGTTAAAGTTACAAAAAACACTATTTTCTTCTTCTTTTTAAAATGGGTTTTCTCAATAAAAAATAAGTTGCATCAGCTGAGTGATGATGTCATTTTTCTAAATAATTTTTTGTCTGTTCATACAAATTAAATCGAAATGACAGTTTAACTGAGGATAAAACACCTACCGGATGCGCTGATCGCGATAGAGTGCGACTGGGAAGTAGTGTATTCGTTGACGGTGACGATCTCCAGGTATTAGAGGAGTTCTGCTACCTTGGTACGATCGTTACTTCGCACCATAGCACTAGCTGCGATATCCGAAGGCGCATTGTTCAAGGAAATCGTACCAACTACGGACTCCACAAACTTCTACGAACCAGAAGACTCCACCAACGCACCGAATGTACCATATATCGCACATTGATGGGGCGTTTGACCTCTACGGGCACGAGTCCTGGACAAAGCTGGTGGAGGACGGCAATGCATTTACCATCTTCGAGTGGCGGGTGTTCAGGTCTATCTTTAGCGATGTGTGCGAGCAGGGTATGTGGAGAAGGAGAATAAACCATAAGCTGGTCGAGTTGTTTGGTGAGGCAGACGTCCTGACGGTGGTCAAAGCCGGAAGGATACGATGGCTGGTGCACGTGATGAGGATGCCGGACTCATTCCCCACCAGGAAGATGCTCCCTAATTACCTGTTCGGCACGAGCCGTACAGGAGTGAGAGGCTGTTTGAAGTAAAGTCAGACCTACGAGGGATCGGATGCAGCCATGGACCTAGTTTCTTGGAGACGGATTGGATGTCAGGCTATGTCTTATACACGTGTCCGGATACATTAGACTTGCTGCTGGTAGGATAAAGGACAGATCATTTATAAACAGAACAAACACTAACAGTTCTGTTCTTAATATATGACACTCTCTACTGTACACAAATTTTTGGCCCACGTAGGCTTAGGGAAAGAAGTAGCCGCCGGACGGCATAAACTCCCTTACCTGTACTTTGAGCTGTAGCTGTCCATGGATTTATGAAGCATAACCCTATTCGGTCATAGGCACCAGAAATTGAGTAATGATCATCAGCAACATTACTTCAAATCTACAACCCAACCACTTTACCGTTTCGGACACTACAGAGGCACTATTCAGAGAGACCAGTTTCGTGGTTTTTGGTATTCACTAACGCTGTTTTTTGTTTATTTGCTTTTTCCTCATTTTTAAGATTTTGTCTTTCCTTCGCATTCACCTGCCTGCCTGACTGTCCCGTGAAACAAGCAACGAACAACGATCAGCATCACCACGCGCGCCTGCACATGGGGGAACAAATGGGGCAAAGGCTGTGTGGGACCACGGAGGAGGGGATGGAGAGAGGGGAGGAGAAGGGAGCGGGAAGGTAATGCGAGGTCCCGTGATGTATTGTGCTGTGCGAACGTACGAAAGAGGGACAATTATACCATAAAAGCTAACCATTTCTACATACTTGCGTTATTAGTTTATTGTATTGCAGTTTCGTCGTCAATGAAAGCAGTTTTGTTTTTGTTTTGTTTTTTTTTAGGGTTTTTGGTTTTGGAACTGAGTTGGATACTAAGAGATAATCGGCTCTCTCTCTCCTTCTATCTCCTTTATTTTCATTCTTACTTTCTATTCCTCCCTCTCTCTATCTCTCTCTCTCTCTCTCTCTCTCTCTCTCTCTCTCTCTCTCTGTCTCTCTCTCTCTCTCTCTCTCTCTCTCTCTCTCTCTCTCTCTCTCATCCTCTCTGTCTACTAAATCATCAAAGCACCGTTGTAAAGCCGTTGAGTGTACTCTTTTGGCTTGTTTCCTCCTTCTACTCTTCTTGTGCATCTGGTAACCGGTCCTGCCCCAGGGCGCAAACATGTTCCACACTAACTAGGATGCTTATTGTTCTGGCCGTTTATAGTGTTTGTTTGTTGTGTGTGTATGTGTGTGTATGTGTACAGTTTCCAAATAGGAAAAGAAGCAGAACAAGTTGAGTAAAGTCCCTGCAAATATTCTGAACAAGAGAGCTGTGGTGAGGCTGCAGTGTATGTGTGTGGCGCTTTGTTATTTTCCGTCTTCCAAAGAGTCGTAAGAATACAAACGTAGCGGTAGCGAAACGGAATGCTGGGGATGGAGGGGGAATGGATGGGAAGAAGTTAAAGTACAACCATACAAACACGAAACACATCACTGCCTGGAGCTGCAGTGGACGCCGCAGACGAGCTCGGAGTGATTGAGTTAAATCTTCGTCGTGAATGAGCTGCATCAAATCATCGAAAGATTGTTTTTAGCTCATCTGTGTATTATCTCTCTATGCCTACTAGCAACTCACTTAGTTACAGAGAGTTACATCGCTCTGGATGAGTGAGCTCGCGATAAGTTATAAAACTCACGAGTCAGTTCAATCGTTCGATTGTTTTAATACCTTTTGAAGAGTGAGTCTAAAGAACCAATTGATTCGGCTAGCCCAACAACTCTGAGTAAAATCACGCTTCTGAGTTGTCACTACACGTCTGCACTGACAGCTCCTGCTCCCGGTCACTGCCACGCAGCTGCTGAGTGAGCTTAAAGAAAAGAGCTTTGCAAGAGTTCACTCAACCATCCCTCTCGCAGGAACACAGTGCTTTTGAGCTTCGTGGAGCACCCCGGTAAAGCATCTTAAAACCTCTCGCTTCGGCCACACGGTGATCCTTCCAAGCTCTACCTAAAATGTCCTAGGCCCTTCAACACCGATCCCCCCCCCCCCACTCAGGGAGAATCCTCCAGTTGTACGCTGCTTCGTACCTGGCAGCACCGTGAGGGTAGAGCGGGTCAGAGTTTGCATCACATTCCACAACCAGACCAGCCGCTCTTCAGGTTATTTGTGGAGGGGGGTGGAAGGTCGTAGTAGGCTGCTCTACTGTAAAGTTTCTGGTCGTTAAATATTGCTTCGATAGTAGTCAAAATGATTCGTTGAATATCCTTTCCGTGTTCTCTAGGCTCCTCGTAAGCTGTGCTCGGCAGACGTCTCTGCTCGCGCCTTTGCTGAGGAGACGTACAGAGCCATCCGCCTAGACGTTCTGCTCGCCGTCCTCCTCCTGCTCGGTCAGCAGCAGTGGCCGATTGTCACTGAGCGGACCACCGGTGAAGCTGCCGGGCCCGGTGCCGGGCGTCGTCGGTGCCGACTTGGACATCCAGCAGTAGCGCTGGCGGCCCCGGTTCAGGAAGCTGCTGGCCGCACTGGACATCGAGGCCGGGCTGCGCAGGGGCCGGTGACCGCCCGAGCCGCCCGCCCCCGGCGCCATGCAGCTCTGCGTGAAGGAGATCGGTATGTACAGGCCCTTGCCGGCAGAGCCGTGGTGCGGCGTGGGCGAAGGCTTCGAGAAGAGCTTGGTACGTCGCCCGATCAGGGAGGAGGGCCGCCGGTAGCTGGTCTGCGCTGGTGGAGGCCGCTGCGCCGGCATTGGTTCGGGAGCGGGGGACGCATCCTCCGCACTGTGCAGCTGGCGTATCTGCTCGAGCAGTTCGCGCACCTCCGCCGTGGGGCTAGTCGCGCGCGGCGGTGAACTCGCGCTGTCCAGATTGACAAGGCTTGACACGTTCGAGTCCACGCTCGAAACGACACATTTGCGCACGACCCCCGGCTGCAGTAGCGAGGAGTCGTCGTCACTGTCGGCGGGCTGCAGCCCCGTGGCCGTAGTTGCCGTCGCCGTCGCCGTGCGGGCCACTGAGTCGCCGCCTCCCCCGCCATGCCCGCTCACGTGGCAGCACGTCTCGAGGCTCTTGTGCAGCGCGCCCCGGTACCGACGCCTGTCGCTCATCGGCACCGCAATGTCGCCCGTCGAGCAGCAGAGCTTGCACACCAGCGCGCCGGGCTGCATCGCGTCGGGATCACAGTTATCGCTCGCTGGCCCGGGCCGCCCGACCGGGTACCTCGCCGCCTGCTGCGCATCGAACGACTCGGTCGAGCTGGCCACCGTCGGGTCCGGCTCCTGGCCGGACGTGCTGCCGCTGGCCGCGCTCGTGCGGCTCGGTTGGCTTGGTCCGTGTTCCGTCGCCATTAAGGACACATTGTTGCGGCTGCTGCTGCTGCTGCTGCCGCTGTGGTTGTGGTTGATTGTGGTGGCGTTGACGGGGTCGTCGGGCCGGTGCGACAACACCATGCACTGCTGCTGGTCGAGCAGCAGCGAGTCGTCGTCCCGCTGGTGGTAGCCGCCGGTCTGGCTGCGCGCCCCGACCGGACCGGCCGCGTACGCGGCCAGGCACACCTGCTGGGAGGCGGACCGGGGCATCAGGTAGTTCCGGTAGGCCATCGGCAAACTGTCCGGGCTGGCGGCACGCGAGTACGGCGGCGGCACCAGCGTGTTCGCCTCGTTCGCGTTGCAGATGAAGCTCGAGCTGAGCGAGTCGACCGTGCTGGTGCCGGAGATCGAGCCGACCGGCTGCACGATGTAGTTGCGGAAGTACTGCACCATCAGGTAGTTCGCTCCATTGCCCTTCCCCGGATCGGTGTAGCTAAACACGAGCGGGTAGAGGTCGGGCTTGGATGCAACCTGCGTCAGAAAAAATGGAGGAGGAAGGGCGGGGGGGGGGAGACAAACATGTCAAGACAAGCGTTAGTTTGTAATACAAACAGTAAATCTTTTGATTCTTCGATCAAGCAGTCAACTGAATCACGAATCGTATCGTGAACCTATGGCTCTAAGGATTTATGCATGCTTCAAGAGGCAGGAGACTATGAAGAACATTGAACAAACATATTTATGTATCTTGAAACATGCACAAACATGGAGTCGAGAAAAGTGTTCACGCTGCCAGAACTTTTGGGCATTAAAGAACTGAACGAACTGATAAGTTATAATTAAGTCTTTAGTCCCGTCGCTAGAATCATTTTCAGGCGCCTGAAGGTATGCAAACTGTGTATTCTTCGCTTGCTTTGCTATATTTTCGATCGATGTATTTTCTCACTCGCTGTAATGTACTGTAATGCGTTAAAAGACTAAATTATCAATAGAAGTGAACGAGATAAATCATCAAATCACAAAAACAAGGTGTTTTTTTTATACAAATTTGTCATGAGTTTATATTAGTACCTATTTCACCCTGAAGTTAATTATTTAACATTTCAATTTCTTTCTACGGAAAAGAGACTCCGATACAACGAGAGGGTCGCTTAAACTCGTTATGTGAGGGTTCACTGTACGTGCAAATTAGAGGATGTCGTTCATTTTTGAAGAGATTAAAATGTTTGCGTGTGAATAAACAAAATTCAACGTCAACGACAGTTCATTCCATTTGTTTGTTTATCACAACTACCAACTTGGCACGATGAGCAATACCCTAATGTTCTTTTTGTTTCGATTCAAGAATAATAACTTAATACAGCGCAAAATGGTATCAAAGTTGCATACTTTAAGGCGTTTAAGGGGAAACCTATCGGATCGAAGCTAACTGATAGTCGGTTCAATAAGGGTCGATAACGATCCTGTAACTTCTAGCCCTTGCTAAGGATTTGGCAATCAGTGACGACAAAAACTTTAAGCTTACCTCCGTGTAAGGCGGTGGCGCATGGATGTGAAACGAGTTGCAGCGGCTGTACTGGGGCGGCGCGTAGCAGGACCCGGCCGAATCGCCCTCCGACTGCGAGTGGCGGGCGGACGCGTCCCAGCCGCACAGCTGGCGGCGCTTGCGCCACAGCGAGCAGGTGCAGAGCAGGGCGAGCACGATCGCGAACATGAAGCACCAGAAGTACCAGTGGTTGAGAAACAGCAGGCTCAGCACGTGCTCGTTGTTCGCCATCGGGATGCGGGGCGCACCCGGCGGTGCGTACAGATAGCAGCAGCCCTGGGCGCAGCACTCCTTCGGCGGAAGACATGTTTGGCCGCCTTCGCACAGTGCCAGGGACGATCCTGCGACCACCTGCGAATCGACGCAACGAATCCGTTTTATTTACAAACACATGTTCAAAGGGACGGAATAGCATGTAAGCGGGAGACATATATATGTGTGTGTGTATGTGTGTGTGTGTGTGTGTGTGTGTGTGTGTGTGTGTGTGTGTGTGTGTGTGTGTGTGTGTGTGTGTGTGTGTGTGTGTGTGTGTGTGTGTGTGTGTGTGTGTGTGTGTGTGTGTGTGTGTGTGTGTGTGTGTGTGTGTGTGTGTGTTTGTTTGTGTGAAGGACAATCGAGAAAAGAAATAACGTAATACAAAAAATGGAGGAAGAAACAACCAAAAAAAAGGACACAATCCGCAAAAATGCACCGACAATCAATCAGATGGATAGCAATGGTGGTGGTGGTGGTGGAGAGTGATTGATTTTATCTCTGTAAACGCAGCCCCACTACGGAGGTTACGCCGAACCATCATCACCGTGCCGCCATATTATTGATTACCACGCGGTTGCCACAGAAAGGCAGAGGCGGAGTGTGAGAAAGAGAGAGAGAGCTGGAGAGTGAGGGTGTAAGAGCGAGCGTGAAGGACTCGTGAGCACACAGATACACAAAACAATGGGCAAAAGTAAGTTCTAGGAAAGTGCACGACGAAAACACAATAACACTCTGGGCTGGAACTTGAGAGAGGGAACGGAGGACGATGTGGTGGGGAGGGGGGGGGTGGTATAACGTGACTACTACTGCTGCCGGTACTGCTGTGGTGAAAGGAAAGGCGGAATATGGCGGCAAAAGAGCTGAACTACTGGCGTACTGGTTTTGCAAGCGCGATGATTCCGTAGATGAGCAGCAGGAAGAGTATCCCGTCGTGAACAAAGTGCACGACCGCTGACATAATACGGCGACAGGATCGGGTCGGGTCGAGGTCGGGAAGGGAGTGTGTGTGTGTACTAGCGCACGGTACTACGCGGTTACAGGTTTTTGAGGTTGTTTCGTCCGCCACTGCTTCCGGAACCGTTCAAGGCGATGTTTTTTTTTTTTTTGGTAGCCCTGCAACTACATTGATGGCGCCTGTTACTGCTACGTAGCGCACACAGGACACTATTCCCGTTTCCGTTCAACGTTTCACCAACGACGCACACACAAAAACAAGGACTCGCGCACAGACACACACACACGTACACAGGGCCGACTCCCTGCACGCAAATCCTGCCCACCGTCCCGAGGAAGTTGCAACGGGGGAAAACTTGCCGCAAGCACCAACCTCTAGTGCTCGCCCCGCAACCTCGCCCGGCCGCACATTACGCACTTGGTTGATTGTTGTGTGTGTGTGTGTGTTTTTTGTTTCTTCCAAAAACTCTGCAGTCTGTTTTGTTTTTCACGGAAATTCACTGCGTTTACTGCGTGCCCAAAAGCTCCGTCCTGCACGCTATTCCTTGCGCTCGATACTTCACGTCACGTCGAAGCGCCGCGGACTGGAGCGCGGAGAGCACGCGTCCACCAAGGCAAAACATACGCACGGGCAGTGGGTATCCTGCGGCGTGTGCGCGTGCGCCGTTTGCTCCCTTCATGTATCTCCGTTGTTTCGCCCGTTCCGACCCAACTTCGGGTGCTACAGGATCCTTTCCAGCAGCTTGTCGGGACGATACGACGTTTGGGGAATGGCTCGAACGGATGTCCTGGTGGGGTGTGAGTGGGTTGGGGCGATTTTTTTTTGTTTGTTTGCGCAAGTTTGCACCTTGCCTGACGGAAGAGATGGGAGGGTGGTGCAAGCAGTGCAACCACTGTATGTCCTGAACTGCACTAAAACCGCGGGCCTGATGGCAAGGAAAGGGCCTACAAGGGTGGGGGTGTTGCAGGATGAGAATTTCACGTATTTTAAATATTTCAAAACCTTTGAGCGCCCTTTCAATCGCTTCCAGCACGTAACGGTCGAAGCTGTAAAGATTGAAACATTTGATTGTAGACATTGAACAAAGTTGGCGTTTCTTCTTTTTAATCTTTTAGGCCAATAGTTCCAATGTGGGTCAACGTTCTACACCAATGCTTTGCAATACTGCTGCACTGTATAACCCAGTAAAACAGTGGGATAGCACTTCCAACGCGTTTGTAACGACATCATTAAACTGCACGTGGCATTAACGACTTGTCAGATATGTATCTAAACCGATCGATTAGAGGAGCAGGGAATCCAACAGAGCTTAGTCAGCAACAGGCGATGATTATCACTTTCTTATTCGTGCTTCTACTGGCGATGAATTAAAGAACACAAGAAGGCCCTTCTTTGGCGTGTTTTGGTACGAAGAACCATATGCGTCGTGTTTCAAATTCTTGCTATTTGTCTCATTTCTATGATTCGCAGCCAGGAATTGGGAAGATGACATCTTGAAGATCGAAGATGGTGAAAAAAGCCTCAGGCTACGGTGGGATTCCCGATACCTGGTAAATCCTTCCCCAATCGAGGTACTGTACGGCATGATCTACTCCAGCACGTTCCGGCATTGTTGGACGGCAGTGAATACCTCCAATCAATCCTTCGGCGTAAATCTGCAGCAAAGAACTTTAAAAATATCCTCGACAGGACCGTCAACCGTAATTGCTTCTTGATAGTCTAAATATCTTGCCGTGTCCATGTATCAATCCAAATTGCACAGATAAACCAGATAAATATTACAAAAATCCCGAAGAGATAAGGACAAAAACCCATGTGCCTTTTACTTAACCAAACCTTGTGATATTCCTGTTGCACTTGGATTCCGTAAGTAACTTTCGCACATCTGTGATGTTATTTTTTAAGACCATCTTTCTGTTTACTAGCGTTTAACCTTGAACAATTGCCTTAAACTGCTAACCCACCATCCCCTTCCGCGCCTAGAAGTTTCGCGTTAGCGGATGCTCGAAATAGTAACGCTTCTCGCGGAACAGATTCCGCGCCACCACATTGTAGTCATCGTCGCTGGTCATGTACGGTCCCTTCTCGAGCTCGATCGCCAGCTGCCGTACCTTTTCACTGCTCTCCCGGCAGAACATGTTCGCCAGATGCACATCCTGGGCCGCATGCCGCAGCCCGATGCAGTACGACCGGGAGGCACGCGATGCGCTCGCCGCCATCGCGTAAATCAGCGTCGCAATCTTAGCGAGCCGGCCGAGTTCCAGGTGCCGCTCGATCACCTCGACCCCGTGCCGGGACAGGACGCACTCGGTCGCGAGCCGGAGCCGCACGATCGACAGCTCCAGCCAGTGGGCGGCCGGTTCGAGCGACGGATGGAAGTATTGCTCGAGGTTGGCGAACTTTTTCGGGCTCTCGATCGACGTCTTCTCGAACAGCCGGGACAGCACGTGGGATGGGTTCATGGCGGGGTTGCGATCCTTCTTGATCGTTTCGTACGTGTGCATCTGCGGGGGTAAGGATAAAAAAAAAAAACAATAAAAAAAATGAAATAACACATAGTTTCTTAGGCATTAAACTAGTAATTTAGCTAATTTGTCTAACGTGTCGAGATTTAGCAGATCTCGTCTACTAAACTCCATACTCACTCCAGCGTACTGCAGTCCTGTCAGGGCGATGAAAAGGTTGACTGAATCGATCGATTCATCTCCAACGAACAGCTTAAACGCATCGTTAAAAAGCGTCTCAAACGGCCGCTCGCCACTAAGGGCCTGCGGCCCGAGCAGCTGCAACGGCAGCATGGAAAGCTGCAGCAAGCTGTCCGTACTGAACACCTTCGTTATGGCGGCCTCCATTTCCACGTCCTGATTTTCAAAGTCGTCCATCAGGCTGGCGGAAGTGTAGATTAAACTTTCCGCCGCATAGATCACGCTCGCCATGCGGGCCAGCTGTTCGCGTACAAGCTCAAGATCCCTGAGGGAACAGTGAAAGCGTTTTAGAACCAAAATAACGATGTTTACCTCTTGCTCCACACATGTGCGCTTACATCATATCGCCGGCGGACGTTTTCGAGTGGATGCAAAACTCGGTGAGCGAGTTGAGCACCTTCTTCAGCAGTGCCACCCGCACCACGCTCGACTGAACGCGCATGGCGGATAGAAACTTGGACAGCACCGCACCGCCTTCGTGCTCTGTTCCGACGAGGGCAGATTCCGGCACCTCCACCCGGTTCAGATGCACCGTTACCCGCGCTAAGCCGCCGGTTCCGAGCGCCGATTCGGCGATCTTCACGCCGGGCGCTTTCGCGTCGACCAGGAAGGCCGCTACCGTACCGTCTCCTTTGTTCAGCTTTTCCATCCGCTTGGTGGACGCAATCACGAGCAGTACGTCCGGATCGGTTGCGTCACTGCGCAGGAACACCTTCGTCCCGCTCAATGCCCAACGGCCGGCGGTAAAGTCGAGCGTCGCCACCGTGCTGAACATGGTGTCGCGGGAACTAGTCAGCTCGTACAGCGCGCTGGCGGCTACCAACTCCCCTGCGCACAGCTTTGCCAGATATTGGTCCTTCGCCTCCGCGGTGCCATGCCGGGCTAGCAGCTTCACGATGGCATTGTGCTCGAGGGAAACCATCGCCCGGGTACGATCATCCGCCACGAGCTCCTGGACGTACGCCAGCTCCGTCTCGGTGAACTGCTTGCCACCATATTCCAGCGGTCCCTGCAGACCGAGCAGTCCGGTACTGTTGGCCGACGACGAGGTGTCCTTTGCTTGCAGGGCCCGCTCGAGCTCCTCCTTATGTTTGATTAGCCGGGCCTGCTCCTCGCGGTTGAGCGACTCGGGAAAGGTGAGCAGCTCCGTGTCAACCGTGCCGAGAAACATGGACTTCATGAAGGGTTTGCGCTGCGGTCCCTGCACGTGCGGAGGCTTCGAAAGGTCGCTGACGGCGCTCGAAACCGTATCGGAACCGGCCGGTTCGTGTGAGGCCACCGTCGAGTGGCGGGCAAAACAGGACCGAGCAAGGGATTGACCCCATGGGCGGCACGCTTTCCTTAGCAGCATCGTGACTGCGCTTTTAGCACTATATTAGCAAAGGAAAAATACAACACGTTTAATCACAATTCCGCATTTTGTATGTTCTGCGGCAAGAGGATGTTTGCTGTTTTCGTAACAACACGACGGTTTGACGTTTTGCGCGAAGAATAACAATCACCACATTGACAGTTGCTTGTGCGCACGAACAATTTATACGCAATCGATGTAGGTATTTTAAATAATTTTAGATTGATTTACTCGCTTCTAACACAGTTTTATTCTACACAATGTCAGTTAATTATTGATCGCTTTATTTCAATAAATTTAACCCCAACTTTGCAGTAGAGCGGTATGTGAACAAATCGCAAACGTCAACAATGACAACTGATAGAAATGCATTGTTTTGGTTTTATACAAAACAGCTGAGCTTTTTGGCAAACACTGCAATTTTAATCAAAACAGGTTGATCGAAGTTAGTGCAACACTTTGTGTCTTGCAGCCAAAGTCACCACAAGCAGCTCGGCTGCAACAAGAAACGCGTTTCCCAGAAATGGTGAACGACCATAAGTCCAAGTGACAACAAGCGCAGCTCGGCTGCGACAAGAAGGATTCCCAGAATCGACGAACAAAGCTCATAGCAGCAAGACCACACAACAGTGAACTACGAAGTTTCAACTTCATACATAGAAATTCACAAAAGCCATAGCAGCAGTACCAGAAAAAGAATTCTAAATCTTCAGGCACATGACTCTAGTTAGTCGAAGCCTATAAAGAGAAAGTAAGCCTCTGAATGTGGGAATTTGGACACAAGTCTGAATATCCATAGGAGGATACAACCTTTCTCGCAGAACAGAAGAAGAAGAAGAAGAAGTTAGTGCAAAAAAGTAAGCCCCTAAATACGAATATAAGGACTAAATTTAAACAAACATAGCAGAATTTAAGCTTTCGCTACAAATAGAAATAACAGACACTTAAAGCAAGTCTTTCAGAAGGGAGGGTAAGAACCTGATTATGGGCTTTCGGACTAGTTCTGAAAAAACCTATAAGAACTTCCTTTTTCGCTAAAAGGAAAAAGTTAAAAAGAAAATAGCTAGAGGTTTAGCTCCAGGGAAAATCGCTTATTGTTTCTGTATGAAAATATAACCACGGCTGCACTTATGCAATTGTGTCCTTTGGATTAAAATAGATAACGTATCCCAATCCGTCTGCCTCTACCACCCATCGAGGGCAGCAGAGATGTGGACTGTGAGAGAAAAGAGACCCGTGTCCACGTCCGTTGGCTTGTAGAGGCTAGGATAATATTATGCGTAACATTGTGTAGTTTAACCATTTCTTTGTTTGTTTACAGCTGATAACGCTCTATCCGGCTCGGGACATCATCTTGTCTCGTTGTTGTACCTGTTAGAAAAAGCAACTAATAACAATGGCCTGGCGATCGAAGGGATTGAATAATGCGGATCTCATCAGGCAGCTGCAGGGTAAGTTAACTTTGCTAACCTTTCCCCTGAACATCTCACCCAGCAATGATGTGCCTTTTTTATTTTGGGGCAATGCAGAGTACAACATCATCAAGTCGGATGCGGTAGCGCAGGCAATGTTAGCGACGGACCGGAAGCATTACGTACCGGAGAACCTGCACCCGTACACAGATACACCGCAGCGGATCGGGCACGGTGCCACCATTAGTGCGCCGCATATGGTAGTTCTTTTAAATAAATGTTTTATAAATTTATCTGCATTATGAGACGGTATCTAGAACACAAGAAATTTCATCACTCGGGTCTATTAACGACAAATTACACAACAGAATCAGAAAGGCCAGTATTGGTGACCTGGCCATGTCCCTTGGACGTGCTCAGCGATGAGCGGGCCAAAGAAGAAGAATCAGAAAGTTATCAACGGTATATGGTCATTAGTATCGTCTTTACATAGTGCATAATCGTATCGGGTCTCGGGGCCTAAATAAGTTGGTGGATTTATTATTATATCGTATACACACCTAGTATACAATGATACAATGACTCGGGCCACGGGTGCTAAACCTTAATACCCTTTTAAAACGTGGGACCATCCATGATTGTTTACATGCAATACGGAAATAGTCAGGCATAGCGAGTAATGGACGATGAGAGGAAGCGTGTTTGCAAGTGATGTTGTAAACTTTCACACATAAACTCAACTTACAAGAAAGAGATGTAGAGCGTTTGCCCACCGGAGGGCTCCAAAACATCAGACAAAACAAAACACATAAAGCATTTCTGACTCGCCTTTCCAGCATGCACACGCACTCGAACTGCTGCAACCGTACCTGAAGCCGAACAGCAAGGTGCTGGACGTTGGCTCCGGTTCGGGTTACCTGACCGCCTGCTTTGCCCGCTTCATCCACCAGCAACCGGCCGCCACGGGGTACGCGGTCGGTATCGAGCATCACCCGCGGCTGGTGGAGCTGGGCCGCCAAAACATCGGCCAGGACGACCAATCGTTGCTGGATACGGGCAAAATCATACTCGTTGGTAACTATGCTGAAACTCTTAACCGCTTGCCCTAGCGCACTGAAAATAACGTCTTTCGTTTCCATCCTAAAACAGAGGGCGATGGCCGACAGGGACACAAGGAACACGCACCGTACGATTGCATACACGTCGGTGCAGCCGCACCGGAAATGCCACAAGAAGTATGTATCGCACGCGCATCTACGAGCGCTGTCACTCACCCATATCGCCTGTTTTCTCTTCCCAGCTGATCAACCAGCTCAAGCCCGGTGGCCGCATGATCATACCGGTCGGGCCGGACGGTGGCACCCAGTACCTGGAGCAGATCGACAAAGCGCTCGACGGTCAGATCACAAACACGAAGCTGATGGGTGTGATGTACGTGCCGCTCACCGATCTGCACAAATGATGCTGCGGCGCACGGTTACGGCAGCTAGGTTACGTGCTGGCACGACTGCTCCCCCTGCTTATACTGCTCTTTCTCGGCTACACTATCGTGCAGACGTACTTTCTTCGATAAAGCAAGCAGCTCGCCATGTGGCATGATTTTTCGGCTAGTTGCCCCGCCCGCCGCGCGAAATATATTTGTCACGTGTTTGAGCATTTCAAAACGACCGTTTTTTTTGTATTGTTGTTTTTAGTTGTCGCGCTGTTTATTGGTTTCGCGTTTACATAGTTACTTTAAAAAAAAAAACAAAATCAATTCGTTACGTTAGATGGTAAGTTGGTAGTAGTTAGTTAGTTAGTTAGTTAGTTTGTTTGTTTGTGTACCACCGCCCGCCTCCCCCGACTCTCCTCCTCCAACCTATGCAACAAACACGTGCTTTATGCGATAGTCATTCTTTTCCCGGGGCGGGGGAAGAGGGAGAGAGGGATCGCGAGAGCGAGGGACCCGGTAGAAACCTAATCGATACAAATAGTTGTAGGTAGGTGTATACACATTTAAGCTTACTGCGCGGACCGTTCCGCTGGCCGGTCGCACCAATATGTGTTGCTGCCTAATATCTTTTTCCCAGTTTTGTTTCGTTTGCTCCAAAAATCGTTAAATTATTTCTCGCCACGCAAAATTGACACACTTCTCTATCGGATAATTTCAATTTGTTAAATGCACCGCCGGCATTGAAAAAATGCATTCTTCAGCGCTCCGTCCCATGCAACATGCACCTTTCAGCTTTAACACGCGTTGTGCTATGTTAGTATATGATTAATTCCTGTTTCCTTTTTGTGTTGTTTATTTATTTTTCTTTTTCGCTTTTGATTCATTAACCGTTATGTGGATATGTTTGTGCGGCTTTCGCTATTTTTGTTTGATTGAAATTCTGTTTCTGGCCTTGCTGGTTCTGTTTTTCTCGTGGCGAAACTGGCAATTTGTGTGAGTGTGTATGTTTGTTTTTTTTTTCTTCTTTTGGTTGCAACATTACACCCAGCTAAGGCCAATCTAAGTATGGTGCAATTTTTAATACTTAATTAAAGAATATTTCCACTTCTCATTCCTCGCGCAAAGAAACAGGGGCAGTCATCCCGCTAGTGCATGCTATTTTCAAAGCAATTTCAACATTATTTTAATTTATTATTTGAAGTAAATACAACGCAGTACGGCCTGGCCAAACAAAAAAACAAAAAAAACTTACTTTACTAGCACATCGTTTGCACAAAATACTAATAGTAGCCTGTGCTAACAACACATAATAGAAAAAAGAAAATAAACACATACAAAAAGTAAATAATAAAAACGTGCTTTGCGATATTCGGAAAGTTATGTTTGTTCGGTTGTTGTACGGTTTTTTTTGGCCCCCTGATTCTATATCCTTTAATCCTTCTCGTCTGCTATTTTAGTTCAATGAGCATTGTGAAAACTCAAAAAATCATACGCAACCAACTTGAAAGAAAACGGCACAAACAAAACAGAAACCCGGCTTCTCGCGTACAGATACAAGATATGTTTAAAATATTTATTATTACAACGTTTTTTTTTCTCGGATACGTGGTTATACATGTGTGTGTGTGTATTGGTGGAGGGAGGTAGAGGGAGGGAAGGAGGAGTATGTGTTTTTTTCAGTAATGGATGAATATGAATTCATTTTATACGGCTATATACACAATTGACACTTGTCCAAAATCAATACTTTTTACTGCTCCTGCTCCTGCCACCCAGCAAGACACCTTCACTATTTTACGACGAAACCCCGCACCGGGTGGTGGCTCATTTTACGGCAAATATGATTGAAAATGGGAGGAGGAGTCGGTAATGAGGGTAGCAGTCGGAAAATCGCGATACCAAACGTTCCTACAGGATGGGTTTACAAATCCCGAAAGCTCTGGTGGCAGCATTGGCACGCCCTTGCCACACTATAATTAGAATTAGAATTTGGATCTCATTCCAGCGTTTCCTGCTTTCCAGATTTGATGGTTTAAACTTGTCCTTAGTGGATGTTTCAGTGCGCGCACGATTCAGTTACCATGTTTGTTTCTAAGGAAAGTTTGAGATTCACATGTCATGGATTGAAGGGTGGAGAGTTGATTTTATGATGGGGTGGTGAGGGAAGGGGGGGGGGGGGAAGGTATGAGAAGAAACAATTAACTGTATATTACACTCGAAGTCGATTATTCGTTTAAAAACGTTTCAATATTCAAATCTAATTTACATGACAAGAATTCGCTTTGATTTTTATTATCAATATATGGTTAATGTGAGTGTATTACGGTGTGTCTGTTTACATGCATGCATAAATGCATACGGGCTTGTTGTGTGTTGATTGTGAAATAGGAAGGAGGAGGGGTGTGGGTAGTAGCTCAACCCTATCTGTCTGTGCTGAGAGAGTACGTCCTTTCGCCTTTTTCGCTTTTTGCCGACCTTTTTTTTTTTGTAACACTATTAGTGTGCCTGTTAAGCCTTAGTTTTGTGTTGGGTCGGTTTTGCTTCTTTGTTCTTTGCTTTGCTTCCTTTATGCTAGATCAACCTACAAAAAAGACACTATATTACATACAAAACGTACTACATTGTAAGATGGAGGATGTCAAACGCTGATTCTTGCTTGGCGAAGTTGCATGAACTGTCAGTAGGGTATGGTGAATATCTGCATGACTTCTTGCCCCATTCATCCTCAACTATCGTCAAGATAGGATGAGCGGAAACTAAATACCAATACCAGCTTTTAAATATTCATTCTTTTAAAATTTAAATTATTCTAAATTCATTCGAAATAAAACAAAACTGAGTGTCAAATTCAATTGAAACATGGGGAGGCCAATCAAAACGTTATCTCCTTTCTTTATATCAAAAGAAATTTGAAAATTGTTTGGGAAAGCTGGATTTTTGGTAAGAAAGTCATATATTTCCTTCGCAAAAACCGCTTGAATCAAACATTGTCAGATAAGAACTCTTTAAGATGGTCATTTCAACGTCTCAGTCTTGAGACACATTCTCAAGGGTATATATAAAAAAAACTCAAACAAAACTAATGGATCTCAAACCCACAGTTCAACAAATATCAGCGATGAGAAAATCTTTGGAAATTGATAACACTGTAAAGGACGAACCAAACGACTTCTGAAAGTTCCAAATTTGCTTTGAATCAGGAGAAAAAAGTCACAATAATAGAAAGAAATACAAAACTACTAATTCGTTGAAGCATAACCCTACCGCATCTGAATGCAATCATTTGTAAAAGAATAGACGGAATCTTTGAATCCAATAAATATCAGAGTTATAGATGTAGAAAAGCAGAAGTAAAGTAATAACGCTGCCCGATCGTTTCAAGAGAAAACAGAGAGTGATGCGCTTCCCCACGTGCATTTTTTCCTATTACATCGTTTTTCTTCGTGCCGCGCTCGTTTAAGGGAAGATGGTGATGGTGCTCTATTGTTCTGGGGGGGATGATAATGGGAATGGGGGAGGGGGCTTTTGTTTGATCGTTCTGATTTTTTTTCCCTCCCTCTCTCTCGCTCTCTCTCTCTCTCTCTCTCTCTTCTTTATCTGTAGCTAATACACGCTCGCACGCGTTTCCGAAATTCCGTGGCTGAGGATTTAATATTTACAATTCATACGTAAAATTACCTTCCCCTTTGCTTCGCCGCTCGGCCAATGGCATTTGTTACCATGGTTCGTTAAATTCTTATTTCTTGTGTCTAAAACGAGAGATTCATACCGAAAGACGCAAGCATATTATGGCAATCCGTAGTTCAATAAATACTAGAGAAACTCCCAGCGTTTCTTTCCCGTCCACATTCGCAATTCTCATCGCTCTGCTTTCGCGCGAGGGAGAGAGCGAGAGAGATGGATTAGGTGAGTTTTGCGCTTCCGAAATTCGAAAAAGTTTTGCAGGCCAACGTCTTTTTCTTGGCGCCACCATCGAGATTCTTCTCCTTGCTGATGCTGTTTAACACTTTGTAGTGGGCTTTTGTGTATGTGTGTGTGTGTGCTGTTCTTCCTTTCCGCTAGATTAACAGGCAAATTCATACGCTGCTACCCAACGGCACCCCACCCACCGGGCCCGGCAGCCATGACGGCATGCAACGATTTTTTTTTGTTCGCTCGCGACGTGGTCACATTGCCCAACTGTTTGCGCTTTTGTTGCTTTGGTTTATCGCGGAGGTGGAGGGTGGGTGGCGATTGATGTGGTCTGATCGCGAGCTGTGAGTATTGGTGGTGTGTTGATGTGTTTGAGCGTGATCTTCTCTTGAGTTCTCTCTCTCCTATGGGTTTGTTCTAAAGCACAACGTCGGGCAGAGCGTGTGCCCTGGCCTAGTCTCTTAACGATGCGTCGTGTACAATTTTCCTTTCCTTGTAGTAGATCTCCTCCGACTCCTTGTCGCACAACAACAGCACGACCGCACCGAAGAGGAAGATGGCCGCTCCCCAGCTGACACCGTACGCCCAGCCGAACTCCCACACCAATCGGTTGGCTGCAGAGAAAAAAAAAACGGTTAGGGGGGAATAGGAAAACCTGACTTTAAAGAATATCATTGCAGCATTAGCGGTGACATGCTGGTTAAATCAGGTTGTTATAGTAAATGTTATTATTTTAATAGTTTAACCTAAACGCAGAACTTTCCGTTAAACAGTCTAGGCTATTGAATCACTTTTTAATGCAGCTGTGCAAACTATACACTATCACCTACCGATATTCAGCTCAGCAGCAAAGCAGATTGGGTAGAGGATGACGGCGACCAGCAGCGATATGACTGAAACAAAAATGGAGACACAACAGAAATAGTGAAACGCTCCCCAAAGACGCATTTGGTCAACCGTTTTAGTAGGAGTACACTTACGCGCAACCATCATGATCAGCACGGCCACACGGTAGAACTTGTACTTGAGGTTGTGGTCCTGTGTGCGCAGTCCCAGCCCGGTCAGGAAGGTGGCCAGCGCATCGGTAACGAGCGTGATGATGCAGAGTGCTGCCGTGGCCTTAATGTAAGCTAACCATTGCCAGAACGCAAAGGAAGGATTTGATTAGCTGCCTGTGTAGCGGCACCGGTGGCATTTTTACTTACCGACATCGCGGCTCGGATAGCAGCCGGCCGGATCCTGCAGGTTGAACGGTAGCGGCAGTTCGTACCCCTCCTCGATGCAGTGCACAAACAGTCCCTGGCGCCAGCTTTCCGCCATCAGCCAGTCGGTGGAGGTGAGGGCAAGAATCATGAGAATGATCACAATAACGCCGCAGATGAAGGCAATCACCTAAAAGGAAGGATATTAAAAGGCAAAATGCAATTGGAATGGAAACATTTTCTGCCGCGCTAATTGTTTACCTTCAATGGTCGCGTGATGGTGACGGTTTCGATCGTGGTCGTTGGTGCCATTTTGTCCGGCGATGGTCCACGCTTGGTACTTTGTTTGAAAAAGAACAATGCAAGTGCGATAGGTGGGAATTAGAGATATGTAACCAAATGGACGCTATATGCTGATGTCATTTCGAGCATGCAAACTCACCTGGAAAACTTAAAGTCTTAAGCTAAGCCGAGTCGAGGCTGGGAAAACAAGCTCGTTTGCAGGTTTTTTGCTGCGATTTATGTATAGTTGACGGTTAGCGAACTACCCAAACAAACGGCTCGCGAAAAGTGTGGGCATGCACAGCGGAAAGCGATCCGTAGCAGTAAACAGCAGCAGCTTCCGTCCGGGAAGAGAGCAGGGGCGCAAGAGCGTCAGAGAAGCATTAAAAAGCAAACTTGGGTAGGAAGTGCTAAACGGTGCACACACCACACGCTCAGCACGCTGCTCGTCGTTCGCGCGGTTGCATCTAAAACGTGTCGCCCACCAAGCGTCTGAGTGCGAGAGTGGCGTCTCTGATATCGTCGTTATCGTCTTCCTGCGTCGTCGCCTGGCTGTTTAGCAGCGTCACTACGAGTAATCAAACAAATCAACCGCTCGCACACACAACCGCCAATGGTATGTGCCGTCCGAGCTTGCCGAGCTGGGTGTGGTGCCGGTGTACTAGGAAGCAGCTTGGGGCGATGAAGATGTTATTGAACATTGATTAGTTCACCACCTTTGTCCACGGTGCGGCAATGCATCAGCAGCCTGTCGCGAAGGTACTACTTTTTTGAGGTGTACTTTTTTTTAGGTACGACCGACGTACCAAGCGATTAGCTTACTGCGTGATGTGTTAGTTGACAAACGAACGCACAATTGCACC
This sequence comes from Anopheles epiroticus, assembly GCA_000349105.1. Lineage (NCBI taxonomy): Eukaryota > Metazoa > Arthropoda > Insecta > Diptera > Culicidae > Anopheles > Anopheles epiroticus. The sequence goes on from KB670647.1 coordinate 38,625, forward strand.
TGCATAAAGATAATTAGTCGTTAGTATTTCAAACCAAATTATTATGACTTAGTCGCCCCACTGGGCAGGGATGATTTCCTTGTTTCTTTGTTCAATATCGCAAGACATTTCAACGTTAAGCTATGCGGTGAAAAATCACAAATACCAAACTGTTAGTTCAGCGAGTCTGTACACAATTATTGACATCGGATACGCGGAAGTTGTTTATCAATTTTGAGACGGCGTTAATGTAGAAAATCACACCTTATTTTTGCCTCATGTTTTTAGAGGTGTAATAGTGTTTGTGAAGCAATCCTCAGGTCTGACAATTACTACTAATTTCAATAAAAAAAACCTCTCCAGCTATGTTCTACCTTTCCCACCTTTGGTTTTCCTGCACATGATGGATACTTTGTAACAAAGGACGTTAAACGCAACAACAATTTGTGAACATCATCAACTGATCCTATAAGCAAGGAAATCCATTTTAAAGAAAAGTGACGAATGACTCAATAGAGCAAAGTCACTCTAATACATATACATACATACATAAGCAAGGATAAGACTAGAACTGCATAATTGAGGTTTAATATTACAACCCAACGAGCATCTCATTCAATTAGCAGGAACTTAATGCAAGAACCGCACAACCTTGACCGCTTATCCCGGTGGTCCTTATGAAATCCAGGCAGCTTTTGCTTCTTTTAAAACGAGAAACCGCTATTGCCAATCAGGGCTGCGCAAAGATTAATTTAGATGCGTGTACCCTGTTTCAAAACACATTTTGATCCATGGATGGGCGCGGGTGCGTACGGCTCCTGTTGTCTCGGTACATGCGCGCGCACATCACTTGCGGACAGAAGCGGACCAGCGCTGATCTGGCGCAAGAGGACATACCGTCCATAGGCTGGTGTTCTATTTATACTCAATCATCTTGCGGCGTGTTAATTCGTCTGCTCCACCCGACCATATAAACGACCTCGTTCTCTAATCCCAGCAATGAACGACAATCTGTGAAGGGTCAATCCTATCGACTCCTGGGTTTGGTTATCGTGTGTCCTTGCGTAAACCGAGAGGCCCGTGGAAGGTTCGCTAAGTGCAGTGTGTTTGAACTATTCCTATGAAGTGTTAACTTGGAAGATATGAATGTTGTTAAGAATGGTGTGATACGAAAACACAAAAACAAACTTGTTTAGAAGCGATGTTTATATGTCGTCACACATACACACACACACACACACCCACGAAGGATAGACAGGACACACAACACACAGGAGGCACACACGAAGGGCGTAAGGGGAAGGCGCTTTTACCTTTCCTTGAAATTGTCCAACATTACCGATTCCGTGTCGAACTCACTGTAGTCGGGCAGGGAATCGCCATCGATTGATTGCACGCTGTGCAGCCCAAACTCTTTCTGATAGTAATTATCGTTCCGGGCGGTGTAGCCTTTCGACATCTTGGAAAGGTATTTGATGCACGAACACAAAGTATTTGATAGTTGAACCTGGTTTGCCTGACCTGCTTGCTGGTGGGAGGAAGAAAACCACCCCACGAGCCCGAGTGTGACGACGGTTGTATTGTTTTTTTTTTCCTTTCTTCTCCGCCTGCCTTGTTGCGTAGAGACTGGGGTGGAGCGACGCGTCTATAAATAAATGCTTCTATTTTGTCCTTAAATGGAGTTGGGTTATTAATACTACCTAAGTACGCCTCCTCCCACTAAACACGTATCCCTCGGCTCTGTGGGCCAAAGGAAAAACAGGCCAGCAGGGGGGAAGGACCAGACAAAAAAAAACAACTACACACAAGCAACAAAACCCACCCCTTCGTTGACTCAGATGCTCAATGGGCTCGAAAAAAAAGAGGCACAACAGCCACACAAACGGCGAACAGACGGCTGTTTCCCGCTAACCAACCAACTGCAAACTATGCGTCGGCAGAGAAAACCGCGTCCGCGTGCACTTGAAACCGTATACACCTATTTTCCGCACGTCCGTAGTGAAAATACGCTTTCTTTACCGTACCTTTCACGGGATCAATCTTTCCAACAAGGAGATTTTTGACTTTATAAATAAGACCAAGCAGATCACACAAAACACTTTCAGACAGAGTGCGTTTAGACGGGCGGCCTCGGTACTGGATGCTAATGGTTTGTCAGCAAATCATTGGACGCGTTGCATACAACTGTAGAATAGAAAAGTTTTTCACAACAGCTTGAGATGGCTTCGTTGATGTTGTCACTGGTTTTAGGCGAAAGAATAATTTTAATGGCTCGCAAAAGTGTTTAAAACATCATGAAAGCGTAAAACAATCGATAAATTAAGCTTTAATAAAAGCAAGATAATATTTCATTGGCTGAATTTTTCAAGTAAGCTTTTACGCTTGATTTGATAAAGTTGAGTGCAAGCTTTGATGAAGCTAAGCAAGTTTAACCTTCATTTCAATAACGATCTACTCCGGGATGTTTTGTCTTTACAAAATTAAAATAATGAAATAATTGGAATAAAACGCAATTAATGTAAATAGAATAATTTAAAGCCATGATTGAAAGAGATATTACCTAATCGAGTTTATGAGGAGAAGAGTATAACTTTTGTTATTGCAACGAAGGTTAACCAATTGCAGATACACAAACGGATACAATCCGTTCGTATCAACTTCATTAAAGGCTGCAATGAGTGGAAATTTCTTAAAATGAATAATGTATCTTTAAAATAAGATGATTCGTGCCTTCTTTAAAACGCATCTGCACCTGCTTGAGCCTTGTGTTTTAAAAGTTTTGTGCCGATACAAAAACAGAAAAATAAAATGCTTTGACAGGATGTGTTTGTTTGAATCTGTTGCATCTATGCTTTTTTATCATACGTTCGAAAAAAAACACGTAAAATCTCAATATAAATGAGATAAAAACGCAAAAAAATGTAACAGATGTACGTACGTTTGCCGATGTGCACTGTATCTTATGTGCACAGCGCTACAAACCCGTATGTAGCTGCTATAAAACTGTTTCTCCTGTCGGGAAAGATGGCGGCGCGATTAATCGTGACAGTCGGTTGACTCGTGTGCGTACACAGCGCGCATCGTAGTGTACGTGGCAGCGGGCAAATTTGGCTACCTTTTTTGCACGCACAGGGTGTGACCGTTCAATTTTCGTTCCGTGTTATTTTTATATCATATAGAAATGTTATGTATTACGGGTGCCAGCGTGGCCACATTTCCGTAGTCATTCAATGTACTATTGTAGGTCAATAAGATGATGATAAAAAAGACGACAGTTTGACAATGATAACCTTGGACAAACATTTTAAAATAAGTTTAAAAGCTATAAAAAATGTACGAAAAGAAGTGTTTTTGCGCAGTGCTTAAACAACAATCCCCCTGATTGGCCGTTCGAACGACGGCTGGTGAAAGGAACCATAAAATGTTACCTTTCCGATGCTGTAGAAAAAGCATCGAAGCACCCATTGCTCGCGGCAGTAGCACACTTGGCGCACGCACACACACAAGCAGAGCGACCGATCTACCACGGGTCGGCCAACCGTCAAAACCCGTGCGTTCGGCGAACGTGCACCAGAAGTGTCATCGTCTCTTCGCGGCCGCGGCCAGCTCCATGTAATTACCTTGCCATTCCGTGCGGTTTCAGGACGGCCACAGTTTCGGAGTGACGATTTTCATGCAGTGCAGTGCGTTTCTGTTTTCCGTGTGCATCACGCAGTGCGAATAGGGACCCGTTTTTGCAAGCACCGTGTGCGTTCCAACTAGGGCAAGACGTTGGCCAACCTCGAAACCTGTCCCTGTCCTGTGCGCAACGGGGTTGGGGCAGAGGCGAAGCAGGAGAGGAACGGGGCAACGAGCTGCCCCCAGCGGAAGCCTCCGTCGCCTGTTGGTTCGTAAGAGCTTTTTTTTCGTTCTTTCTTTCCGGTGGGGGGGGGCCACCGCAGCCGCCACCACAGACGTCAACGAGCAAGTGGCAAAAAAAAAGGGACGCGATATAACGCAGCGCGGAGGAAGCGGGTGTGCGCTAATTCCAGCGGAAGCGGTGCCGAATATTCCTCTGCTACCCCAATCAACGACCCATCTCTCCTTCCTCATTGGACTGAGGTAAACGGCCGCACGGAAGTGAGGAAGCAGGTATCCGTGTGTGTGTGTGTGTGTGTCGGTGTAGGTGGACTGGCACCAATCGGAAGGGAGGAACTGGCTGCTTCTTCCGCCCGTGTGTGCGTGCGTGTGCGCGTTTGTGCGAGTCATCGTGTGTGCGTGCGTTGACGGGGAGAAACTGGACAATCTTCGTACGCATTTCCCGTTTGGTAGCCAAAGTGCGGGGGCGCTGGTGGTGTCCCCGTGCAAGAGAGACACAAGGCGAAGCCGGAACACACGGGAGTTAGCGAAAACGGGCAACCCGGAGTGGCCCCGAAAAGCGAGAAATAGAGAGGAAGAGAGAGAGTGTGTGAGAGAGAGATAGCGAGCTAGAGAGCTAGAGAGCGAGACAAAGGAAGTGTAGTGTGTACGCGGAAGGGTAAACGGCTGTAGTTTCGCAGTGAGCCGCTGAAGGACGAAGCTTCCGTATTTTTTGTTTTTTTTTTACCGTGTATCCAGGCAAAACGGCGTCACACGCTTATTACGGTGTGTGGCCCTGGGTGCATCTTTTCCTGCAATTTTCGGGCTGCATCGACGCGTGCATATAGTTGATGTGTTGGAACTAATACATGCCCTCTCGCCTGGAGTAAGAGCGAGAGAAAAAAGCGAAGCTTGTCCAGAAAAATAAAAGACGATCGAGCGAACGGGAGCGAAAGAGTGCGGGATAGAGCGCGAGGGCGAGCGAGCGAAAGCAAAGAGCGTAACACTTTGGAGCAAAATTCCTGCCGTTTTTATTGCGGCGTGAAACGGGTAAAACGGGTGTCGCAAACGAGTCCGAACCAAACGCGGAAAAGCAAAAGGAGTGCGGCTGAAAACCGCCTCTGCCTTCCGCACGGTTGCTGTGCGCTGTGGTGATGACAGCATCATCCATTTCATCGGCCGGAGGAAACGCGACCAGGGCGACACCATAAAAACCGTGTGCGTGCGTGTGTGCGTGTGTGGAGCGAGCACTTTTCGCACCAAGCGACAACAACAACAATAAAAACAAATAGGAAGAAGCGACGATTGCTCTTTGTTGCCCGGAGCTTCCCCGTCTGTTTCGAGTTCTGCTTTTCTGAGACGAAACGAAAGACGACTGCTGTAAAAACGAACGAACGCTTGCGACGGTCTGCGAAACGCGGCCCACGTCCCACCTTTAGCCCCCACCGTGCGCGTGGGGGGGAACAACAATGTCCGATTCGGCTTCCGACACGCTCGATAGCGGCCATCCGTTCAACACCGGCAAGGGGACGCTGCTGGTGGAGGAGCTCGAGCAGTACGGCCGGCAGCAGCAGCAACAGCAGCAGCACCAGCACCATCGTTCGCTCACACCGAGCGGCAAAAAGGACGGTGGCCGGTACGGCATGATGTCACCGATGGGTGATCTACCCGCCGGCGACGATGACGACCATCGGCAGCAGCTGGGCAGTAGCCGACGAGATCCGAGCGCGTCTTCCAGCGCGTCGTCCCGCACCCGGTACACGGCTTCGCAGCTGCTGGCGCTGCGCGATGCGAACCTGTCGAAGGTGCGGCCCCCCTGCATGGACGACCCAAAATCGGAGAAACACCTGAAGATGATCTCGATGCTGCTACGCCGATCTGAGACGCCGTACGACGAGGACGGACCGCACGGTGGCGGTGGGTACGGGCGGAACCGTGCCTCGTACGGCGGGAGTGGTGGCTCCTCTGCTACCGGCGGCACTGGCTCGCTGGCTGGAGCGGCCGGGAACGGTGGGCTAGCGGGCGGGCGGAACGAGATGCGCCGCTCGATCGGTGGGAGCGCAGTAGGCAGCGGCATGGCCGATCCGAAGGAGCGGCTGCGGAAAGAGGAAGGTATCGTGTTGTCACCGCAGCGCCGTTCGTTCAACATGGGCTGCCAGATGCCGTCCGCACCGTCGTCGGGTGGGGCGGGAAGCAGCCTCGGGTTGTCTGGTAGCCTGCTCCGCTCGGACCGTGACATGCTTGGCGGCGGAGGAGGAGGAGGCAGTGGAGGAGGAGGTGGAAGCGGCAGCGGAGGCGGCGGCGGAGGACGCGAGCGACGGATCGGAAGCGGACGTATCATGACGCGCGACAGCCTGTGGGGAGAATACGGCCGGATGGAATCTGGTGACTATCGCACGGGAAGCGGCGGTGGGGGAGGAAATTCGTCCGGAGGTGGAAGCTTCCGCGACCGGGAACCACCGATGCGGGGTGGAGATGGTGGCAAGGAAGGGAAGGATGGTCCGCGCGGACGCAATAGCGAGGGACGTGGTCTGCATTCGGATAAGGACTATCACGATGAGGGCGGTCGTGGGTACGATCGGGAGCCGCGCGACAGGCGCGACCGCTGGGACAAAGGAGGCCCGATGCGTGGCTACCACAAGGGCGGCTCGTATGGCGAAGGACGCGGCGATGGCCGTGGGGAAGGACGCGGAGAAGGACGCGGCGATGGGTCGTACTACGGCTACGGCAACAGTGGCGGCGGCAGCAGCAGCAACAGCTACGGCAACTACGCCTCCAACAGCAACAGCAGTCATCATCATCACCATCACCATCATGGCGATGGTGGCGGCGGCCGCAGCTACGGCGATCGACGTCGGTACAACAGCGACAACGGGCGGGACAACGAGGAGCCGGAGTGGTTTAGCGAACCGACCTCGCAACACGACACGATCGAGCTGCGCGGGTTCGACGACCCGCTGTCCGAGCACGAGAGCGAATCGGCAGGCGAAACGACAAACGGAGGCGGCGGCGGAGGCAGTACGAACGATTCCGGTCCGTCCGACCACCGGCTGGAGAACCGCAAGGAAGCGAAACCGTCCGAGGAAGAGCCGTCCGGCGAGCAGCGGGAGGTGGATGAGGCTCGACTGGTCGGCGGTTGCGAGCAGGATCTCCTGAAGATGATCGAGAGTGGCGAGGACGGCACGGACCGCCCGAAGAGCATGGCGCTGGGCGTGAACGAAAATGGGCTGCCAAAGGGTAGCCAACGGGCTACACCGTCCCACCAGCAGCAGACATCGACGGTGGACGAAACGCTAACGGACGATATGCGGCTGATGGAGGAGCTATGCGGCTTCCGGGACAAAGTACTGACGGATTACAGCGCGATGGAAATGCTGCTGGTAAGTGGCCAGGAAAGAGTTGAAAGGAAGTAGTTTAAATCTGACATGTTTCCGTTCACGTAAAAAAAGTAGTTTTGGGCTCGTTGGTACAGTTTCATAAAAGTCACATAAAATACGGTTGGGTTTTGATCACAGGACTGCTTTTATCAAAGGACAGCTGCTTTGTTTTAATGAACGATGAGGCTGAGACAAATTTGATGTTTCGATTGTGTCGTTGGTCCATCCGTAGATTATTATTTTATGCTATTTATTATTAGTTCCAAATTGGTTAAATCAGCTCACTTCATTTGGATAGAGAATTATTACTGACTACAGTATTTTATACTACTCTTTTCAATTTACTGGTACAAACTTTTTGTGTGTTACAATTTGACCTAAACTGCCATTCCCAAAAACTCCTGATTGCATTGGAAACTAAACTGAAATCACCAACATAACATATGAAAAATTTAGAACAAACAATTTTAAGAAGCGCCTTTAAAACAATTCTTGCGTTCGTTTTCACCTTTCCCTCCAGAGCGATGTCGGTGGTGGAAGTCGCGAGAGCCGCTTTTCGCAGTTTTTCCGCCAGGACAACGACGCGAAGGGCGGTAGAAGTGCGGCGACCGACGCGAAGGATGAGCATGGTCTGCAGAACTCGCTGCACGAGGACATCGACAAGATAATGAAGGATATAGTGACGTTCGAGGAGACGGTGAATGCGGTCACGGCCGGTAGCAACAAATTCTTTGCACCGATTTCGCCCGCCGCCACGTCCAACTCGTCCCAATCGTTTCTAGAGCTGTTCAATCGCACGGCGGCGATGAAGAACCAAGGGGAATCACAGCAGCAACAGCAGCAGCAACTGGGTCCCGGCCAGCCGATGGATGGCAATCAGCAACCGTTTGATCGGCATGCCATGCAGCACCCACTGAAAGCCATGATGTCGGATGAACAGCACCACAAGCAGCAGCAACTACATCACGAGCACCAGCAGCAGCTACAGAATCGCAACTTGCAGCAGCTGCTGGGCGTTACCGGCAGTGATGGTGGGCCGTCGTCGCGCACACCACCCGTACCGATGCTGCCCAATATTAGCGGAATGCCGAGTCCGGCCAACCTCGGACAGGTGCACAGTGTGGAGGAGCTAGAAGCACGCTTCCGTCAGTCCGATCTGAACGGCGAGGGTGCTGCTACGGGCGGTGCTGGTGGCCGAACTCCCGCGTCGAACAGTGCGGAACAACCATTCCCCGAGCAACCGTTGGCGATCGGTTCCATTCCAAGGCTTATCATGCCGGGCAATGATCCGGCCATCGGGGCGATCCATCCGCCTGTAGTGCAGGGACCGGTGGCGGCCCCGCCCGCACCGGACGGTGGTGCGGTACGGCAGCAGGAGCTGCTCGCATTCAAGAAGCTGCTCAACCAGATGAGCGAGAATCAGATGAATGGTGTCGGACCGGTAGCGGCCGGGGGTCCCCAGCCAGTACCGTCGGGCGCGCCGGTGCAGCATCCAAACCATCCTGCACACGCCGCTCATATGGCGGCAGTCGCGGCACAGCATCCGGGTGGACAGGGTCCACCACCGCACCAAGGTGCAGCCATGTCGGCGCTTCCGGCCATGATGCACATTAGTTATATTGCACCGATGCCACATCCAGGTAAGAAAGGGGCGCCACAAAGCGGCCTATTTCCGAGTTACACTTTACCTTGGGCGGATTTTAAATTTGAGAGCACATGCAACAAATTTGCACTGATAGTAACACATCATCTAACATACGCGACGCTTTGTGCTATCAATCACATTCAGATCAATTCGAATGATCTTTTCATTTAGATTGTCAGTATTAAAGGTCTTATTATTTCATGGACTAATCTTCGCCTAACTAAAACTAAACATAGGCTGCAAATGATTTTCAAAAATGAGACATGAGTTACAGCAATTACAAAAGAAAATGTTCGCTATGATTATCGTCTATATGATTTGCAAAGCTGTGAGAAAAGGGAAAGGTGTAATTTGAGACCATACTGCACCGCACCTGTCTATCGTAAACAGATACTGATATTATTTTTCATCTTTTTGCCACCTCTCACCATAGGAACCGATCAGCGTCACGCGGAGCTGCTTAAGGGCCCGGAAGCACAAACACTTATAATGGCGCTGGCGCGCGGTGAAGTATCCCATCACAGCCTGTGGCAGCAGGCCACTAACCCGACCACCGCCCAGTCGCACCGGGAAATCATCTCTGCCGTGTTGGGGGCGTGCACTGCCGGCGGGTCGCGCGTCGTCTCGCCGAGCATGCTGCTCAATGCGAACAGTATTCCAACGGCCATGCCGATGCCGATACCACCCCCCCAAGGGCCGACCGGTGGGGCCGGCACTAATCTGCTCTTTCATCCTAAGCCGCAGGTGCGCCTCTCGCCCTTGCCGAACGGGATGCCGCAGCGGATCCCGTCGCCTCGTGAGCTGCAGTATCACACGCAGTCCATCCTTCAGAACGCACTGATACGGAAAAAGCTGGAGGAACAGCGTGAAAACTATCGCAAAAGACAGGAGCAGCAGCAGCAACAACAGCAGCAGCAGCAGCAGCAGCAGCAGCAGCAGCAGCAGCAGCAGCAGCAGCAGCAGCAGCAGCAGCAGCAGCAGCAGCAGCAGCAGCAGCAGCA
>KB670647.1:92755-171057 GCA_000349105.1 Anopheles epiroticus
GGAGGAGGAGGAGGAGGAGGCAATAACAACAACCACAGCGGCGTCATCAAGCACTCCACGTCCAATCAATCCCTCGGCAAGGGTGGCGGCAGCGACGGGTACGGCTTCTACTACAGCAATCAACCGCCGCCGCTGACCTGCTCGCCGACCGAAACTCAACCCGCGTCTGCTATCAGCGCACCGGCCGCCGATTCGGACGAGTGTCCGGGCGAGCGGTCGAAGAAGCCGGACGCCAGATGGCTGGAGCGCAACTACGCCTGCCATCTGTCCGTCTCGCACTATCCGCACCACCCCTCCCAGAGCCAGCCGGTGAAGCGAGGAGGCGGGGGTGGGGCCGTCCCGGCCGCCTACAAACCGGTCAACTGTTACAACATGGTGCTTCAGTCGCCGCTCGAGGACGAGAGCGACATGGAGGACAAGCTGAAGTACTTCAACTACCAGCACGAGATGCAGTCGTACGGCGGGCGCAAGGACATGCACGGCGTAGTGTACGAGCGGGCGGGTGGGGGCGGCGGTGGCGGCGGCGAGGCCGAACAGATTGTCGTGCTGAACAGCAATGTGCAGGAGCACGGCAGCACGCTGTCGGTGGCACAGCAGCAGCAGTCGCTGGTGGGTGAGGAGGGCCCGACCGGCCGGAAGGTACCCGGAGCGGGCGGGCTGCTGCACCTGGGGCAGAAGAAGCACCCGGAGCATGTGGGACCACCGCACGTTGGTCTGAGCGTGGCGAGCCCGAGTGTGGAGCAGGGTGAACCGGCGCTCGGCGGGGCGGACTTTGGCGAGAAGCTGCTGCTGGGCGGCCACTACCCGGTGAAGACGATGGGCGGGCTGGACGATGGGATGGAGGAGCTGGCGGAGAGCAAGTCCAACACCGGTTCGAACATTATCGGTGAGTGTGGGGTTTGGATAGACAAAGGATATTGCCAATCCTGGAAATAGGTTGCATTAAGACACGTCCTACGACCGGGACGTGATCCCAATATTATGAGCCTTAACCTTTGACGTTCTTTGGCTCTCATGCCATTCCTATCCACTAAACCAATGTTAATCCTTGCACGGTACAGGTCGTTAGGACACTAGAGTGCAAAAAAAAATACGGATCCCAAATGATCTCAAACCTCATCTAGATGTCTCAAACCTTTTTTATCAGGACGTTTTTAGCAGTTCCAGTCTGCTCCAGTTTTTAAGAAACACATTAAAGTCCCATTTTTAACGCTTTGTAACGTGTACCGTTACGTGTAATGCGTGAAGATATGTACTTTGTTCTTGCAAAAACTTTCGATTTTAAATAGAAAAGAGGGTTTGAGATGATTTTGAATTAAAAATAAATAGTTAAAAGAGATTTTTTTATCACATTTGCACAATTAAGTCGAAGCAATTATTCAGATAAAAAACAACAACAAATCTCCTACATCTCCATTCCACTGGTCTTTCTTCAGTTGCTTAAAATAGTGCTTATAATACTAGAGGTGTAAGAATCCTCAGAGTTTCTAGAGCCGTTTAAGATTTTCTGTAGATCTGTAAGTAATTATCCTTAATGCAATTTTTGTTATGAGACATGCTATGGTAATGTTCAACTGGAGATGGTGCTTCGGTATGAATCATCGCATGAAGAATGGGTGAAGCTCCCTGCCCAGATCTGTTGAGCTTCTGGTATGAATCATAACTCCCACCAGAATATTTCCATCGCTTATTTTGAGAAATATTGCCGTGATTGGCGTGTGCTCATTGGCAGTGCATCACTATTCCGGTCTGCTTTTCTAAAGATTTCGATGACATTGTAAATGACAAAGGTTATTAAAACAAGCTCGGTTTGACATGACCATACACACCCACCCCATACCCTGGCGCCCGCATTCAGTGCAAACTTGCCAAAAGTCTGGAAAGTTTTGTTCAACTCCATCTGACAGGGCGTTGATAGCTAGCTGTAAAAGTTCCGAATTTCTGTGGCACCGAAAAGTAATGCAGGAGCGGGTAAATGGAAGGCAACTTTGGCAGCGATATAGCCTAATTCTATTCTATGCTCTCTTTCGTTTCTTCTCTCTTTCATTCTCCCCGCCACAGAGTATGATGGTTCACCGCGTCGGTTCGGGCTGAACCTGTGCGACGAGAACGACTGCTACCTAGCGTCCAGTGTGAAGATAAACCTGACGTCACCGTCACTGCTATCGCTACCTCGTCCTGGCTTTCCGCAGCGCGTGGTCGCGTCCACTGCAGCCACCAGCAGTAGCAGCAATACCGCCCCAACCATGGCCTCCACCAATGCTAGCTGTTCGCCTTCGCTGCTCGATCAGGTCAACTCTACGCTCAGCAAGACACTGCTGCTCGACGCGAAGTGCAACCGGGTGCAGGGCGAGAGCGACCCGCCGAACAGCTACGGCAGTGGCGAGCTGTCGAAGCTCACCGGTGTGCGAAAGGAGCAGCAACAGCACCAGCAGCAGCAGGACCACCACGTCTACGATGTGTTGCCGTGTGACCTAAAGCCCGGCAAACTATCGCCCTCGGAGATGGGCGGCAAGGCAGGGCTGGAGAAGATCCAGCTCGGCCCGACGGACGACGATCTGTCGATGGGTGGTGGCGGCGGCGGTGGCACCAGCAGCAACTTTCCACCGATCGCCAACTCCTCCACGTTCGACTATCTGTACGAGTTTTCCGAGACGCGCAAGGTGCTGGAAGAATTCTTCAAGTGTCCGTCCACGGAGGACGTGGAGAAGTTCAGCGACTACAATGACAGCGCGGAGGAGGAGGATGAGGAGGAGGAGGAGGAAGAGGACGGTGAAAGTCTCGACGTGCACTACGACTATCCGGTGGAGCTGGAGCGATCGAAAACGATCGAAACGACGTACATCGGAAAGGTCGGCAGTGGAGCCACGGCGTCCTGCAAGCCGGACCCGATGTCCCGCTCGCCCAAGTCGCCGCTGTTAAGCGATGGAGCGCACCCACTCGGCGAAGAGGACGACGAGACGGCGGACGTGGAGGACGAGGAAGAGGAGGAGGACGAGGAGGATGAGGATGAGAAGGAGAACGGGCTGCCCAAGTACAGCTACAAGCTGAAGGGCAAAGCGTCGTCTTCCCGGCTGTCCGACTACTGCGGGCTGCGGAAGAAAAAGCCGGACGGCCATCTGAAGGGTCATGGTGGCGGCGGTGGTGGATTGGGCGTGGTGGATGCTTCGGACCGATACTGCAGCACCGAGTACGACCGGCGTGAAGACGACGGCGTGCGATTGACGCTCAAGTCCACGCTCCAGTCGGCTAGTGATGCGCGCGACTACGCACTGTACGTCCAAAGTGGCCTACTGAAGAACTACCCGGAGCAGCAGCAGCAGCAAGGCGAATCGCAGGTGGGTCACCAACCTTCGAACCAGCACGGCACCATGAGTGAGCTACGCTTTAACGCGTACATCAATGGGGAGAGTCGCACCAGCAGCTACGATGCCATCAACGATGCGGTCAACTACGACAGCCATCCGATCGTTTCGAACGGCAGCGACAAGGACCCGCTGCACTACTCGCTCAACGGGGACGGCGGCGACGGCCGAAAAGTGTTTACACGCAAGTACAGCAAAAACTTCAACTACTCCCCCGACACGACTGACTACGACTCGAACTGTGGCGACTACGACAGCGAAATCTCGCCCCAGTACGGCAGCGACTTTGGGCTGATCTCGGGGAACGGGGCGACCATGTGTGACGATCTGAACAACGGCGTGATCAGCGCTACCTCCGGCGCCCCGTCCGGTCCGGGCGAGTCCGGGCTCAACTGTCTGTTTGCGAACAACGCGAACAACTACTCGCGCTACTACGCCGCAATGCCGGTGCTGGAGGACGGCCTGTCCAGCGGGCACGTGTCCGACTCGGAGAACAATCTGAACGCAAACACGATAAGCACGGGCCTGCTGCCACCCGATCTGGTGACGGGCAGTGTGAAGCAGCTGGCAGCCAGCAATGGCAACAATAGTGGTGGAGGAGGCGGCGGTAGTGGGGGTGGCGGCGGCGGCACCAACTCCTACGGACTGTTGGGAGCTCAGTCACCCTCGGTCACGGCAAAGCAATCGATAGCATCGTCACCGATCGTGGCGAAGGAGATGAAAGGCGCACAAGGTCCACACGTACAACAGCAGCAACCGCAGCAGCAGCAACCGCAACAGCAGCAACAACCGCCGCAACAGCAGCAAACCCAAGGCACCAATGTGGAGGGCTACTTTGTCAACAACACCTTCCGCATGGGAAATCTCAAGCTAAACTCTAGCATGCTGCACAACGCAAGCATATTTAAAAATCGTGACCCGGAGCTGGAATCGCTCTACACCATAAGTAAGTACGATTGAGTCTAGCGTTTGATGTCGACATGCAGTTCAGGGTACGATATTTATTTATAAACCATTCCCATGGTTTATAAATAAATATCGTACCCTGATACAACCCATTCAGAGGATCAAATGGTGATGAACAAAACCAAGCTCTTTGCGATCTATTTGCTGTTCAAAGAGATTATAGATCCCATCTCGAAGCTGATTAAGTAAATTAAGCTTGCTTATTTCGTATTATGCAGACTGAACACATCCGGTGTTTTACTTTGAAATATAAGTTGGAGTACTCCACTCCACACTTTGAAGATACTACATTCGAGAGTTCGAAGACGTAGACCCCCTAATGGTCTCAGTATCTTTATGGCAGTGGAACTTTTACTTCAAGGAAAGCCACATAGTAATCTCCGTTAGCATGAGTATAATGACCCTTTTTCTGATGAACCCCTTTCCTAGACAAATATCCAGAAAGAAAACGCTAGACCAGAAGTTTTAAATTCTCAAATAATGTCAGGAATTCAAATGAGCTCCGATACAGAGCGGATTGTTAATCAAGGATGAGTCTTGGAGCAAAGTTCCTTTTTCTGGTGATCCTTTTTTGTAAGTCGAATGTTTTACCAGGAAACCTTATCTTACCTTATCTTGATTGATCCTTTCGAGCAGGATCCTATCGTTCACTACATCTCACTATATCCAAGTTATAATTACCAATGTAATTGTAAATATCCTGGAGTTTTTAAGGGGAATTTAAGATGAGTTTTGAGATCCTTTTATCGTAATAAGTAAAACTACCACTGCATCATATACTCGAGATGTACTTTTCAAGAAATGAAAGGTTCTAGACTAAAAAAATACTTCAGGAAGCTAATACATAAAGAAAACAAACAAAACGCTTATTGGTACGTTAGAACTCTTTACGAAGGAAAGGTTTGGTCATGAAGAGCACCATAGATCAGTGGTGCAGTTATGCATTGAATTATTTCTTTAAAGCTACATTATTATGATGATTTCCAAACAGACACTTATCCAAGCATACCTCATGTGCATCTAATAACAAAACCTGTTTCTTTGCTGTCTACTATTTAGATACTATTCAATCGACACCGCCTCCCCCGGCGCCAGCACCGCATAGGAAGTCTTCGATCGATTGTGATAACATGTCCCTGTTGCAGCAGCAGCAACAACCAGGCCAGCAAAAGCAACACCAGCTTCAGCATCTACAGCAGCTTCAACAGCAGCAGCAGCAACAATCGCAACAGCAAGGTCCACAACCCCAACCGCAACAATCACAGCAGCAGCCACCGTTCAACCACTCGCAGCAGTCATCGAGCGCGGATGTGCAGTCGACGCTGAAGGACATTCGGCTGTGCCTGCAGAAGACGAAGAGCCTGAACCTATCTAGCGGCAACCAATCGACCAGGAAACCGTTCGAGAAGGGCACTATCGGGGGCGAGTTTGGCGATGCACTAGGCACGCAAGGCAGCGTCGTCACCAGCAATGGCACCGGCACGGTTGGGCCGAGCCTGTCGCCCATCTGGATACCGCGCACGCGCGCAGGCGAAGACTTTAGCGCCAAGCCGCTCGGAAATGGCGGTGTCACAATGTCGCAGACCACCTCCGGAGCAGCGGCTGGTGTCGGTGCGGGTGGCTCGAGCGTGCTCTCGAACGGGCTGCAAACCGTACCGGCTCCGTCGTGCAAGCTGTCCTCCTCGCCGTCGTCCCTGCACGGTTCGCTGCAAGTCTGCTCGAAACCGTCCGGTTCGGGTGCGGGCGATTTTGCCGAGGAAACGGACGTGCTGATCGGACCGGGCGCGGCAGGCACGCCGTCCTCCAAAACGATGCAGCTGGTGGACGAGGACGAAGACCCGGACACGGACCTCGAAACCGACCGTCTGCTCGGCCACCAGCGGCTCGACGACCAAGGCTTTTACGACGAGAGCAGTGGCAAGCTGTGGAGCAGCGACCGTAAAGCCTCGGGCACGGCGCGTCTGCTCACGCTCGGGAAGGTGTCACCGAAGCAGCAGAGCACGGTGCCACCGCGGGACAGTGGCGTGGCTGGATCGGTTGCCACCGGTGCGTCAGGCGTGTCGTCGAACGGCAAGCCAGCGACCGCTGCCGGGCAGCTTGGGGAGCGTCTCGGCTCAACGGTTGGGGTGCGCGTAGGGCAGCAGAATGGTACCGGTGCGAGCAGCAGCTTCCTTCCCTCGTCCGGAGGCACCGCAGGCACTAATGCCGGCTCGGTCGGCGTATCGACCACCAGCTCTACCGCGCTCGGATCGCCAGATCTAGCCTCAACCGGGACAGCTCTGCCATCGGCAGGATCCGGCGTAACCGGTGCAGTAAATGGTGGTGGTGGCGCTGGAGGCGCTAGTGTGGTCGTTTCCACCAAAACTTCCAAAACCAGCGGCAACCTGATCAACTTCAACGGGCCGAACGAGCCGCAGACGCAGCTGACGTCACCGAACCCGAGTCCGCAGCACTCGCTGAGCGAGGGCAACCTGCTGGACAAGTCGAACGATTCGGGCAGCCCGGGCGGCTCCACCAAGTCCAAGTCACTGCACAATAACGACTCCAAGCGGAAGTCGAAAAATAAGGAAGGTAAGTCTGGGAATGGGAAGTGGGACGAATCGGTTTGGCGAAGGTATAATATTCAATCTCTTTATCAACTGTCATGCTTGCACATTTTTTTTACCGGACTGCTTTGATGTAAGTACACGATGCCACTTTAGTTCCAAGCTTCAGAAAGCTTTCCAGAGCTGTTGCATTGCACTGAATCGCTTGTCTTTGGACATTTGTCTCCCTACAGTGACGCAGTGCTTATTGAAGGTGTACTATTCCGGGCGCGTTACCTAGGCTCCACGCAGCTTGTCTGCGAAGGACAGCCTACCAAGTCAACACGCATGCTGCAGGCGGAGGAAGCGGTCTCTAGAATAAAGGTGAGAGTTACAGTGTGTGTCGCCAACTTCATCGACAAAGCCGAACTCCCTCCATTGAATCCTCGCTGGCAGCTGTGTGCTCTGTACCCTTTCTTCAACAATGTTTGGCGCAGAAAGAAAGGTTCAAGGGTGTTGGCTTTGTCTGATGGGACCCGTGTACGAATGAGTGTACTAACTTGCATGCGTTCTTTTCCCACACGAACGTCGACACGTTTGCTTGCAAACTCCGGCTCTACGGCAGGCATTGGTATGTAACACACATAACGCTTGTTTTTGAGTGTACTCGTTAACTAATAAGGGCTTACATTTTGCAGTCCCCGGACGGTGAGGTGCAACCGAGCACGGAGGTCGATCTGTTCATCTCGACCGAAAAGATCATGGTGCTGAACACGGATCTGAAGGAGATCATGATGGACCACGCGCTGCGCACGATCTCCTACATCGCCGACATAGGCGACCTGGTCGTGCTGATGGCCCGGCGTCGCTTCGTCCCGCAGGACGTGGACTCCACCGACTCGTCGGGCGGGGCCGGCACCGGTTCTGGGTCGCACACGGCCGCCCACGCCGCCGGCAGCACACCGTCGCAGAAGCTGGCGGCGGGACCGAAGGGGAACCGCACGCCGAAGATGATCTGCCACGTGTTCGAGAGCGAGGAGGCGCAGTTCATCGCGCAAAGCATCGGGCAAGCGTTCCAGGTCGCGTACATGGAGTTCCTGAAGGCGAACGGAATTGAGGACCATAGCTTTATGAAGGAGATGGATTACCAGGAGGTGCTGAACAGCCAGGAGATCTTCGGCGACGAGCTGGAGATCTTCGCGAAGAAGGAGCTGCAGAAGGAGGTGGTGGTGCCGAAGGCGAAGGGCGAAATACTGGGCGTCGTGATCGTCGAGTCCGGCTGGGGCTCGATGCTGCCGACGGTGGTGATCGCGAACCTTGCCTCGTCCGGGGCGGCGGCCCGCTGCGGTCAGCTCAACATCGGCGATCAGATTATCGCGATCAACGGGCTGAGTCTGGTCGGGTTGCCGCTGTCCACCTGCCAGGGGTACATCAAGAACACGAAGAACCAGACGGTGGTGAAGTTCACGGTCGTGCCGTGCGCCCCGGTCGTCGAGGTGAAGATTAAGCGACCGAATACCAAGTACCAGCTGGGCTTTAGCGTGCAGAACGGTGTGGTAGGTGTCGGCCTTTCGGAAAGCCTGTCTGGTAGCAGGGACGCTTGATGGCAGTTCTTGTCTTGTTTTCTTCTCGGGTACAGATTTGCAGCCTGCTGCGGGGAGGAATTGCGGAACGGGGTGGTGTGCGTGTCGGCCATCGGATCATCGAGATCAACAACCAAAGTGTCGTCGCAGTGCCGCACGAAAAGATTGTGAATCTCTTAGCTACTTCTGTTGGCGAGGTATGGTCCTGGAGGACGTAATCATGTGTTTGAAAGAATTCTTCCATTTGCAATGCGTTTGTTTTTCCTTTTCCTTTTCTCTCATAGATATTAATGAAAACCATGCCGACGTCCATGTTCCGGCTGCTGACTGGGCAGGAGAATCCGATATACATATAAATTTGTCATTTTTGCGAGGCGAGCTAGGTACCATCGGGGGCCTCTAGGACCTACGCTGCGTCGTAAGCAAATACTTTACAGGAAGGATAAGAAACAACACTCAAACACATAAACAAACAGAGCTACACTCACAACATTCGACTCTATGTGTACACACGTTTTGATTTGTACTTAAAGGGTGGTATGCATATATTAAAGTGGAAGAAAAAACAAACAGAAAAACATTGCGATTATATGTGTATATTTATAGCAATCTTTTTTGGAATTGATTCATAACCTTGGCCTTGCAAACTTACATAATTATCGTTATGAATATACAGTACAGACGGAAAAGACACATTTACACAAACTCTAATACACTAATACGGCAGAGGAACACTTACACTTATGCGTCGAACTCAACATACCATACTAACGCCATGAAAACGAAACACGGCATAACACGAATGCCCAGGGCCTCAAAATACACAATTAAAGCGCGCAACCGATTTGCTTACTCATTATGGCCGTTTCTGCGAGCGTACCGTGAGAGGGTTGAGATGAAACGAAATTGACAAACACTTAAGGTAAAACCTGCAAAAGGATATTAAGGTGTAGCTTTCAGAATGATTTATGGGATGGCTACGAGATGGCAAACACACTAAGTAATAGACGGTAACAAAGCTATAATAGAAAAAAAAACACCTCGTAAAATCAGCAACAGAGATGTGAAAGTAACTGGCTTTTGAAATAATTTCACTACTAAGATAATGGGGCGTCGTGCGTGGAAAAGAAAGATAGCTTCCATCTAGCGGGAAACAAAAAAAACACCCAAAAACCCATGCGATGAGTGCAACCAACCAAAGATAACATTTACTGTAACAAACTTGACTAATGGAATGGGTAAAAGACAAAAAAAGGGGAAGAGAGATGCAGAGAGAGAGAGAGAGACAGACAGATAAAGAGAAAAAATGGTTAAGAGAAAGAGAGAGAAAGAGGGTAAGTAAGAGACCCTGTACTAACCAGAAAGCAAAACTGAGAGAAGAAGCAAAAGAAAGGAAGGATACTGAATCTCAGAAACTGACATAAATATATTTTTTGAAATCATTTAATAAGCAAAATTAAGGCTAAACACTGCTGAAGCTAAAACCCAAGAAAGCAAGCGAGTTAGAAAAAAGCTAAAGAGAGCTAAAGAGAGACATTCAACAGAAAAAAGCAGCAGGAAAAAGCAAGCAGCTACACAAGAGAACCACGCACACAAGGCTCATAGAAGGAGAGGGGAAAGAGGAAGAGAGAGATAGAGAGAGAAAGAGAGAGAGAGCGAATATACTTAATGCTTGAGTTGCGGAGGAGCTTGAAGGATGAAACTTGAAGGATATATCGAACTAAAAAAGGAGAAACCGATTTATTGGTTCTCCATATTTGTTTTTTTACATTCGTTTCTTCCTTTTGTGGTAGTTGGTGGTGCGTGTGTATTCTGAGGAGTTCTGAGTTCTCTGAAGAGAAAAACCGAAGGCTATAAATTGTATAAGAACAAAAGAAAACTCATTTAACAAAAAACACTTACACAGACAAACAAACATAGAGAGCGAAAAAGAAAGAGGAATAGAGAAAGAGAGAGACAGAACACACGCAACGATAAGAAGAAGATATCTCAATCCGCGCACATGTTTCTCCGCACTGCTCCGTGCCATCGCTTCATCCATCCGCTTCAACGAGGTACTAAAACAGAACGGCGTGTGAAAGTATTCGTCACAAGCTACTTGCGCTCTATACTTAACAAACTCTACTCTATTGTCCAAATATTGTGCAAAACGGGAGGTTCGGCGGTGGGACGTTCTTTGGTGCAAAGATGACGGTGGACAACGATGACACACTGCACTACACCCACGGTCTATACGGAGCGAGGTGAGAGACCCGGTTGGAGACGTGGCACGTGCCGCCAACTCCCAGCGGGGCGAACCACCTGCAGTAGAAACAAGGAAAAAAAAAGAAACATTAACACCGTCCTATGGCAGAAGTGAAGACGAGACAGAGAGCCGCAAAGCAAAACAGAAAGGATAACTTAAAAATGCTCATACCATAATTCAACCGCCAGGCAGCAAGGAACGGATATGAAGGAAACGGAGAGGGCAGTGTAGACGCTTCCCACACGCTGACTATGTTCGTTTTCGTCCACCAGTTTGAGGTGTCGGACACTTTTACGTCTTTGCGCAAGTTGTTACCCGAATTAAATGGAACCGATTCGACTGAACTATTGGAAAACGATGTCCCTGGTCGGGCCGGGCGGGGTTTAGGTTAAGGCAGAAAAGCTCTAAAGTATTAGATTGCCCGGTAGAGTGGGAAGCAAAGGTGTTTAAGAGATATGGAAAGATGCGAAGATTTGTTTTATATACGCTTTCTACTATCGCTTTCGTATTTGCCGTGAACAGTATTTGCTTTCGACCTTTAGACTGATTAATGTGGTTCTTCGTCTGTGTTTTTTTTTCGCCATTCGTTTTTTTTTGCAATGTAGGCATATATACTTATATACGTTTTTATACACATTCTAAACCAGACGTAACGCGCGTTATGCTGTTATATTTGTGGTTCGTCACATGTCGAACAGGTGCCGCGTAACGAGTAACGCTGTTATCATTGCTAACAGATTACTATCAGATTGCGATACAGTTGCTTCAGCGCCGCGACCGGGATGGCGGCTATGTGGAAGGATAGGAATGATTAGTTAACTTCGAGAACGTGTGAAATGTTAAACAACACATAACATAAGCAAAGAAGAAAACGGAAAGGTAGAAGAGGAGAGTGAGGCGAAGAAGAAGAAAGGGAAAAGGATAAGCAAAAGCAAGGCAAACGAGGCGCGGCAGGCTATTTACGAATCAATACGTTTGGCATATTTATCGTGGAAAGGTTTGGATATTTACTTCTGCAATTTGTAAAAAATAACTACAAACAAACAAACACAAACCAACGCGGTGACGATGTGATGTGTATGAACAAAACAATATGAGTAAATATTAGATAAATGTAAAGAACAAAAAAAACAAGCCATACATAACAAAAACAACACACATACACAAACATAAAACAAATGCAAAATATACACACGCGAGCGCGCAAACATAAGCAAAGGAAGCAAGCAAGAGCGAAAAAAAAAATAGAAATGAAACAATGGAATAGAAAAAAAGGCGTCAAATAAACAAATAAAATTGGCAGCAACATAAGAAAGAATGCATGCAGCAAAATTTAAACAAAAAAAAAAAAACACCGATACACACAAACACACACACTAACAAATAAACAGCTAATCAAATCAATTAAACAATGTAATAACTTAACTGTCATCCTGTGTAACGTATAAATACGGCGTTTGATAGCTACCTAAAAAACGATGCGTATTTATCACTAAACAAACAAACAAACAAACAAAAAAAAAACAAGCAAAACAAAAATACTGTATATTAGCATGGGCTGAAATAAAGTATACATATATAAAATATACATTTGCTTGAACGTGAACGCATTTTGTTTTTGGAGAAAGTAAACTATGTAAGAAAAACGAAGGCGTTGGAAAGGACTATTTCGGTGTGTTTCACAGTTACAATTGTAAGGATCAACATAAAACATATAAAAGGATTGAACCTGAACCTGAGTAAAAAAAGCTTTCAGAATGAGAAGAGACTTAAACGATAAAATAAATAAAAACAATCAACTATTGAGTTATTTTTTATGGATAGCATTTTTCAATGCTATTGTTTTTTTTATTGATTTAATTTATTCATTGCTACTATTTATCTCACATTTTCTCTCTTCTATTTAATACGTTATATGTTTTATGTTTTGTTTCTGTTAACTTATTTCAATTTTTCTTACTGGGTCACAACCCTTGTTGGGTCATGGTCTACCAAGGCACTAATGTACTTTTTACTTTTTCTGTGACTTCGTGTACCCATCTTGCGTATGGTGCGGTGGCAGCAGTCCAAATGGGATTTGGCACAACGTTGAACCTTTTGACAGGCCTACTCCGTCTGCCACTTAGACCACCATGCTGGTCATTTATTATTATTACTGCGTTCTACATGTCATTTATTGCCATTCCTCTTCATTATTGTTCTCATATCTCTTGTTGTATTCATATCATTGATTTTCATTTATTCCTCATTTCTTTCGTTCATATTTTTCATTTTTTGTTAGTATGTTTTTATTTTATCATTTTTATGCTATTTTTATTTATACACACGGAATGTTCGTAATTACGCTAATAATAAAAATCATTTTTATTTCACCATCTACTATTGACTTACATTTGTTGTAGTTATATTTAATAGCACTTGTCGGGAACTTATCTGATAAAAACATAAAAAAAACGCAAAAGAAAGTATAACACAAACCTAAAACAGCAAAGAGACAAATATAGCTAGTTATCTATTTTATTTAGCAGACTTTCACCTTATGGCTTTATTGCTAAGTAGAAAGAACTGTAAAGTATGATAAAAAGAGGAGTTTTAAATATAAGGATAATAAGGACCAATCAATGCGGTGCTTAATCCATGTCCACCAAGACAAAACCGTACCTCATTGAATAGCGTTAATGGCACTTTGCATTTTAAAGTTATAGCATTTGTCTCAATAAGCTACAAATTCTTCCACAAAGCTACACTTTTTAGCCACATTTTCCGGAAAATCATCCCCACTGTGCGGCGCTGGCTGCAACAGATACGTGTGCCTGCAGAACAGGATGCGAAGCGATTTTTCCATCCCTTCATACCCGTGTATGTGTGTGTGTGTGTGTGCGGTGCTACAAGGAAGAGTTTTTACCTATACATATACGTGGGTGTATTGGCCAGTGCTCGATTGCTGCTCGAAAGTCTGGCAATCCTTCAGTGGCGAGATTTTGGCGAGCGGAAATTGAAAACGTTGTGCGTGTGTGTGTGCGTGAGAGGGAGTTGGTATGTGGCAGGACTTCAGTATCTCGAACAGTCTTTGCACAAGGACAACAAACACACATACACATGGATGGATGTAGAGAATGCTCGAGAAAAACAGCTTACAGTATCTCTCGCAATTTTTCGCGTTCTCTCTCTCTCTCTCTCTCTCTCTCTTGCTAGCTCTCTCTCTCTCTCTCACACACACCCGTTCTGTAAGCCTGTATGGGTGTCATTCCGAGAGAAAAACCAAACCCTCACAGTTTGCGTGTGTTCGGTGGAAAATCCTGTGCAGACTTCGGGAAAATCCTCCTGAACGAATACTCACAACTTCGTAAGCGCACGAGAGGGAGAGAGAGAGAGAGAGAGTACGGCCGCCTCGCGTATCCTTGCACGGGCGCGAGATACGAGATGAGCGAGAAATTGGCAACGAACCACACACAGCACCATACACCACATCACGTTCGCGTTCGCGGTGCGAGAAAAATTAAAGATGAATGCATAGATCGCATACACACGCACACACAAACACGCACGCACGCCTCATCTTGCTCAGGCGCCGTTTTTCCAGCAAAACTTTAAGTGTCGCGGAAGCGGAAAAATCGGTATCGGGCACACACGGGTTTTTCTCCGCGCAGCGTTTCGCTCTGCTCCGGCCAGCGTAGTGCCGTTTGGCAAGGTAACGAAAACACTTCTTTTCGGGTGCAAAAAATAACACAAACGCCCAGTTGGTTGCGGTCGGGCGGCCGTCGTCGGGCAACCACCCAACCCTGTTGGAAGCTAGAATTGTTCAGCAGTCAGGCCGCAGCAGCAGTTTGGTAGCAGCAATCATACACATCCTCGCCAACCTTCCAGCGCCGCCACACGCCACATCAGCAAGCGGTGCGGACCAGTGCGGGGACGTCTCCGCCTATTTTGGGGTACGGAGCGCCACCGGGCGCGTGCCGTATGCTGGGCGCGGAAGGGGCGCTGACTCCACACAGACGGCACCGCGGGGACACGGAAATGGCCACCATCAACTGGCGCTACCGCGCGACATTGCTCGACCAGCAGCAGGACGCATCGGTGGTGTAGAGCTGCCCCGAAAGAAAAGGAAAAAAAAAAAACAGAACGGGAAGCTGCAAGTGGGCGGTGTGAGTGTGTGTGGCGGGTGGGGGGAAGTGGGGGAAAGGGGGATAAAAAAAAAGCACGGTGCGGGGCTGTGTGCGTACAGGGTGTGTGATTGTGACGGGGTGAGTCTGTGTGTGGCAGCAGGAAGGAGTGGGGCTTTTCTTTTCCTTCTTGCAGTGAAAGTTTGGTGTGTTTCCCGAGCACAAACACACAGGAAAGAAGGAAAACGTTTCCTCGGAACTGCGCGAGCAAGCGAGGGAGCGAGAGCGAGCGAGAGCGAGAGAGAGAAGGGGGGGGGGAGAGATTGCGTGAAGGAACGTAAAAAAACACAGGAAAAAACGAAATGATTTGTTTGGTGTTCCGTGCTTGAAGGTGTGTTCCCGAAAGGAAAAGCTAGCAAAGAAAAACGTAAAGAAAAACGCCCCACTTTCGGTGGGATGATGCTGGAACGCGCAGCAACGCGGCAGCAAGTGCTAGTGACGAACATTACATAAGGAAGTTGGCCAAGCCAGCGGCGGCGGGTTCGGTGCATCACGCTAACGCTCCGGGAAAGGCACAGCGTCTCGCCGCTTTCCCCTTCCCACAACCCGGCCCCCCTTCCACCCCATTACCTTGTCCGTTTGCAGTGCGAGCCCGCGGCCGTGTAAGATGCCCAAGCTTCTCGACAGCGACCTCGACTCACCGATCGCGAATCTCATCAAGCGCAGCGGCAGCAGCAGCAGCAGCAGCAAGCAGAGCGGCGCCCACTACGCCAACGACGCGACCAGCGACAAGTCGGACAGCGGCCCGTTCGAGCCCATCGTCGGCCGCCATCATCACATCGTCGGCGGCGGCGGCGGCGGCAGCGTTGGCGTTGGCGGGGTCGGCGGCAGCGGCGTCGGTGGCATTGGTGGCAACTCCAACTCGTCCTCCTCCTTCTTCTCGTCCGCGTACGACGCGAAGGATGGTTCGAACGAGGGCGGCGGCAGCAGCTACGGCAGCGGCCTGATGCCGGCGGTGGGTCACCCCACCCCGGCCGGCCCGCTGCTGCCACCGCTACCGCCCGGCACCCAGCAGCCGGGCGCCTTCTTTCAATCAACCTCCGGGTGTGGCGGCGGCACCACCACGGCCCCGACCGCCCCCACCATCCCCGGCACCCATCACAACCAACGCGCCGGCCACCGGGAAACGGCGGGCCCGGACGGTGGGAAGGGAGCGGGCGGGCCCGAATCGCGCGCCCGGAAGTATCGCCATCAGCAGTTCAGCAAGAACATCTACATCGGCACGAAGAATGCGGAAAAGTGGGACACGCTGCGGAACGTGCTGCTGTTCAAGAACGACGTCGAGTTCGTCTCCTTTCTGCTAAAGCTGGCGGAGAGCAACTGCTGGAAGAAGGATTCGCCGCTCCTCAACGGGTAAGGTTCGGTAGTTTGTAGCTTGGGAGAAGGAGAGGGGGGGGGGAGATGAATAGGCTATGGGTGGCCGAGGAGAATGGAGAAGAATGAGAAGCAGGAATGTGGAGCCGTTTGAGATGCTTGGGATGCTTCGCTCCTTAGATACGCCCACCAAGAATTGTTAGCAGCTCTGGAAACGTGCAACACAAATGCATTTCTCAAGAATGTTTTGTTCATTCATGACTTTTTTCCAAATGCATGAATTACAATGCCAAGCCTACACCAAGAAAATCACTTTCAAGCCTGAGGAGTAATATGAAGGATTAATGTCCCAGTATCTTCAAGGGCAAGTTCCTTAGAAATTCCTGAGGAAGGCATCAGTTACAAGTTATTTCAAATAATATACGTAAGAATAGCTAGAGATGTAAGACACCGATTGTGCTTTGGATGTCTGTAGTGTTTTGGATGTCTGAAGATTTGTTTCATCCACAGCAGGGCAGCAGTAGACCCTCACGTAACGAGCTTAGTCCGTTCCAGTGACAGTGAATAACAATAAACAACAAACTCTCAACGACCTATTTCGAGCACGAAAGCAATAAAATGCATAAAAAAACTAAACAAAATACTCATTACAAGGGATATTTGCTAAAAATTAAGAATTGTTCGTAATAAAACAAAAAATCGTTGACAGGGGTACTCATTTGACAAGCTTTCTACACACTTAGACTCCAGGATAAGGGCAATAAGAATACAATCTAGCTGTATTGCCGTATCCCAACATTTACCCTCACCTAATGCGGCGTCTCTTTGCATTTTTTGCTTTAGTTTTCACAGCGAAACGCTACCCCTGAAGCCTCAAGGAACCAACACCGGGCCCAAGAGCGGTAGGAGCAAATCCCGCGGCAAACAGCAGCAGCAGCAGCAGCACCAAGAGGACGAGCAGCAGCTCGATCAGCAGCAGCAGCAGCAGCAACGGCAACAGCTCCACTCCTCCTCATCATCATCGATCAGCTTCAGCAGCGCAAAGACGACCGGAGGCGTGGGCAAGAAGCCCAAGAGAGTACAATTTAACAAGAATGTAAATATTATCCATAAGCTTGACGGTGGGGGCCGCCGGGGCGGCAAGATGGTGTCCTTCAGCGAGAAGCAGCAGCAGCAGCAGCACCACCACGGGGCGGATGACGACGAAGAGGAGGATGGGGAGAGGGGTGGTGGCGGAGGGGGCGCTGGCGGCGGCAGCGGTGGCGTCGACAACTGCGCACCCGTACCTGACGACGAGGAGGACGAGGAGGAAGAGGAGGAGGAGGAAGACGAAGAGGATGAAGAGGAGGAGGACGAAGGGGAGGACGAGGAGATGGAGGAGGAGGATGAGGGCGAGGAGGAGGAGGAGGAGGATGGCGAGGACGAGGTGCGGGATGAGCGGGAGGAGAAGGAGACGTTGGGGGGCGCGGGGGGGAAGACGGAGCAGGAACCGGCCCACGATCCCTACCTGATGGACGAGCTCGTGAAGAAGACACTGCGCAAGGCGCTCCCACCACCCCCGCCCACTACGACCGTGCCGGGGGCGACGACCGCACCGCAGCAGCAGAGTAACGAGGTGCAGCAGGACTCGATCAGCAGCACGATGGGCTCGGTGTCGGAGGACTCGCTCAACACGGAGACGGAGGTGCTGGACTATCGCATCGCGGAGAAGATCAAGACGGAGCTGGAGGAGAAGCAGAAGCTGGAGCGCCGGGCCCACCCGGCCGCGGCCGAGGAGCTGCCGACGACCTCCAGCTTCTTTGACCAGTGCGATCAGTTCGAGCTGCCTGGGCCTGGTGGCCCGCCGGTCGACGAGAAGCCCCCGTTGCCGCCCACCAGGAAGGCTGGGCTGGAGCGGAACGGGCGCTCGAGTGCGTCCACCGAGCGGTCCGTCTATGGCGGTACAGGTGTGCGCAAGCGAGGACGTCGGCCCAACACGGCCGACTCGGGCAACGTGGATCTGCACATCGAGTACGAGGAGCAGGAGTACCGACCGCTGCCCGGATCGCGTACCGCCGACGGAGGACCGGCCGAGCAGTCCGGCTTCACCGGACCGGGCAAGCAGCTGCATCCGCCGCTGTCCCACGCGACAGGGGCCACCGCTGGGCGCAAAGGCAAGGGAACGGGCGCGGCCAAGCAGAAGGTGTGCGCCGGGTGCAACGTACGGCACGGGGCGGACTTGTGCCCGCTCAACACGCCGCTCCGTGCGATCAGCAACAAAATCGAGCTTACCCAGTGGCTGGAGCAGAACGAGGAGCTAATCAAGAAGCACAAGCTGTTCCTCAAGCCGCCCGGCCACGGCGAGGAGCTGGACGACGACCTGGACGACCATTACGACGAGGACGACGACGACGACGAGGACGACGGCGAGGACGAGGAGGAGGAGGAGGGCGGGGAGGGCAGCCGGGGCAATGGCAAGATGGAGCTGAGCCCCTCGTTCTCCGAGGTTTCGGTGCCGCCCGAGTTCGAGCTGCGGCCCTGCCCCCAGTCCGCCCCTGCGATCAGCAGCACCACGCCGAGCGACGGACAGCAGGACCAGGACTCGCTGCTTGACTCCAAGAGCGCCCTGGCGGTGCCTGTCCCGCCTCCCGCATCTTCCTCCACGTCCTCCAGCTTTACGGCGGGGCCGGTAGGTGCGGAGACGGCACCGAAGATTGGCAGGCCGGCGGCGACCGGTGGCCACGGGCTCAGCATCTACACTACCACCAGCATTGCGAAGTATACGAAAATTGGCCCACTGACCGGGCAGATTGTGCGCGAGACGGAGATACAGGACGACTGCACGATGCGTCACATCTTCGAAACGTTCGACGGCGTCCGGTCGACGTACACGAGCACGGAGAACAAGAACTTCTCCAACTGGTTGCGCTACATCCGGCCGGCTAGGAATCGGGAGCAGAAGAACTGCGTGCTGCAGGTGCACGACGGCAGCATCTACTTCGTGACGTGCAAGGACCTCGAGCCGGGGACGGAGCTGCTGTACTGGAGCAACGACAGCAACTCGGCATGGGGAAAGAAGAAGATGGAAAAGACGAGTGAGTATAACCACTTGGTGGGGAGAGAGGGGGAGTGGTTGAGGTGTGGGTGGGAGGTAGGTACTTTTGATCGATAAATCTCAAAGAGTGGTTGAATGCTCTGCCTCGACTGAAAACTCTTAAAAATCCCCTCTTAAGCGGCCCTCCTTCTGAACTCTTTCGAACTCTTTGGGAGTGAGTTACTAGTGAGCGCAGAGAGGTGCACCACTCGTTGATGAGTTTGGAGAGTCTCCAAGCAGATAGTTTTCTCTTAAAAATTTAACGATCGAAATAGTTAATTAGCTCACGAGTGAGCTAACTCTTGGGAACTTTACTTCAAGATTTTAACCTCCAGTCACAAGCATTAGCTTGGGTGATTAGTTTTAATAGCTCCTTAAGCTCTGGAAGAGTCTTTCGCAACGTGAAGTACGCATAATTCTCATGCATATCGAATTCTTTCCCAGACTGTGGCGGCTGCAACCTGAAGTTCGACCATCCGTTCTACTACCGCACCCACTGCTCGGTGTTTCACGATCCCGGCTTCAGTCTGACGATCCGCAAGTACCACTGCAAGGTGTGCGGTGCGGCCGTGCTGGGCAAGGAGAACATCATGAAGCACGCGGAAAAGCTGCACGACGGCAAGGGCGCCTACCAGTGTCAATTCTGTCAGAAGGTAGGCTAGGACACCTACCGGGCTGATTGCCGATCCCAAGTTCTAAATCGATCCGCTCCGTTTTTGCAGTTCTTCCTGCGGCTCAACTATCTCGAGATGCACCGGACGTACGGGTGCAGTGCGAACCCGCAGCGGACGCGCCCACTGTGTGACTTCTGCGGCCGCAAGTTCTGCCAGCCGCAGAAGCTCAAGGTGCACATCAAGCGGATGCACAGCGACATGGCGGACGTGCTGCGGGACTTCCAGTGCAAGCTCTGCTCGAAGCTGCTCGGTTCGCGGGCGGCCCTGCAGCGCCACTCGAAGGAGGTGCACAGCCGGAACTCGGCGGTGGTTAGCTGCCCGCGCTGCCAGAAGCTGTTCCAGAACCGGTCGAACCTGAAGATCCACATGCTGACGCACTCGGGCGTGCGTCCGTTCAAGTAAGCAAAAAAGAAGAGCTGGCGGCGTTGAGTTCTGGTTTGGAGATCATTTTCTGATTTCAGGCCCTGTTCCAAAGAACCACAAAAGAAACATTGTGATGCAACAGCTTGCTCTGGTTTTGCCTTTTTCAGATGCGCGGAGAACGAGTGTACCGCTGCCTTTACGACGAAGCAGTGCCTGCAGTTCCACTACAAGAAGGTGCACGGCTACACGCAGGAGCAGATGCCGAAGATTGAGCGAAGCGTGGCGTACACGTTCGATGCCTACTCTGGTGGCCTCAACGATGGAATCATTGGTACGGTTGCGTCACCACCGATGCTTCTGCTTTCGCTCATTACATTCTTCCACAACTCTTCACAGATGAGGTACAGCGCCGGCAGCGACACAAGTCGTCCGCGTCGGAGGAGGGCGGCTACGGCACGGAAAAGGTGGAGCGGAAAAAGCGCTCCCGCCATCATCTCAACCATTTCGACGAGACGTCACTGCATCAACAGCAGCAGCAGCAGCTTTCGGGCCAGCTGCAGCCGTCGCTGCAGCCTCAACAGTCAGATCTCGCCGCGGGGCTGTCGCAGGAGTCGGGCGGTGAGCCGCCGCAGCAACAATCACCTCAGCAGCAACAGCTAGACTATCCCAATACACCTCCCGCAACGCAACGCCTATCAACAGCGCATCCATCAACCGGACAGCAGCAACAGCTGGTACTGCCTAGTGCAGACCTGCTCCAGAAGGATGCCGACCTGCACCAGCAGAAGCTGCTCCGACAGCAGCAGCAGCAGCTCTCCGTACATCAAGCGGAGCACGAGCAGCAGGATGGTGTGGAGCAGGCCGGCCAGATGCAGCATCATCATCATGCCGACACCATGCACACGGCCGACCCATCGCAGCACCCCGCACTAGACGATCAGGTGATGGGCAAGGTGGAAGAGCAGGAAGAGCAGGCGCTGCACCATCATCACCACCACCATCACCGACTCCCGTCGCCCTTCTCCAACAATCTGCTCAAGACGAAGAACATTCTCGAGTCGTTCAACGATCTGTGCCGCAACGAGAGCAACCTCTCGCTGCTGTCCACCAAGATCACCTCCATACTGAACAACAACCTGAAGGACATCGCGAAGGTGGCCGGCATCGGGACGGCGACCGGCAGCAACGGGGGAGGGAGCGTGGAGGACGGCGAGGGTCGTGCTGATCGGCTGGAGGATATGCAGCAGCAGCAGCAACAGCAGCAACAGCAGCAACAGCAGCACCATCTCGTCCATCACGCCCTGCCAGACGCAGAGCCGGTCAAGGCGAACAGTCTGCACGTGGGTCAGCTGCATCGTCTCAACATATCAAACCCGCTCGACGGCGGTGCGCCGACCGGCCTGCAGTACAAGACGCACAGCGACGACGACATGAAGAGCGTGGGCGAGGTGGAGAACAGCTTCGTCGATATGGCGTCGCTCGCAAGCAACCTGAAGTACAAGGAGTACATCAACGGGGGCGCCCCGAACGCCGGGCTGGTGATAAGCAAGGGCAGCAAGAAGTGGATAAGCGATGCGGACGCGATGCCGCCGGGTGGCGAGGGGCAGCAGACGGAAAACGCGGGCGTGATGCTGAGCACGGTCAGCGGGCGGGACTTCCTCACCAAGCTAATCATGAACGGGAACGTCAACACGCCGCCCCCGAACGTCGCGGACGAGGAGGAGGAGGACGACGACAACTCCACCATACTGGACGTGGTCGACTCGAATAACCAGCAGAATCAGCAGGGTGCGCACGCCCAGATCCAGCAGTACACGTCCAACTTTACCGGGCTGAGCCTGCCGGACCTGCCGACCTTCCAGAGCCACGCGTTCCAGGGGCACTTCAACCACCAGACGCTGCTCGGCTCGTTCTACAACAATGCGGGCACGGGCACGGGTCGGAACACGATCAACACGATACCGACGTCCGCGAGCATGCTGGTGGAGGCGGCCCTCAACTCGGTCAGCAACATCATCACCGAGGCGGAGATCAGCACGAACAACCAGAGCCAGTCGGCGAACCAGAGCCAGGGTCAGGGGCAAGGCCCTGGTCTACACCTGAACCATATCGACCCGGGCAGTGGAGCGACGGACGGGGTTGGCGGTGGTGGTGGCGGCGGCGGCGGCAACAACAATAACAACAGCAGCCTCTCCACCAGCAACTCGTTCGGCGCGGCCAACCTGGACGAGTCGGTGGACGATCTGAAGCTGCTCAAGTCGCACCATTTCTCGATGCAGCTCAACTCGATCTCGCAGTACTCCGCCCAGTCGACCAACGACTCGGGCATCCTATCGATACGTGGCGCGGGCGGGCGTCCGAAGTCGCGCGAGAAGCTCACCATCTACGAGGACAGTGAGATGCTCAGCTACGAGAGCCAGCAACAACAGCAGCAGCAGCAGCAGCATCTAACGCAACAGCTGCAGGGTACGCCCCACAAGCTCACCTCAAGCGTCGACTCCGTGCGGAGCGCTCTGTCGCCCGAGCAGACGGGTGAGTTCGGGTACGCGGCAACACCGACCACCTCCAGCCGGCAGCACATCGTCGCCGGCTCACCGGTGCGCTCCAGCTCCCGCCAGATATACGCCGAGCACGATCTCATATCGCCCGCATCGACCCCCTCCCTGCCACGCTACGATTTTGGACCGGCCGAGGGCGGGTACGGGGGTGGCACCGGTGCGGGAGCACGCCGGCAGGATGCGAAGGCCGCTATCAGCTCGCTCACGCTCGACGGCTTCGAGTCGAACCTCGGGAAGGACGGGCACCATCTGCAGCACCATCTGTCGAGCGACGAGGACAACAGTATCGTGATTGCGGAGAACCTGTCCGTCAGCGCGGTGCAGACGGAGGAGAAGCTGAAGCTGTCCCAGTCGAGTGCGGCGACGGGCCAGCCGGCGGGAAATGGGACGGGCAGCGGGGGAGGTAGTAGTGGGACCGGTGAGTTCATCCAGCAGCACCAGCAGAAGTACGGCGAGGGTGGGAGGTCGATCGGGGGCTCGGCCACGGCCGACATGCGCATCAAGTACGGCAACGACGAGCTGGTGGACTTCCAGCAGCGCAACAGCATCGGCGATGCGTCCGACTTTCAGGGCCTGGACATGTCGTCGAGGTCGTCCGTGTCTGCCTATCATCATTCCAACTTTCAGCTGTCGGCGCAGACGGGTGGCAGCAATCTGCACTTTAATCGCTACCACCATCACATCTACGACATACTGAGCGAGCGTGAACAGCAGCAGCAACAGCAGCAGCAGCAGCAACAGCAGCAACAGCAACCTCAGCAGCAGCAGCAACAATCTCAACAGCATCACCATCAGCAGCAACAGCAGCAACAGCAACAGCATCATCAACATCAGCATCAGCACCATCACCATCAACATCAGACGCAACAACAGTCGCAGCAACACACCCAGCAGCAGCAGCAGCAACAGCAGCAAGAGTCATTCCAGCTGGAGCAAACGCAGCTCCAGCATCTCGTGCAGGAGCACGTGCAGAGCCAGGACTCGGACGCGGACCAGTCGGTAACGGTGGACCTTAGCCGCGGCTCCAGCTATCTCGTCCAGTCGCCCCCGACGCCCGCCCTCTCCTACAGCAGCCACCATCACCCAGACATGATACGGATGGTGTCGCTGGATCTCAGCTCCGCCAACGCCAGCACGCACCACGCGGTCAACAATGGTGCCCACCACGCGGTGCGCCACGCGTCCTTCATCTCCTCCCAGATACAGCCGGCGGACCATCACCGGCTGCTGGCCGGCGACCAACTGTCGGCGGGCAACCACCGCCTGCTGGTAAGCGACCCGGCCACCCACCTCATCTTCGAACAGAACAATCGGCTGCTGGCGGACGCGACCGGCCAGTCGGCGACACCGGGAGCGGCGGCGGCAGCACCGCCGCCCCCACCCCGCCATGTCGTGTCGCCTAGTCGTGGGTTCGGGGCGTACCACCACCATCACCATCACCATCACCATCATCAGGTCAGCTCGAGCAACTATCACCATTCGATGAAGCAAAACATTGCCTCGCCACCGATCAACCAGCACGGCGCGTCGGCCGCCGCCTATCATCCCTTCCCGACCTACTACTAAGAGCGGACAGGCCTCTAGTGGCGTAGTGCAGCGGGCTGTACAGTGGTTGCCCTGTTGGTAGCCGGGGCAAGGGTGTAAGGGAGACGAACAATACGAATTTCGACTGAGAGAGAGAGAGAGAGATATGGAGATGCTCGGGCATTTACATAGATGAACCGATAGAAGTAACCCATGTGTCCTACCCAACACACGAACGCAGAGATTAGAGCTAGTACTGTGCTGTAGGCGTGGATGGATGATGAAAGTTCGAAACACTTTAGGTTAGCTCCGTTACTGCTCTTCCACCCCGTCGCCGTCAAAACAAAGACCAATCATTATATATATGTGTGTGTGTGTGACTGTCCGTTTGTATGTGTGGGGAATCGATTTGGACCTTTCGTTTGTTTACTACAGCCGTCAAACGAATTCCACACACCCCGATTGAGCTTCGAAGCGTTATAGCGTTACGCAAAACGTTACCAAAGAAAGCGCGCCCAAGAGAGCGAGCGAGAGAGGGAGAGAATGAAGGTGACGTTTCTGAGTGGAGCTTTTGTAGTAGCAACGGCACGAGAGCTTCTTCCGCTTCGCTCTCGATTGGTGTGCATGGTGGAACCTTTTTCGTTTGCACAAAACGGAGCACAAAGCGTCACAAGCACACCGGTGAGATGACAGATATTCGCGGTGAAGAAAAGAAAGTAAATGGCACAGTGTAAAACAAATCAGACAAAACGAATAGTAACTTAACGGTCCCACCAAATGTTGCAAAACTCTAAAAGGCGCATCGTTGAACCATAATGACGCGATGATACTATCATTTAAACTACGAATATATTACATGCACAAAATGAAAGGAAAAACAAAACACACTGTCATATGGCTAATGTAGGTGAGCGGTAGACCTTGAGCAGACGTGTCATGTACCCGATCCACAAGTTTAGTGTTGTCGAGGGGGACGCTGTCGGCTCGTTACGGGCAGAGCGGCAATATTCACAAAGTGTAAATGTGCCAAAAACAAAACACCTCCATCTCCCAACTATCCCTTCGACCCCCCCTCCCCCTCCCAGTGTGATGGTTTCTAGTTTGTGTATGGTGTTTTAAAGCTTTAAGTTTCATCCAGTCGGTTGGGTTTCGCTCTTGGCATCTCAGGAAGGCTCGCAACTGACCGATCACATATGTCACATACGGCCCGGAAACATGTGGCTAACGAGACAGTAAACGCTCTTCCACAGCTGCAACGCGCCATGCAAGGATCTATGACAGATAGTGAGGCGCTAGTGCTGGTAGTGTTTAGTTTTTGTTTGTAAGTTGTAACACCCGGTACGGTTAAGCGATCGAACGAATTGAACGTATCATTTGTACAGTGAGCTAGCGAGAATCAGAAGCTGAGTCTATTTGTTACTAAGTACTAACTGGCCCTACTAGGAGAAAATGCTTACTTCTCTCTCATAGTGTTACAGCGCCGCTTCCAAGGGCCAACCAATCTCTTACTTCTGTGTCCACAAACAAATGTTATCGCTCATGAAAGTGCGTATCCTTTCAGCAGCGCATGCAAAACCAACACACGCGTTGTTTGGCTCCGTTATCCCCGGTTTCCTTCCTTTATCTGTCACCCCGTCTACCTTCAATAATTACTAAATAGAATTTGTGTGTGTGTTAACAATCAAATGGAAAACAAACAGCAACAGTAAACTGGAAGAAGGGAGAGAGAGAGAGAGAACAAAAAAACAATACAAAACATAAATAAATAGACGCTAATCCTTTTACAAAGTTAAGGATCTAAGAAGCATTGTAGAATCACACACATGACGATGAAAGTTCATCTTGAAGAAAGTATATTACTTATTCTGGTTTAATGTGAATAATAGGCATCAAGACTGTACCGCGGTGGTGCTGGTCGGCATAACAGAATTTATAGGAAAGGGAAAGAAAAGTGGGAGCGATGAGGAGAGAAAGAGAACGAAAGGGGGGGGGGAAGAGATACAGAAAATGATAGTCACGATGAAACCACTGTCTACACGATAAAAGAAGTGCAAAGGAGAGAAGAGAAAAAAACGCAACAGAGCAAGTAATGAACAGAGTAGCGCTGTCCTTTAAAAAGGCCAAGTGTATTATAAATAGATCGTAATAAATATATAATATATATAAAACTGTGCAGGTGTGGTTCGGTTTTCGTCTGTAACTTCAAATTGTATGAACTCTTGGACATTTGGACAAGTTTCAACATGTTCTTCACGAGACACACAATCACAGGGGGCTTGGATAATCTTGTATTGTTCGAATTGTAAATTCCTGTCTCTCTCGGACATCATCCTGCATTTCTTATCTAGTTCTCCGCTCTCTGATGCATTACTGATGCTCGTATCAGGAGCACCCGACGCGTAGCAATCATTTTCAATTCCTTATCAGTGTTCTTGAGATGTTGACAAAAACAACCCACTTTCTCATCAACTTGTCGATGTCTGTATCATCTCTAGTATTTAAGGTATTTTGTAATTCACTTGTTAACCTACTTGTTTTGCAAACTATCTCACCCAAACAATGTTACACATGTTAGGAATTGGCACATTTGTACATATGTTTTGACTTGATACCAGGCGTTCCTGGACGGATCCTCGAAAACAAGTAGCTTAGTACTAGGTTCGTGTCCGGTACAAGTAAGAAGTCTTTTGTCTGAATGCCTGAACTGGGTTTTGGGTAGGTTCCGTATCGTTCCTGAAATGTCTTAGGTTCGGAACCAGTATCAGTATCAGGACAGAACAAGTGTGAGGTTGATTTCTGGACTCAAATATATGAGAAACCAGTTTCAGATTTGCCTTGCAACAGTTGCAGACTTAGTTTGGGACCAATTCCTGGACGAATTGAATCAGTTCCCGGGGCCCGAGATT
The DNA here is from genome assembly GCA_000349105.1 of Anopheles epiroticus. NCBI lineage: Eukaryota > Metazoa > Arthropoda > Insecta > Diptera > Culicidae > Anopheles > Anopheles epiroticus. The sequence continues at coordinate 120,015 of KB670647.1, forward strand.
AGTTTCTCAAATGCCTCGGGTTCCCTATATCTACCGGAAAAGGGTCAGAAGGACTTGAACAGTTTATAGATAAGTGCACATGAAAGTATAGTATAAATTGAAGCAAAAATCTTTGCTATAATATTAGGGAGGAGAAGTTGAAGAAGAAACCTAGAGTTTGTAGATGTTCCGCAATCCTCTAACCTGTACCAATTATAATAATTAAGAAGTTCAGTTGCGAATGTTACGCCTTAATTGGCACAAGCAGACGAGAGGCAGGCATTTGACGTAGTCTTGCTACGTAGTTGGCCTGCCAACAATTTCTTTAATACGCACTATCACTTCCAGGCATTGGGATTCCAAGCTTCGAGATCTGCCGAGGTCTCTTTTTCAACTTACCTGCAATGGTAAGCTCTTATCGCATCTACCGCTCTCTCTTTCTCTCTCTCTTTTACTCTCTCTTTCTTCCCATTGCTTCCGATCGATCTGCTGCTGAGTGTTGACCGAAACCACGTGGCTTAATGTTTATGCGCCGTTCGTAAACATCGGAACTCACGCGGGCCTCTCACCGTGATCCCATCCTGCCCGTAGATGTCATCATTTCCCAATCGGCTTACGCAGCTTCGAACATCGAGCGCATTGCCCGCACACGCACCGTACCGACTCATCGACTCATGACGCAACCAATCCGTCATCCGGTTTCGAGTGAATCTCCGCGCTTCCCGAAGCGTACCCGCGATTAGAGTTTGGGTCCGCGCGCGTGCACGCGATCTGCTGCGCCGCAGTTGCTGCGACTCTCGGGCGACAACGACGGTACGGCATTCGCAAAAACAAACAAAGTTAGGCGCTGACAACAAGGGAGACAGTGATAAGCGAGCGAACCACAAGGGCCCCGACTGACTGACGTTTTCCCCGTCCGCTTACCCGCGTTATCAATATCACATTGTGTATAAGGCGCGCGCGCGTTCTCTTCACAAAATCTATCTCGTGCGGGCGCGCACGCTGTGTCCCGCTCTCGCACGAAAGGGCACAAGTGCTCCGATAGGGAGGGACAGAGAGAGAGAGAGGGTCCGTTTGGAGTTGGTGTCTAATTCGTTCGATGTTAGCAACAGGTTCCAAACGCGTCGCCAACGAGGTAACCGAGGGGGTTCCACTTCCAGTGAGCAGTGCGTTGATCGAGTGATCGAACGAGTGTGGTTTTTGGGGTGCACGAACGGTTCCGTAAGTGGCACCGGATATACATTCCAGCTCCTACATCAACCTAAGCAATCAACAGCAAAACAAGGCGAACCGCATTACACCCCCGAAAGCAGTTTCTTCGTCTCCTTTCCTAACGGACAGCACACAGCAAAGTTCAAAATGCACGGGACGGGCGAAACGAGCAGTTTAAAAACCGGCATGATCGACTTCATCGCCGGCACGCTAGGTAAGCACAAGGACATACCCCGGCTGCAATACCACAACCAATGCCAACGTTCCATGACTTACTCATTCCTTTCTCCCCCCTCTCCCATTCTGGACCAGGTGGTGTCGCCCTCGTGTACGTCAGCCAACCGATGGACACGGTGAAGGTGAAGATGCAAACGTTCCCCGGCCTGTACAAGGGCCTGGTCAACTGTACGGTGCAAACGTTCCGGCGGGACGGTATCGTGCGCGGTCTGTACGCCGGCACGCTGCCGGCGGTCGTCGCGAACGTGGCAGAAAACTCAGTATTATTCGCGGCGTACGGCGCTTGCCAGCAGGCGGTCGGGCGCGTCGTCCACAAGCCGTCCGTCGCCGACCTGTCCACGCTCGAGAACGCGACCGCCGGCTTTCTGGCCGCCTTCTTCTCCTCCTTCACGCTCTGCCCGACCGAGCTGATCAAGTGCAAGCTGCAGGCGTTGCGGGAAACGGCCGGCAGCGGGGAGCAGCGGCGGCCCACAATATCGTCGTACGCGCTCGTCAGCCAGATCCTGCGCACCGAGGGCCTGCCCGGCATGTTCCGCGGGCTGACGTCGACGTTCGCGCGCGAGATGCCGGGCTACTTCTTCTTCTTCGGCGGGTACGAGCAGACGCGCGAGCTGCTGGCCCAGCCGGGCCAGTCAAAGGAGGACATCGGACCGTTGCGCACGATGGTGGCCGGTGCGGTCGGTGGGGTTGCGCTGTGGACGGTCATCTTCCCGGCGGATGTGATCAAGAGCCGCATCCAGGTGTACAGCATGCGCGCGAGCATGACGCAAGTCGGGCTGGACATCTTCCGCAAGGAGGGCGTGCTGGCGTTCTACAACGGGCTGCTGCCGACGATCGTGCGCACCATACCGGCCACCGCCGTGCTGTTCGTGGTGTACGAGTACACGAAGAAGACGCTAACGAAGTGGCTCTAGTGAGATCAGCCAATTTTATTTTGGTGGTCTTTACTTTTCTTTTCGCTACGTGTGTGCATGGGCGATCGGCTCAAAACGACGTCCCTTATTTAACCCATCCCCCGGGAAGGGGCCCGTTTGCTCAGCAAGGTTGCCAGCTTTGCCTCTAGATAGCGGCGCATATCGTCCCGGGAGTAAACTGGCCACTCGTACCATGGTATCTGAAGAAAGACAAACAGGACAAGGAGAATCGTGATAATGTTGTAAGAAAGAATAATAATAATAAATGCAGTGACGCCAAAAAGTGTTCGTTTTGTTAAATGTTTAAACACCAAAAGCAAAAGACGACAATTTAACAAGTTTTGTCAGAATAAAGCTGCATATATGAGTAATCACCGTAAGATAGTACTGTAAACCCCACATAAGAGATAGTTTTTTTCTGAAGGTAGATTGAACCATATAAACCGTATAACCGTCGTTCCTTCTGTAGCTGTTTTCAATTATAATAATTAATGACAATTCTGTTTGGTGCAATCCATCTTTCAATCAATCCATACTGAATCGATATAACACCGTTTGGACTAGAGAGCGGGGCCCTGCCTACCAGTCCAGCTTGCTATGCATGCAGCGATTTATATTGCTTGTCCAATAGCGCGATAAATTTTCGCTCTTCATAAGTTCGACCCATTAGTTAAATTAATTAAACTAATTAAACATTAAAAGATAATTGTTGTCAATGATGGTTTTGATGGTGAATATTCGAGTAGAGGAATACCTTTTGCTAGAGACCACTCACCTCAAGCGTTTCGTACTGAAGCTTTCGCAGCTGTTCCAGCTTCATCGCGTATCCACCCGTGCGGCGCTTGTCGTCCCGGATGTAACAATTCCACGAGCCCACGACGAGCGCAACCAACCGCAACCGGCTGTCCCCGCTCCGTTGGCCCAGTACGCTTTCCCGCGTCCTAATCTCGTGCGTGTTGGAGAGCTCGGGTAGTGGAACTACACGCCCAGTTGCCGCGTCCCGACAGAACAGTATGTCCGGTCGCTGGTAGTGGGGCAGTAGGTGAAGTATCTGGCAGGCGCGCTGCTCCTTCACGACCGCCTCGAACGTGGCCTGTATGTCTAGCAGCATGCGGTCGGATTTCGTTAGCTTGTACTGCGGGTTCGGCAGGTAGTCCTGCGTCAGCTTGCACACCAGACGGAAGGCGTCGGGCGGGAACCGATTCCCGGTGTACCCAGCGCCAGCTAGACAGATGGCGATGTACGCATCGAGCGATACGGCTTCCCGCCCGGCACCGCCAATGTTCCGGCTGTACGCCAGCTGCAGAAACTTCCGATCGAACGCGGTGGACACCAGCGCGGGATCGTAGACGTTTCGAAGGGCGAGAAATTGAAGCAGCGCGATGTAACACCGCGGGTACTGGACAATTTCCGGCACTCGGTTGGGCAGGTCGGCAAGAATGGAGCGTAGCAGGACCATTTCCCGTCCCTGCCGCAGGGTGACGTTCCCGTGGGCCAGCACGAACGCGATCCGCTCCGCGTCCTTCAAGCGTAGTGCGGGCACGTCCTGCAGGAACCTTTCCACAATCGGCTCGAGCGTATCGCGATGGCACACGTGTATGTCACTCCCGAGCAGGGCGACGTGCAGGCAGGCTTGCACCGACAGACGCGGCACTTCCGGCACGAGCGTATCCAGCAGTGTCCGCATCGAGGCAACGCTCGGGATGCGGGAAGAGTAGCGCAATAGCTTTAGAATGGCGGTCAGAGCAATGTCCTCCACCGAGCCGACTTCCTCGGTCACCTTTCGGTAGATGCGCTCCAGCAGCTCACCGTCCCGAACGGGCGTTTCCGTCTTGAAGAAACCCATGCACAGCACCGCCACGTCGTCGATCGTGAACGCGTCAAAGTTTTGCCGAAAGTTTACCTCAATGTCCATCATGTTCTCGACCGGGACGCGCGTCAGATTGATGTAGAACACGGTCCGGACGAGCTGCTCGGGGGGCAGCTTGCGCAGCCGGTTGCTGATCTTCCAGATGGCTTTGTGCACAAACTTGCCCTGCTTGACGAGCCGCAGCGGGTACCACTGGTCGGCGAAGTGCAGCAGCCGGTCCACGTTCCAGTCGGCGACCCGCGCGAGACACTCGGCGTCCAGTGCGGTCCAGAGCGCGAGATAGTTCGGCTCGTAGATGGATTTGATGTCTTCCAGCACGGCAAGCGTACCGAGCGCTTGGGACAGCTGCTCATCCGTGAGCTGTGGTACACTGCGCACGAACGCGTTGATAAAGCCGGCAAACCGGGTGTCTTCCAGTGTGGCCGTCTCGCTGGTGTCCTGCTGCACCCGTGCCACAACATGGCGCAACAGTAGCAGCACCTTTTCCGGAACGTTACCACACCACTGTTCCGCCGCTGGTAGCACCTCGTCCAGATTCACCGACCGGCCATCCGGTTCCAGCTCCACCGCGTCCGTCCTAGCCCGCAGGTTACGCAACACGGCGACAGCATAATCGTTCTCTGCTTCGACGTACTTCTTCACGGCAACGTACGCGCCCACCTTCAGCCTTCGGTACTGGGGTAGGTGCAGCGGTTTTAAGCGTACGAGCAGTGCACAGAGGCGAACCGCTTTGAACATGCTGCCGCGAGCCGTCGCGTAGAGTGTCCGTTTGTTATTGTTTTGGTTGCGGTGAGTGCGCGTGAGTGGTACCAGCGAACGCTGGTGTACGTTGACGTTTCACTGACAGCGTGCCTGCTGCGCTTGGAAATACACGCGCTATAAAACCGATTATACCAGTGGCGCTGCAAAAAAACGTCTTATTGTGGTTTGTGAGCACGTGCGCATGCTAACGGTTTTTTTGGCAGTTAAAAAATATGTTTGAACAAATTGTTGGACAACTAAAATTAAACGGTTGGTTATGAGTTTAATTTGATGTTTTTGCAGTGATTTTGCAATTTACACCGAGTTTAAATCATTTTCTATGGTTGCAATCTCATGTTTTGTTACTAAAATGGGTGACCGGTTTATTTTTATGCTGTTCTTTTTCTTCCAAGAAAAAAAAAATCGAGCTATAAACAAACAGCCACAAAAAGAATTGAGATGTATTGTTGAAGGTTAATGAATTTGAATTGTTTGTTTGGCTCGTTTGAATCCTAAAATTATGCAAAAAAAACCTGATTTAGAAGATACAAAAAAGTTACTTCGAACATTTGTATGAATCGTTCAAAAGCTGCTTTCAGTTTGTTGCAGCTTGGCTGTTAAACTAATAAACGTGAGAAGAGCGTCAGTACCTGTTCTCTTCTGCTTTTGCATCCATCACCTCCAAGCTAACAGTTGCAACAGCAACTGCAAAACAAGGCAGCATCTATTGCAGTTAAGTAAATTTGTTCCAGCAATGTTGACTGGTATCATTTCCGATAAGTTATTCATCACTCAATTTTTATTCTTATTTAGTTATTCATCACTCAGCGCAACTCATCACTCAAAAAGATTTTCTTGTAAAATGTTAGTATTGTTACGATCATTTCCTCTCACATATAACACAGATTACAAAACAATGAACAAACAAACCTGAGACAACCGGTTCAATTTCAATGGTAACTTGTTGCGTAACTTGTTGCGTAACTGCTCAAATATTCAGACTAGAAATTTTCTTGTCCTGATGTAGCTCAATGATCGGTTCTGGTCAATCAGATAATCTATCAGATCAGTTAGTAGCCTTAATTTTTTAGGTAGTATAACGTCTATGCCACACGAGAATCGAGATCCGAGTCCTTGAGGACTTGCAAATATAGAAGCGCAAATCTTTACCGTGGATAGCAGCGGCGATTGGTTGAAGAAGAGAATGCTTTCAAGCATACCAAAACAACAGCCTAGTAACATACTACCAACAAAGAAACTGATGTTGTTTTATACTCACCTTGTACGAAGTTTCTCTACATTAATGCAATAACACGAAACACCGGTTTTGTTCTCAATTATTCTCTCTTTTATTTCTTAGAAAGTACTCTAATTTTGCATGAGCAGTAAAGGAATAGTAAATGTTTGCTTTTGTGTATGTGTGTGTGTGTGTGTGGGTGTTTGTTTGGATGTGTACGTTTCCACAGCTGCTGGTTGCTGGAGGGGTTTCCTTGTTTTTGTGTTGATTGCTGCTCCAAAACGAACGGATTGACTAGTACAGTTTTAATAGGTGTTTACATATGAGAGTTCGTAAGCGTATGCTACAGAAAAAGGTGTAACCTCGCCATGGTTTGCCACTCCCACGGGGTCCATGACCAGCACACCCTATCCTAATGTTTCAGTGCAAAAGTATCAGGAAGGGGAGGAGAGTCACATTAACGAGGAAAGGGGGGAGGGGGGATAAAGGGAGCGTGATGAAGGGATGAAGAAAACAGATCTCTCTCTCTCTCTCTCTCTCTCTCTCTCTCTCTCTCTCTCTCTCTCTCTTGCTCTTACCCTCTCTCTTTGTCTCTCGACCATGCAATTAGCCGTGTGCGGGCTGCCATCAAACGCAAGCGAAAATAGGGCAGCAATGGCGCCGTTAGGAAGCGATCGCTGATTGTCCACTGCGCTTCGGCCAAGGGTTTCGGTGGCCAGTGCGGCGCACCCAAAGTCCCAAACCGAGGCCGCATTTATTCCTTTCGAACTGATAGGCATGACATGGGGAAAAATCGAGAAACTTAACGTGCTTATTTACACTAACTAGCGATTTGATAGTGGTCTCTAGAATATGGTGACACTGGCAGTACCTTGGCAACGAACCAATATGACAGCTGTCAATCTGACAGACCAAAAAACCCAAATAAACGCCTCTCAAGTATAAAGCTAGTAGGTCCAACCGGATTGAATGGAACCAGCCCAAACGATTAGGTAACGTCGCAGGGGTGGGTGTGTACTTTATGCGGGTGTGTGTTTGTCTTTGCTGGAGCATCGCATGACAGGAGAGCAACTAAGTTACATACGATTTTCATACTTGATAGTTTAATCCGCAAGTTTTACTAAAGGGGGTGGGGTGGCGGTGTGGGGGTGGGTGTGGACGGGTGTGGAAATGAGCAGGAACGTTCAATTATTTACACACACTGCGAAAATCATACCACTTCCCTATATAACGTTGAACGAATGTATGCATATATGCCGTTGCTTGTGTGTTCTCTTTACTTTCTGTGTTTGCTGGTTTGTTTTGTTTTGCCGCTGCCGTTTTGTCTTTTGCTTTCTCTCGCCTTCTCTTTCTATCCCTTTCTTCACCTATCTTTCTCTTTCTATATCGCCCCGTATGCATATACTACTAATTGTACGCTAAAATTGTTTCATTTGTTCTCTAACTAGATTTGATTGATTTTTATTCTGAAGTATCATCTTGTTCGTTTGTTTTCTTTTTTTTTGCTGCATGTTTATCCCAGTTTCTCTTATCCCACCCATCCATGCTTTTAATGCTTCTATATTTACCCTTGGATTTCTACTAAAGTGTAATAGATATTAACGCAACTGTTTTCTTCCCGTCGGCTCTCTTTTTTCCTCAACTCAAAGTTTACCGAACAAGCTTGCCATCGCTATATGCCGCGTTGCAGTAGTTTCACTTCTCCTCTTTTCCCCCCTTTGGTTTGTTTAAATACTTTCTTACTAGCCAGCGCGATTTTGTTCGTCACCTTTTTTGATTGGTAATGTTTTACATTCCAACTTACACATTTAACACATCCTTAAGTGTACCATATCTTTGTGTGTGTGTGTGTGTTTGTGAGATTTTTTGTTTCATTTTCAATGTTTCTTTTTTTTAATTCACAACTGATACTAAATAACGCTCCGGAGGAAAACGCACACTCTCAGCGGTAGTATTAATGCTGTTTGCTTTGTGTAGTACCTAAACCCGAACCGAATGTTGTTCCTCTTTTATTTATATTTTTATATATTTATATATATATATATTACAATTTTGCTTGCTTTGTTCAATTTTGCATGTTTGGGTTACATGTTTTTTTCTTCTTCTGCTGTAGTTTTACATTTCGTTTCCATTTCTCGCGTCAGTTTACGTTTCTCGTGTTTGCTTAGATACATTTGCTTTCTTCTCTACACCTTGCCCATACCATTCCTGCTTTTAATACTTCCCATCCTCATCCCAACTAGTTTTCCGCAGTTTTTGAATATGTTTTGGTTTTGTTTGGTTGTGATTTGTTGTTATTTCTTCTCTCTCTTTCTCTTCTTTTTTATTTTGTTTTGCTTTGAGACTAATATGAATGATTATTATTTACGAATGGAGTACAGATCGTAATGGAACATGAAAACAAAACATCTAAACAGTTGTCTGCAAGTACATGTGTTAGTTTCAGTAATGTCAGCAATGTTTAATAGTAATAGAGGGCCGTTAACGTAAACGCACTACCGGGGCACACACGGAACACAAATACACAAACTGGCGCGATCTGCCGGCGTACTCGCCACCGTCGTAAATAGATGAAGCTGCTGTGCTTGGTGGAAAAGGGGAGCGCAGCGCACGCCGCAATATTACCAAAGTACTAATGCTCCTGCCTATCATCCACAGCAGAGCCCCCTCCCCCCTCCCTTCCCCGCCCGAACAGAACGCACGCGTTAGTCAACTAAACTACTTCGCTAGATGGCGCAAAAAACCTGGCTGCACTAAAAAGCTTTCCTTTCGGGTTTCGGGGAAGAGCGGACCCGTTCAGGGTCATCACTCGTTTTCTTTGTTGCTCGTTGGAAGACCACATTTGGCTTGGCGGTCTGCTTCCACGCATAGTGTTTGATTTATATTCTTACTAGTGTTTTTTTTTACCCTCCCCCCCCCCCCCCCCCCACGTGCTGGGGTTTCTCTTCTTTTTTATTTTTTTTTTCCCCCCCCCCCCCCCCCCTGCTATAGGAGTGGTTTTGCTTCTTTACTTCTTTTTACACCACACTACTCTCAGCCCTTCCCAACCACACCAGGGCAGGACACTCCTAAGCGTACGGAGGGGGATTGAGGAACGTACAATGGCCACTGTCATTACTACTACCCCTACCAAACCTCGCCTTTCCGAGGGGCACTCGCGCTCGGATGGGACAACCTGCTGGGCCGGCTTGAGTGGGTATGATATGAATTAAAAGCAACGGCTCATCGACCCAACCGTTCCCAACCCTCCTGTTGGCAACGTAACGTCTAGGTATCGGGTTAGCTACCAAGTAACGCTGGGTGTGTCGGTCGTACTGTTTGTGTACGGTGTTCGCTTCTAATTGCGATTATGCGTGGTGCCAGGAATGGAACGGAACGTGCCGCCTGACGGAAGCGACCCGGTTTGGAACAGTAACAGAGCACCGCTAACAAACAAGCGCAAAGAACATTATCACATGGCCACAGAGGACGCGGAGGGTGGCAGCAAATCGGTGCTTATTTCACGCCCACCATCCATCACCATCGAGACACGTTGATACAGGGGAGAAGAGGGGTGGGGGGGAGGGGTTGGGCTAGGGTTTGGAGCAGGGTTTATTTGTGTGTTTAAGAGAGAGAGAGAGAGAGGGAAGGCAAAAGAAAGAGAGGAAAATAGGGAGAAGTAAGTGACAAGAGGGATTTAGATGTAGGGTAGGGCTGACTCACTGTAAACCTTGTCGGAAGCAACAGTTTGATAATAAAGATAATTGCCAAAGTTAAGCCAGGGCTAATCGGAACTATCTGCGTGCAGGGAGTTACACTTTCAAGGATGATTAAGTAGAATAGAAAAAAAAAACACATTTTGTGTCAACATTTAAACCTAGTTAGCAAAACAGTCATTTGCTTTAACCAGCTGGAAGTGGGCTATAGATATCATCGTTTTGCAGTGGCTGATACATGCAATCAGATGGCTCGATGAACTAGTGATAAGCGTCTTACAACGTGCGATGGCATTCGAATCTTATTTTCAACTTTGTTTCGATTCACACTATCATGCTATGAGTGCATTAAGCAACAGATAACCAGAGCATATAGTGCCTTGGTAGGTCTTGATCATATAGAGTCATTGAACCCGAAAAAGAAGAAATTAATAATCATAAAAAGAAATATCTAGAAAAAGTAATTGTGAGTGTGTTTTGCCAATTTGAAGAATTGCCTTCGCATCGGTTCGCTTCAAAGCTCCAAATCATATTACGACTTAAATAGCGCGCTAACCACCCGTTCAAAAATAAATAAAACATCCTTGTTTAAAGCAGTTTGGGCTTCTCTAAAATGCTTACGCTGTTCGAATCCCTCACGTCAACCGTACCTCCAAATCGTAACAAGACAGTGTGGCTTGCTGTAGATGAGTAAAAAGAAGTCTCAGATGGCCACAGGCTTCCCCACGGAAATGGAAGTAACAAGAGGAGAAAAAAAGAAGCTCGCAACAATCATAGCCAGCCAGCAAAGGACAGCTTCACAGGTAAAATGTTTAAATTAAACTATATAATCACAGCGCTGTACTTCCCATGCACACGGAAAACTTTTCTGCCCAACGACCGCGTTAAGTAGGTTCGTTTTAAGCGTTTGCTGGGGTGGAACTTTGGACTTTGGAATCTACAGGACTAGCTCTCAATTCAGACAGATAGTTCGGTTTAGCATACCTTCAGGGGCGCAGCGTGCGATGCGGAGAGTGCATACCTTTTAGGCGATGGCCTCTTACTGACAGATTAATCCCAAACGCGGCCTACACTTATGCAATTCGCATCACACTGCCGCTGTACTATGAGCTTGCCCGGGTAGCGAGAGCGACGTTTTGGAATTTGCATTGCACCATTTGAATGGTGAGGTTTGTGACGCAAATGGTTGGAATGGGGCGTTGTGTTCGTCTCTGTGCGGGTTGCGCTAAAAGTAATCATCTTTCGGCGAAGCGGTTGGCGGGAACGGGGATGAAGAGGAAGAAGTAGAAGAGGGTGGTGGAGGAGGGTAAACACTTTTGTACAGGTTAAGTTCGATGGTTTGGATTGGTTGCACCGTGCGGAACCGGCCTGCTAGGGCTGGGGGCCGTGCCGGGCCGTGGCGGGACGACTACAGCGAAACGAAGTCATTGCCCACGACAAACAGCGCCGGACGCTGGGGTGCAGCGCCACCCCCCTGCTCCTGTTCCTCCGCCAGTGGTCCTCCGGCCGTTACTGGGGGCGTTGGTTCGTTCTGCTCCCCCAGTCGGCTCCCGTCGTCTGCCGGCGGGTCGTCCTGCTCGACGATGGTTTCGATGATGTCCTGCTGCTGCTGCTGCTGCTGTTGCTGCTTTAGGGCGAACGCAGCGGCGACCCCGGGCGGTCCGTCGTCCGGCAGGGAGAGCGTCGAGTTGCCGCTGGCCGTGTACCGGCGGCCCATATTGTCGTACTTGAGGCAGGCGAGCGGCTTCTCGCACTTGATGCTGCCCGTCGTCACCATCGTCGCGAGGTCGCCGCCGACCGCCGCCGTCAGCGTGCGGGACGCCGTGCCGTACTTGGGCGGCGGGCCGACGAACGTGGACGTGGCGCCCGCCTTCAGCACCTTGCTGCACTCCGCGCACATGGACGGCACCGGCGAGGACGACGACATCTCGCAGCCGGAGTCGTCGCGCAGCGAGCCCGCGGTCGCGTAATTGACAATGCCGTCGGCGAGCGGTATCTCCGCCGCCAGCAGGCTCGGCGTGCAGGAGGAAAGCGGCGAGCCGATGGGGGGCGGGCCGCCGATCGGCGCCTTGCCGACGCCGCTCGACCCCGACCCGATCGAGCTGTGGCCGGACGTGATGGAGGCGCAGCGTGGACCCCCGACACCGCCGACCGTGGCCGTCTTGCGCGGTAGCGTCGCGTACGACGTCACGCTCACGGGCGATATCTTGGGCGGGCCCTTCTGGTGCCGGTTCGGGATGTTGAGCAGGTCCGGGTACATGTTCACCTCCGCACCCTCGAGCGGGTCCTGCGTCACCGACACCGAGATGTAGATGTTGCTGATCGTCGGGTTCGCAATCATCTGCGTGCAGAACTCGGGCGGCGGCGGAAACACGCCCACGTTCAGTGGGTACTCCTCGCGCTTGGACGTGGCGATCGACTCGATCGTGATCTGCACCGGCTCCATCGCGATGGTCGAGTCGGTCTTGGTCGATGGCGTCACCACGTCGCTCGCACTGAACTCCTGCCGCTCGTTCGTCGTGATGCTGAGGTCGAGCAGCTTTTTCTCCTGGTCGTTGAAGCTGACGCTGTTCTTGATCGTTTTCCGGCGGCGGCGCATGCGCAGCTTCCGCTTCACCAGACACACCGCGACGGAGAGCGCGAGCAACCCAAAGATCGTGCCGAAGATGCCGAGTATCAGACCGAAGTACCAGAACGTTTCCGGCGTCTTGATGATCACCCGCTCAACCACCTCCGGCAGCACCAGGCTAAAGTTTTTGCTTGCCAGCCCGATCCGGTTCTGCGCGGTGCAGGTGTAGAAGCCGGAATCGTTGTTCGTGACGTTCAGTATGGTGAGGTTGCTCCAGAGCGTCACGCTGCCGTCGAACGCGACGTGTCGCTCCGTCTCGATGATCGCATTGTCCTGGTCCACGTCCTTGCCGTTCATGTCCCACCGGACGTTCGGTTCCGGGTCGCCCGACACCATGCACTTGTACGTGATGTTCGTGCCGAGGTCCTCGATCTCGTACTCGTCCCGGTAGATCTCCACCGCCGGCATGCAGCCGAACTGCTCCGTCTCGAGATACTCCCACGACAGGCCCTTGAGCGCGTACGGCCGCTGGCAGACGAGGCTGCGCCGGTTGAGCGAGCTGTTCAGGTACCAGTTGCGAAAGTCCCGCAGGTGGCAGTCACAGTTCCACCAGTTCTCCTCCAGGATCAGCGTCTTCAGGTTCTTCATGTGGTTGAAGACGTGGTGCGGCAGGCTCTCGAGCCGGTTCCGCGACAGGTCGAGCAGCTCGAGCAGGTCCAGGTTGGAGAAGGCCGTCTCCGCCACGTACCGCAGCTGGCAGCCGTGCAGGTCGATGTTGCGCAGGTACGGCAGCACCGGGAACTGCTCCGCCATCAGCATCTTGATCGGGTTGTCGTACAGGTTGATGATGCGCAGCCGGTTGTTGCCCGCGAACGTTTGCTTGTCCAGCGTTTCGATCTCATTCTCGCTCAGATCGACCTCCACCAGTATCTTCAGGTTCTTGAACGCCTCCCGGTGCAGGTACTTCACGTGCGAGTGCTTCAAGTGAATCTTCTGCAGGTTGACCAGCCCGAGCGAGGTGAACTCCTCCCGGTTCAGGTACGGTATGTTGTTGTCGTTCAGCACCAGCACCTGGATCTCGGTGGAGAGGTTGGACGGTACCGCGGTAAAGTCGGCCCCGTTGCAGATGGCCGACTTCTTGCCGTTCGACCACTTGCAGCTGCAGTTGAGCGGGCAGCTAGCGCTCCAGTCGGCGCACAGTGCCGTCGACAGCAGGAGAAACAATACTGGTCCGGTGGAGGGAACGGAGCAGAGCGAGAGCGAATATATTAAAAAAACAAAAACAAAACAAAACAAAAAAAAACAAACGGGGAAGAAAGAAGAGGATTAGTTCCGGTGGTATCGCGTGCACTCGGTTTCGCCACACGTCACCTCGCTCTGCAACAAAACGTCATAACAAGCAACAACACTAGCGGAAAACACTTACCTGTGAAGTAAAGCTGTATCATCTTCAGTGGCTTGGTGCGCTGCTGCAGCAGTGGCATGGCATAATTGTGATGATCCACCGGTGCTTCTGCTGTCCTCTCGCGCTCTCCCTCTCTCGCTCGCTCCACCACTCTGTCTCGCTCTTCTGCAGTATCGTTGCTCGACGGGTGCTCTTGATTTCGCTGTATTTATAGGTGACCGCGCGGGCTGCTGTGGGGTTTAAAAATAGCCCATCGCCCTAGCCCGCAAGCTTACGGGTTTTGTTGTTTTCCTTTTCTCACTCCCTCTCTTCCTGGTTTTTTTTGTTATATATATATATATTCGTTAAGGATCCTTCTTCCCGGCTGTTGGATTGGTTCCGCTTCTTCCTCTCTTCGCGTTGCTGCTAGCTTGGTGATGGTGGGTGCCGCAAATTCGAGTACCAATTATCCTGGAAAAATAACAACAGCGCACCGGAGAGCGGACGTTGCGGGCTTTAGCCAATTTTTAGCTACGGCGAGCGAGCGGAACACAACAACGGATAAAGAAAAGCTTCCCATCCCCTTTCCCCGGAAATATGGGGCAACGGTGTGGGGACGGTAAGGATGGGCAAAGGGGCTAGGGGAACAACTGAAACGGAAACGGAAATCTATAGCGCACGGATGCTGCCGGAGCGCAATGTTTATTTATTTATTCTGTCGAGGTTCCAACCAAGTAAACGAGAGCACCGACCTGAATGTTTTCGCTACTACCTCTGTACTAGTTGTGTATATGCGCCTGTGCTGTACATCGGCGTATGCGGCAGGAGGAATCGAAAGCAAATAAGCATAGTCAACGAAATCCAATCTTGTGCCTGCTTCCTTTCGTTTTTCATTTTGCGTTGCTGTTGCCCGCCGTTGGGTCCCACTCTGTGTGCTTTCCCAGCACGTAGGCGAGCGATATCATCATCATCAGCAGCACCACCCCCCGTCAATAGTTTTGCGGGGAGCGCAAATGGGCACGGTTTTTGGGCATGACAGCGTTCGGGCGCTAGAACGGCAGCTAGCCCCCTGTTTTCGACACTTGCCTACCCGTGTTCTCGTTTTCTAGCTACTGGTTGTGGGTAATCGAGAGCACTGAGTTTTGGGCATGAGTTACTCCTTTTGCTACACCCAAACATTCTGTTCATGGATTGTAGCGGGAGAGTGTTTTTACAGTGTCTTTAAAATTCTAATGTTTGAAAGGCCCAGAGATCCATTTCCTAGGAACCTACATTACCACCATTTTCTAACTTTTACTGTGTTGGGTTTTCAGATATGTTTATTTGGACTGGACAAATCTAGCTCACATTGAGCAGAGGGACAAGTGTTTCCAACTAAATCGCAAGGACTTTCTACATTTTAGAGACACCAACATGGAACCTTGTTTTCCACACATTACTGACCGTTAACACGTTAGGTTGTGAAGCACTTCGAAGAAACGATGCACCCAAAAAATAAGCGGGAGCAATATTTTGCAGAAGAAAGTTCATCGAGATTCTCTTAGTTGTTTGTCTCTGGACTCGAAAGTCCCTAAATTTTAGAGCCTTCGTTCTAAGTACTTAGTTTTTCCCCATTTACTATCTCTTATAAGATTAGGAGCACTTTAATTCTTAAGCATATCAATACTGAATAAACTTTAGGTTGGACAATAGAGAATCTTCTCCGAATTATCAAGTTCACCAAGTCCGAAATGTTTAGAATTGTCTTTCTAGGAACTATGCGTTGATCCTTAATTACACTTTGCTAACAGTAATTACGTTAAATTTGAGGTATTTTGAAGCCTCTATCATGAAGATCCTGCGAGAGGAAGAAAATGAGAGAATTTTCTGGAAATTCTATTGAACATTTTATAGACACTTCTTGTTTCTTATGAGGAATGTTGATTTCCAGGAAGTGCTCAGTTTGATCAAGTATTACGTTGCATCGATTTACCAATAATTAATGTCACCAATATTGTTTCCTCGGAATTCTAAAGACCTAACATTCTACAGTCAGTTCCTAGGAACCTTTATTTATTTATTCAGCAGAAGCGCAAAGCTGTAATGTTTCCTAGGAATTCTGCTTCTACACTATTCTGCCTTTTATTTGGGTAAGGTTTCGAGGTATTTTCTAGCTCCAATACGTCAATGATTAATCGCTGTAACATGTTTATAAGACTACTCCAGGTAGGCGTCTTCATAAAATCGAAGCTAATGCATACAACAGTCACTTTTGAGGAATCTATTTCCGCACTTTTGTGACTGTTGCAAGGTTAGACTTTGAAGTACTTTGTTTATTAATTTTTTTCGATTTTCGTCTCTCTCTGATTTCTGAAGTTCCTGCTTTTAGAAGTCGCCCTTTGAGGGTCCAGACTTTTCTAACTTTGCCATTGAGTTTCGAAGGTTTTTGCGGTACCTTGTATGCACCAGAAAACCAACATCCAGTAGCGCAGTTCACTGCAAAGGAATGCATGCTCCTTCTTTTTAATGCCTTTATCGTGCAGCTTTGCATCTCTCTTCATCAGGACATTAGTCCCATCTTTAGCGCTACCCGCTAACTTTCTTCCTGCCCGCTGTTGCCAGTGCCTTGCAGCAGTGAGCTGCGTGTGCCCAACTGCTTGAAGGATTTCCCTCACTGCTGGGGCTAATAATTTTTCATATGGAAAAGCGGATTACATCGCGGCGTGGCCAGGAGCCAGTGCCGAAATTTTGCAGTCCACCGACACCCTAATATTGCCTCTCACACACGTCCGCGCGCATTCACTCTCTTTCTCTCCCCCCCCCTCTCTCTCTCTCTTTCGCTCGCTCTCTCTTTCGCTTCGCCTAATGCTTCTAGCAATATGTTTCCTCCTACTGCTCCGTAAAGAGTCATTTGCAGTGCTTCAGCTCGCGGTGCTTCACCATTCACTGAGTGGAATTAGACGCTGGGGGAAGGATGGTAAAAAAAAATAGGGGAAAGAAAGGGACCGGGAGGGCGTCCTCCAGTGGGATTTAACTGAAACGAAAACAATGGAAAAGAAAGAAAATGCTTACCGATTAGCGCTAACAGCGGCGCGTGCTGATCCAGCACGGCAACACTGTTGGAGTGTGCATATTTCGTCTCGAAAAACAAAAAAAAAAACGGCGGAGATTTCCACTTTGCGCACTGCTGCCGCCCTCCCCTAACAGTACCCGACCAGCACTGTCATCGATTCCCGACGAGCGCTCTCAGCAGAGCACACGTTGCCTCTTTCGCCGCGGTTTTCCCTCCCCCTCCCCCTCTACGGGGCTGCTTCGATCAGCGAATTTCTATTTATTGATTGGTGGTGGTGATGGTGGTTGCGCCGCATAGAGAAAGAGCGAATGATATGCGATGTCCCGTCCCGAGTGCGCGAGTGTGTTGGTAGGTTTGATTGTTTGTGGCGTTGCGCGGGTTCTGCTGCTGCTGCTGCTCCTTTCGCTTCTCCACTGTTGGTCCCTCTATTGTGAAGAGGACAGCACTCGATGGCACAAGCGTCTGGTTGTGGGCCTGTAATTTCGCTGGAATACGAATTTCACCCGCGACTTCACGGGAAAGGAGAGGGGGTAGACACACACACACACACCCGCACTGCTCAGCACACGGGCACACTGTTCACGACGTTACGGGCCCGCAGATGAACGGGGTCATTCGCGCCCTCGACGAACAGGGGCCACCCTTTAGGCAGACCAACACGCCGACCGTCCACCATCTTTGTGCTCCGACATTTTTCGCTCAGGCACAACACACACACACACACAAACACACATACGTACACACAGAGACCGCAGAAACAGTCGCTGTAATCAGGCAATATCCGCACACAAACACATGCACTCACATTACCACACACGGCAGTCAGGTACGACGCGAGCGCTCTCTTGGAAGTGTTTTTTTTTTTCTTCTTCTTATTAAATATTTTTAGTGCGACACAGAAAACGGAAACGGCGTACGGAGGCGAGCCTACCTTTCAGGCGCAAAAGGCCCACATACACTCAGCGCTCGCTCGTTCGCAGCGCCAGCCTTTGGCTGTCCGCAAATGCCAACCAACCGAAGCGAAGCATAGAAAACACACAGATTAAAATGCGTTTAACCGCGCACACATACACTCCCACACAGGCACACAAAACCACACAAACACACTGTAATTGGCCGAAGAAAGGCTTCGCACCTTTTGTACGTCGCTTGTTACATCCCAACCACCCTGGGCTGGAGCGGTGAAGTTTGTTCGTTTTTTTTTTCTTGCCCTGGTAATTGTCTCCCTCGTGTTCCCTACCCCGCGCTGCCACGGTAGGCTTGTTGTGTGTGTGTGTGCTTTGGATCAGCGCTGCTTAGAACTTGCACCGTGCGGTGACATTTCGGGATCCGTATCCTTTCCCTCTTTTTTTTTTTTTCGTGTGACGTGCGGGGATGGATGGGGGGGGGGAGTCGCACAGGCCTTAAAACGGACAGGAAATTGACCGGAGCGCTGCAAAACGGTATCCTTGGTACTATTGCTCGCAACTAACTGGCAACAGTTTAGCACAGGACCCACCGTGTGTTACTGGCAGGCGCTGGAGCAGGAGCGTAACGGCGAGAGTGCGCCATTCGGGACGGCGAGCGGCGAGAGCGCCAGTGTGCGCGCGCTCTCATCGCTCTCCCGTTTTTTTTTTTCTTTTCCCTGTTTGCTTATCCCGCTCTGTGGCTTGCTTTCTTTCGCTCTCTCTCTCTCTATTCTTACGTACGCAGCGGACTCGCTTTGTGGAAAATTGTCGTAAAGTCTAGGAGGATAGCTTTTATCATCGAAGAGAAACGTTATGGGAGAGGAATACAGAGAGAGAGAGAGAGAGAGAGAGAGTCTTGCAGTACTGCACAGGTCTTCTCGTTTTCTTCTCGGCCTGAGAGCTGTGCCTGTGCGTGCGTTGTGGAGCCTATTTGGAAGATATTGGAAGGAGATAAGGGCAAGGCAAGCGGAACGCTATAGAAGCGGCATGCGCTGTACCATATTTTCCGCCACTGGGGGAAAATAAACACCATAGGAAAAATTAATTCATCGTCTCCGCGCCGACCCCCTCTTCCACTTCGGTTTATTCTATTCCCTTACTTGGGATTCACACTTTATGCTCCACACCAGTGTGAAAATAAGGTGAAAACTCCCAACCCGCACCAGCCCTTCCCCCACCCTCCCCGTCTGCCACACGTTCAACATTGATCGCCATATTGATGTCCCTGCGGGTGGAGGGCGATAAGGTTGTAAAGGAAGCGAGCCGCGAATTATGGTGAATTGCTAAAATGCTAATAATGTGCCTGCGTCTTCCACACCTTCCACGCCCTCCTTCCTCTCCCCCCGCCGTATTTTTTTGCGCTACTAGGCGAGAGGCACCAGGCGCCTCCACGCCATCGGACCTCCACCGGGCACCGGGCGCCTCCATCGGGCCCGCCAGTGTGTGGAAGCGGAGTAGAGTAATTATCGGGCGCGATAAAAGCCCCACCGGGTCTGCCCCCGGTGTACATTTCGTGTAAATAGACTGCGTTTCTAATCTACTCCCCGAGTTGCCCCCCCCCTCCCTCCCCCTCCTTCCCCATCTCCTCTCTTTCCACCCAAGCGGTCCGCAGGAGTTGCCTGCCCGTACGCCGTGCAGTGCGCCTTCAAAAGCGACCATTTCTGCCGAGAGCGTGCGCATTTGCGAACCGTCTCGGGCGGGAGAAACAACCACCGTGTGCCAGCACCAACGCGGTTGCGTCCGCACAGTACGGTGGCCAGGGCTTTTCGGGGGTCACAAACCAAACTGGATCCATTCCCTCCTTCTCGCTCCATCCCAGAAGAGCGGGCAGGGATTTTGGTGCAGATAGTGAGACGTCCCCTAGGATGGGACGGAGACAGGACGTGTGTGTATGTGTGTGTGTGTGTTCGTGCGCGTGTGTGAGAGTGTGTTGATGTTGAACGAGATCATCCGGCGAGCTGTGCATCCCTTGCCGCGATAAAGCCTTCCGGTGTTACCTCATTTGCGGGAAGGTTGACGATATTGAACTTGCCTACAGGTGAACGCACTATCTATATTGATCTGCTTCCTCGCTACCGTGCCAGGGCGCCAGTGCGGTGGCGGTGGTAGTGATCGGTGAAGGTGCGAAGGGAGGGAGTTAATTTGTGCCTTCGACACTCGGTGCCTAATGAGCCGGATGCAGATGATGATGATGATGGCGATGGGTACAAACGAGAGCTGCCTGCGGACGAACGAGTCGACCGTGGGCGATACGGGATGGGGCGCGAACGGTACCGACCAGCAGCCGCTGCCCGTCGACCCCGACGCGGAGAAGGTAAGGCTGAACGTGCCGTACGCGCTGCTGGAAGCGACCGTCGCCCTGATGGCCATCTTCGGCAACACGCTCGTCATTGTGGCGTTCAAGACCGAGCGGCGGCTGCGGCGGCGCACCAACTTTTACATCGTGTCGCTCGCGTCCGCCGATCTGCTGGTCGGCACGCTCGGCATACCGTTCGCCGTGCTGGCGTCGATCGGGCTGCCGCGGAATCTGCACGCCTGCCTGTTCACCATCTCGCTGCTGGTGGTGCTGTGCACGATCTCCATCTTCTGCCTGGTCGCGGTGTCGATCGACCGGTACTGGGCGATCCTGCACCCGCTCGCCTACTCGCGCAACATGCGCACCAAGACGACACTCTGTAAGTTGCCACACCACACAATACCATGCCATGAAATCTGACTAGAACTCTGGAGAGATATAAACAACCTCTTAATTTGATCTCGGAAATTCTTTAGGATCTCGGGAATTCTCATTCACGACTCGTCAGAGGTTCTTCTTTTGGAAGATACATGAATCTCTGGACTCCAAAAGGAATAGGTCCAGAGTCTGGACCCATTCCTTTGAGCCTCAGAAAACTACTAAATAGCTATAGATCACATAGTGTTTGCCTTTCAATAACATAAAACATTTCCTGAACATCTAATCTTTAAGCTCTGGAATCGTTTTTTTTTACTTTGGATGTTCTTAACGAACTTTTCGTGCTACGAGGTAGTGAGATAGGACTTCTAGATTTTTGAACCTCAAGAATTTTTCTTTACCGATTCATGAAGATCCAGAATCATAAACTCCAAGCTGCTCAAAAATCTTTGCATTTAGACCTCAAGTGTTCTTGCAGTAAGAGCGCAAATTCTGGTAGAGACAGAAATAGTATATTATTTTAATTCATGAGCACCAATGCTCCAACACATTGCAAACCCAGAATGACGCTTCAGGTGTGAAAATGTCCTCATGACCGTTCTCCTCTCCCATCGTCCCGCAGACATCATCAGTATGTGCTGGCTAGCGGGTTTCATCATCGGCTTCCTACCGCTGTTTGGCTGGCACGAGGACCCCAGCGAAGATGCCTGCCTGTTTGTGAAGGTGATGAACTACGACTATCTGGTGTTTCTCTACCTCGTCACCATCATCATACCGGCGGTGCTGCTGCTGGCCTTCTACATTCACATCTACCGCGTGATCGTGCGACAGGTAAGGTGCGCCGCTTCCGCTCCGTCACGATCACTCCCAACATCTCTTCTCCGCAGCGCAAGCAGATCCTCTCGGTGAACTCGATCGACAGCCGGTTCTCGGTGGGTACGCTGCCGGGCATCGAGGACGGCCACGGCAGCTTCCAGTCCCGGCACGGCAGCAAGCGCCGGGCGACGAAGAAGGACAACTACAACGGCACGATGCTGCGCGTGCTGCGGGCGGCCCAGAACCGGGAGGTGAAGGCCACCCAGAACCTCTCCATCATCGTGCTGTTCTTCATGGTCTGCTGGATGCCGCTGCACACGATCAACTGCATCGTGGCGTTCTGCCCCCAGTGCCACATACACGCGCCGGTCATGCTGTTCGTCATCACGCTCTCGCACCTCAACTCCGCCCTCAACCCGCTGCTGTACGCGTACCATCTGAAGGACTTCCGGGCCGCGCTCAAGCGGCTGATTCTGTCGATGTGCGGTATCGCGCCGTCGGTGCCGGCGGCCCCGTCCGACTGTGTCAACTGCATCTCGACGCTGGCCCAGCAACAGCAGCACCAGCACGCGCAGCACTTCCACGTCGGCTAGAAGGCTGCCCGCTGGAGGTGTGGCCGTTTTGTACTCAAACCCTTGGCTTATGCCCATTCCTATACAACCGGCGGAAGAGCTCATAAGAATTCTTCCCAACAGGATGCAGAAGGCTAGGAAACCCTCGCTGAGATGTGCTAGATGTAACGCGCCGTTGTCTGTAACGCTTACGCAGCCAGTAACGCTTGGACTGTGCTGATGTGATTGATGTGCCTGACTCCAACCCCTGCCACCTGGACTATCGCTAAGCTGTAAGTGTGCACCGGTAGCTGCGCTAGAGACAATCACTGCACCTGAAACCTACGTGTAACCGTCGACATATCAACCAGCACCTTGTTCTGTGCCTTCGGTGTGCAGCCTATTCTGCCCAGCCGGAACGGAACGGAAGCGCGCGAGGAAACGACTATTTATATGGAGATATTTTAACGTTATTAACGTTGTTTTTGTGTTTTATTTTCTGTACAAACGCGGTGTTTTTCCGCGCTTGGGAAAGAAGACGTTAATAAATCCTGTACTGTGCATCTACATCTAGCTGATGGTATGTTATTGCACCCCAAGCGGTACCAGAGTGATATCACCCCAGTGTACTATACTCCATCTACTAGTCAGTATGGTCCGGTTGCAGGGCTGTACAACACATTTCGGAGGTGAAATTCTGACAAAAAGATTTTCTCCATGATTTCTCTGCCTCTAGGATTTAAGTATTGGAAATAGATAGATCCGGCTTGCTGCATATTTTAAGATGTTTTTTTTTTATTTTATTGGCAACCCATTTGAACTTCGGAATTTTTGAGATTTGAGATTCCTAAGCTAAACTAGTCCTTTCAATGATCCTTTCAATGATCCTGAATCCTATAATATAATATTACTCGTATCATATAATAGGAGCTCAGAAAGCAGTATCTACTGTTTGTTGTATTTTTTTTTATATTTCAAACTTGCTACTGTTCCCCAGCCATAGGCCTACCAGGTAATCCATCTTGGTTCAGAGAGATGAAAAAAAATGAAAATCTTGGTAGACAAAATTTTACCGAGTTTATTCAATAACTGACCTGAAACTTTTCGTGCTGCTGCTTTTTTCTCTAGCGTAATCACAGCAGGATAGTCGATCTGAATAAAATTCGATGTAACGTCCATATGACAGGACCACGCCATTATCAGCATACCACCATGCCGCTCCGGATGATTATTAATAGCTTTTTATTTTGATTTAATTTGTATTTTTGAATAGTTCAAAATACCGTCAAAACAATCCAACCCTGTCCAAACATCGTATAGTGAGACGCTTCTCACGGAATAAGGAAGGAATGAGTAGAATTTCCCTCATATCACAGCAACTAGAAAATAAATAACGTTTCAGCTGGCTATCTCTTATATCTTAGCGCATTGCCGTACCTTCAGGTGATGCAAGCTCTTTAAAGAATAAAATAACTCCCAACGCTGTCTCTGCCGGTGCCAGGGCTGTCAAAGGTTTAAATAATGCATGACGGCCAGTGTCTGTAATTAATTTAAATGGACACAGGCCACACGCCTTCTGGCCCACATTTGCGCCCGCAGGCGTTTGATGCGGATGGGAAATAAGTTGCAAAATAAATGATGGTGTCCTTTTGTCGCAAACTAGAACTAGTCCCCAAGGGCTGGAACGTTTCAGCTGGGTCACTCGAGCACTCGCCCCTGAGAGGTGCACCTTGTCTCTCAATCTGAGCGAACTGTTCGATAGGGAATTAAAGCTCTAGCTGATTTCTGTTTTTAAAAAAAGGGAACCTCGAAAGCTGGGTTTGCTTAAGCTAGCAACTGTGCTGAAACCTGCGGAGAAGCCTTTTGGAAAGCGAAATTGTTGGAGCTGTCGGAGAGTTTCATTTGCTCACTGTGGCATATGTGGTTTTAATTATGTGTTAAACTCATTTCTTAACGATTATATTTAAGAGCTATGGCTTATATCATCGATCTATGCCAAGATGCAGTAGAGAAGAGAAGTATTGTATTATAGTGGAGTGCCGATTATCCAGTTTCTTTGGGACTAAAGCATGAGCATGAATTTTCGGAAAAGCACGAATGAAAGGTAAATTTGGTCTTAAAATGTGTTTTGCCTTTAATGTGAGGTTATTTGGATAACACACTTCTTGTTTTGAATAATTGAGGCCTGTATTATTCACCCAAAGTATTATTTGGAATTAAATTTTTAATATCATTTTATAGCTTGAGGAAGCATTTCACCTCACAAAACCTGTCGCGACGGACGAAGCTGGGACTTCAACATTCTTCAACCAAATTAACATAAATATGAAATAGGCAAATATTTATAATTACATTTTTTGGCAATTTTCTAAGGAACCGCCGCATTAAACTGGTGCAGCTACCTCACACTAGAAGAATCGAGCTTCGAATAAACACGTGTTGGTAGAATTTAAAATTTTGAATGTGTTTACTTTTCCCGCTCGCGTCAAACGAGCTGATTTATATCAGGTATACCAGTTATACCAGTGCTTTTGTAGAACGCGAAGGCCAGCACGCCCATTATGCGCGGTTCCACTACAGCTCTTGTTGCCATTTGCGTAGACTTGTTTTTCTATGAAACAAAACAAAAAGTGAACAGTTTTACATGCGAATAAAATTTAAAATACTTTATATAGCATCAGCACCAACGCAAAGGCGACGTGCTGTTGTCAGCGCTGGTCACACTGCGCACCAGCGGCGCTAGCTGTCAAACGGCACAAAGTGATTATTTACATATCGCACCAACCATCAACAAGATATGTGCGGCTGACCGTAAGTGATGAGATCTCGATCGGATCGTCTTTGTGTTGCAAGTTTCGAAAGCAAATTAACACGCCTGCTGCATTTATTTTAGATTGTAGCTGCGAAACAGAGAGTAAACAAGACAGTTCGTAGACGGCACGTGGCACGGGAACGAGCATGGGTAAGCTGGAGCTGATACAAACGCTTACCGGGCACACGGGTCGCGTGTGGAGCGCGGCCTGGCATCCGACCGGCAAGATGTTTGCCTCCTGCGGGGAAGACAAGACGATCCGCGTGTGGACGGAGACGGACACCGACCGGTGGGTGACGCAGACCGTCCTAACCGATGGGCACACGCGCACGATACGCGACGTGGCGTGGTCGTACTGTGGCCACTATCTCGCATCCGCCAGCTTCGACACGACGGTGGCTGTGTGGGACAAAAAGTCAGGTACCGTGTTGCGGATGTACCGCTGCAGGAAAGTAAGTGCGGAAGCTTATCCGTTCACCTCTTTGCAGGCGAGTTCGAGTGCAACGCGACGCTCGAGGGGCACGATAACGAGGTGAAGAGCGTGACGTGGTCGCGGTCGGGCAGCCTGCTGGCGACGTGCAGCCGGGACAAGTCGGTCTGGATCTGGGAGATTCATCACGCACCGGATCAGGAGGACGAGTACGAGTGTGTGGCGGTGCTGAACGGGCACACGCAGGACGTGAAGAAGGTGTGCTGGCAACCGCGGGAGGATGTGCTCGCGTCCGCCAGCTACGACAACACGATCCGTATGTACCGGCAGGACGTGGCGGACGGCGAGTGGGAAATGCTGGAGCCGCTCGAATCGCACACCTCCACCGTGTGGAGCATCGCGTTCGACGCGACCGGCAAGCGGCTCGCCTCCTGCAGCGAGGACAAAACGGTCAAGGTCTGGCAGCAGTACGGGCCGGACAACACGGTCGGCATCGTCTGCCCGGAGCGGGGCACGGTGTGGAAGTGTGTGTGCACACTGGCCGGGTACCATACGCGCAGCGTGTACGACATCGACTGGTGCAAGCAAACCGGCCTGCTGGCGACCGCGTGCGGTGACGACATGGTGCGAATATTCCGGGAGGCCCGCGACTCGGACCCGAATGAGCCGACGTTCGAGCTGGTGGTGACGGTTCCGGCCCACAGCCAGGACGCGAACAAGGTCGCGTGGCATCCGACCGTGCCAGGCGTGCTGCTTACGGCGAGTGATGATAGCGAGATAAAGGTTTGGAAGTATGTGGACGAGGAGTAGCTGCCCAGCTGCTTGTGCTCATTGGATGTGGGTGATGGAAATATTGGGGATGTAAATAAGTTTGTGTGGCTTTTTAAAAATTAAATATGGAAGCTTTATAGTGGCAATAACCGTGTAGCTTACATGGTGAAAGTATTTTTCGTCATTGTTTTTTACCACCTTTTCCCATGTTTTTGCTAATGCACGAATTTCCATCGTGAAAAAGTGTCGGTACATCGGTTCATCTGGTTAGTTTTTCTCTGTGCTGCTAAGAACTCATTTATAACCCTAATACAATGAAGCTGTTGATAGTTAAGTTCCCAACAATTTAAGCTACTTCGATTTATGTTTTTTGGGAAAAAGAAAATATGAGAAAACCTTGTGTTGATTCTAATGTGTCCTTGAACCAAACCTCTGGCTGTTCGCCCCCTATTTTTGGTTAGAGTTTTCGTTTATCACAACAGTTCAGAATCTAATGAGCAAATTTTTTGTATCGAGGGAAAGTGAAGGATATTATATTTCCTGGCCAGATTCTGTCAAAGGCATCAGATTGTATGTTGAACCTAATTTCATACTTGATCTTAGCTCCACATCCTTTCCAGAAAGTACTTTATCGCACTGTAAACATACTCCAGCCCTCTTACAGAACCTTTTTTTTATTATTGTTACAGAGACTTTGGACGTCAGGACTGAACCTTTTGTAGTCCTACAGCTGCGTTAGAACTTATTTAGACATCAAAACTGGAGGCTGGATTCTGTCTCGAGTACAGTTTCTCGAAGTTCCTGGAAGCTCCCAGGCTGGATTTGCTGGAGCGATAGCCACAAATCTTCACTCTACCACAGGGTGTCCTTTCAGAAGTGCCCCGGAACACCAGATACTTACGTGACACATGTTCGACGGCCTTGATACCATAGATCAGACAGAGTCATAGAGCCACTGAGGAACATGTTGTCAAAACCATTCGAATCTCATTGGAGGTTGAGGCAAGAGCACAAGGACGTAGTGGCACCCGTTGGCTGAATCAAGTGGAGTCAAGCTTGCGGGAGACCGAATGCAGACAGGGATCGAATTTCTTGGATACGAATAAGGGACTAAGGGCACGTGTTTTATGCGTGCTCGCTACAGCAAATAAAACTGACAGAACAAAAAGGAGATGGTCGAAAAGTAAGTTCTAAATTCACGTGTATAAGTCCAGTGTGTATCTCGTTCTCGGAGCTAATCATGAGGTTATCCTAAACTAACTCACGTCTTTTGGAATATTAGATCCAGCCAATCGCTGAACAAGCTCTGCTACCTTTCTCAAATGTTGACATAATTTTATAACAAAATCTCAATCCTGAACCTGTTTCGCTTGAATCAAATTTGAGTATAGTTCTGGTGAGAGCTGATAGCTCTAGAACTCATGAGGAGCTGATTTGGACTTGCAAGGGATTCCAATACCTTATTGCATACCTGAACCAATGTTCTAGACATGTAGATCCTTGCTCCGAACCCAAACCGAATCCGAGTCGGTTCCTTGTACGTGGTAACTAATTGTGAACAAATTCTGCAGCTGCAACAAAAAAACTAAAACTTGAAATCGAATGTGCTAACCACTCCATTTAGTAGGCCTAGCCACCTCTTAGAGATTTTAGAAAAAGTTCGCTTTATAAAAATATTTCCATAGTTCTTTAAGTTACCCTCATGGTAACCCTTCATGGTTGAGCTAAGTTACTTTCAATATTTATAACAGTTACAATCGGGTATTCTTAGGTGGCATCCATCAATTACGTAACGGCTAAATTTCGATGTTTGAAGCCCCCTTCCCCCTAGTGTAACAAATAGTAATGTTTGATTTAGCCCCCCTTCCTAATTGTGTAACGTATATCTCACCAACCTCTTAACTTTCGTATTACACTCTATCGTTACGTAATAAAATGTTAATACCCCCACTCTGTGAGCGTTACGTTATTGATGGATAGCCCCTTATTGCATTCTTTTGAGCGTCAACGGTTTCATTCCTACATATTTATGGCTATGGCTTATCAATTATGATGTAATTTTTTTTCAGTGAAAAGTTATTTGTTCGTATGATCCTTCGGGGCTGCTTTCGCCTTGAACTGATCTTCATAAAAATTAGTTTACTGTAAAATTACAATTAAAAAATGACTTTTCCAACCAAAACCAAACGTGACTTGCAAAAGTGTAGTGAAAATTATGAAGCAATTGAAACTCCATTTTTGAATGATTTTTTTTAAATACGGTTTAAATTAACTTTATACTTCCCTTACCTTCCCGACACATATACACGTTAAGCTGACAGCGGCTCAATTTGCACAGAGAGGAAAAAAGGAAAAGACGAAGGGTTAGGGAACATGCGGGAGCGACAAGAACGCGCTCGACGTTTCGGGTCACCCGGGTCAGGAGCAGTCGTTTCTACAGTTTTCCGCACCGCAAGGTGGGAAAGACAATAGGAGGTGGGGGGGGGAGTGAAAGGGTGGGGTAGGTTTTCCTAGCAAGCTGCCAACTGCTCTCCCAACTTTCCATTTGTGCGTTTCCGCCTGGCGCGTTCCCTACCAGCCCAACCAGGAAGCCAACAGCGCTGGTGGCTCTCTGTACGCACGCCCCTGTCCGCGGGAGCCCGAAAGGGAGCGTTTCTTCGCCCGAAGAAGAGCAACAAAACGGTGGCCCTCCTACGCGTCGTAGTGGTGGTGCGGGCGAAGCGAAAGTTACGTAAATTATAAGCACTTGACATTTGACGTGCTCGTCGCGCTCGGGAGTCCCTTCGCGCTCGCACTGGGCATTCGGCACGAGAAGCGAGACGATCCTGTTGGTCGCTCTCGCCGTTCGCGCTTTCCGCTTCCTTCTTTATGCGCTCGACTCCTGGGACGGGGGGGGGACGGGGTGGACGTTACGGGTGGGTTTCGGTCGGTGAGAGCGGGAGCAGCAGCAAACACAGCGGGCAGGCCAGGCCAGGCTGGCTGACTGGCTGGCTGACTGGTTTGGCTGGCTGGCTGACTAGGGCAAACGGTTCTCCCGCTCTGCTCAGTCTGAGAGTATCTGCCGTGCAGTGACGATGCCTAGCTACCCCACACGCAGGGCGCAGGAGCATGGTTCCAAAGGGATGATACAAAGCAGCCTAGCATAACGTTGTGAAACGGGTAGAGTAGCCACCCCAGCAGTGCCGTGTGATCTAACGAATGGGGAATGGGGAGGAGTGGAAGGGTATAGAGAAGAAGAGGAGGGGGAGGCTGCCTTAGTGGACACACGCGAGCGGACGTGCGGGTCGTCGACCACAGCATGCAAACTATCCTGCAAGCAAACAAACAAACAAGCAAGCAAGCAAACAAACAAACACTGGACAGAGCAAGACATCAAAGTCCACCGGAACTCCAAACACTCGTCGCCTACTATCCAGAATCCAACCCATCCTGCCAGCAGCGTATCCTGCGGAAGGGATGCTCCTTGTAATGGTTTTGTGGTTTCCGCTTACCCCTCTAGAACGGCAGGACCTCTGTCGAGGTAGAGGCCGCAGCACAGCGCGAGTTAATTGAGTATCGATTTTTTGTTGTTGTTTTTTTTTTTAAAGAGGAAAAACATAACCTCATCGAAGATGTAACAGTTGGGGAGGAATGTGGGGGTTTGGGACGACGCAGAAAGATGGATGTGTGTGTGTGTGTGTGTGTGTTGTGTGTATAGGCATGGGAAGATAAATGTACATTATGCTAATTTGGAACCGACGGACGTGTACCGATTCCAGGAAACGGTAACATCCACAGGGCTTACTCCAACGGAGCATCAAGAGCTCCCACTGTGGCTGTGCGAGCGTGTGATTGTTTGTGTGTGTGTGTGTAAGAGAGAGAAAGTGTAACAAAGAAAAACTGCTGCCCTGGTGGTCGTGACAGGCGTGCATTTGGATCCGCATGTGCACCCGTCGTTACCCGACGGGTCTCAGAATTGGAGCAGGTCGTTGCCAGTGCAGCAGGTCGTCGTGGTGGTCCACGTCCCAGGAACACAACCAAGGACGTGCCCCAGATTGTGTGTGCGGTAACGGGTAAGGACGCCACCAAGGATGTCTCCAATGGCCGCGTTTCTGTGCCTTTCCGTGTGTGTGTGTGTGTGCGCGCTTGTGTGACAGACACATGCAGTTGATGGGCTCCCGTGTGTAATAATGCATGATCCTGCTGAGACGTGCGTGACGACAACTCTCTGGAGTGGTACGCGCGTGCCTGTACGAGTGTGTGTGTGTGTCTTTCTAAATTGCCTGTTGATTAATCATTAATGCTGGTGGAGGTTGTTGAGCTCCCTGTTGAGGTGCGTCATTAATTGTAGCGAGAAGCAGGAGGACATTTTGAGAAAACAAGGACCTCACCACCCGACGACACGCGCGCATTGGGGATACTGGCAGTGGCGGTGTAGTGTTATTACCTTCTCTACTCTATTCAGGTACTACCACCAGGGTCTCCCTTGCCGCACGTAGCCAGAAGGTGTACGGAGGGTTGTTTACATGAGGATGGGAAGACATCCAGCAGGGCAAAGATTCCTCTCGACACGCCATGGTGCCTTGAAATCACCATCTTTGAAGTGGAAACCCCCGCTGAGCCTACAGTCTGTACTTTAGTGGGCTCCGGCCTTCCTCCAAAAATTGTGATATAATGCATTTCGGGCACATCCTTTCTCCCTCTCACGCTCCCTCGTTCTCTGTTTGGCTGGATTCGATTCATGTCGATGTTTGCTGGCAAGCCTCATTACGATGCGACCAATCGGTGCGCCATAAAGCATAAAATCGATAGAAAATGCAAACGCGCTCTCAACCAACGACCGGAGGGCCCTAGTGTACGGTCTTGGGCGTATGTGTGTGCTTCCGGAAGTATAGAGCGGTGAGCCTCGGGCAAGGCCTAGCACTGATGGTGTACTAAGTGGAGCAACATCATAAAATGGTAATGCTTACCGTT
The DNA here is from genome assembly GCA_000349105.1 of Anopheles epiroticus. NCBI lineage: Eukaryota > Metazoa > Arthropoda > Insecta > Diptera > Culicidae > Anopheles > Anopheles epiroticus. The sequence goes on from KB670647.1 coordinate 150,859, forward strand.
TTGGAGGTTCGGATCGTTTTCAGTTCCTGCTCCGATGTGGAGGAATTTCTCCAGCAGGCTCGCCAAGAAAGTCTCAAATGAACCGTTGCGTTTGTGCCAAGCAACTTTGGACGTCAAGTCATAAAGAGACGCACACACATACACACATACATACGTGCATACAAATGCAGTGGGGTTTTTATGGTAGTTTTTCCCCCTGAAAAGCTATTCCCCGAACTACTGACATTGCAACTGCAGTGTCCCACTGGAGCCAATAGGGCAAAGCGGGCAAAGAAATTCAACCCAATCAAATAGCACTTACGGGTTTTTGGGTGTATCGGTATCACTGCTCACTGTGCACCTCCACACCCACCTCCTTCCCCTCTTTTTGTAAACTGACTTGACGTGTGTGACCCACGTGGCGAAGCTCAGGTTGTAGTGTGCTGTTCGTTCGTTTTCTTTTCCGCTCCTTGCTGCTGTTGCCGCCGCCACCCGGACGCCGGTTGCCCATACGCAGAGAGTGTGCGTGCGTGCGTGCGTGCGTGTGTGTGTGAGGCGAGGTCTTCATTTCGGTTCCGTGTGCTTGCTCGCCGCAGTTCGTCCCGCTTCCGTTCCGTACCGTTTTGGTGTGTTTCGCGTGCCTGCGTGTGTGTGTGTGTGTTTACGTCCTGCAGCGCCCCGGGTCCCCCAGTCCTGGATAGGCATGTGTTGCAGCTCGGTAGTAGTGCAGCGCCGTGCGTCGTAGTGCCAATAGTGTATAAAGCAAAAGTGTGGGAAAAAGAAAAATGATGCGCTCCCCGCGAACGGTGAGGTGGCCGGGGATGACGATGATGGTGGCCCTGCTGCTGCTGCTGCTGTTGCTAGGACGCGGCCCAGTCCATGGGGCACGGGTGCCCCCGCCGGCCTACCCCGGGATGCAGCTGCTCAGCGAGTCCGTGCACGACGAGCGGCCGGCCGACGACGGCGACGAACGCAATCCGATACTGGTGTTGACGAAGGAGGGCGCCGGTGAGCCGAAGGGCCAGGACGAAGGGAGGCTGTCCGCACCGAATCCACTCAACCTCGAGCGGCTGCTAGTGCCGCAGGAAAGCCTAGTGTACCCAGGCGAGGAGGAGCAGGAGGATGAGGAAGAGGAAGAGGAGGAGGAAGAAGAGGAGGAGGAAGAGGCGGAGGAGGCGGAGGAGGAGGAAGCGGAGGACGAGAAGGAAGACGAGGGGCAAGGGCGTAATGCAGCCGCCGACGAGGAGGGGGAAGAGCAAGAGGAGGAAGTGATGCGCGAGCGCAACAGTGAGGAGAGTCGCCACTATCCGACGTTCTACGTGCGTCCGAACCACGGTTCGGCGGCGGCAAAAGCGACCCCTGGCGGTGGGCTGCGGCGACACTACAATCCCTGCGCGTCCGGCATCATCGAGCAGCTCAAGTCGTCCGAGCATGTGGTGCCGGTGCGGCGTAGTCCCGAGGAGGAGGACACCAACTTCTACATCGACGTGAGCCACGAGCTGCTGGAGACGGCGAGCGGGATCGTGCCGCGCGTGGCATACCGAGGTAAGACAGCATGTCGAACGTGACAAAGAACGTGACTGCTACTTATGTTCTGTTTTCCCTGTTTCCCACAGTCGAAGCACGGCGCTCGCCGGAAACGGAGATACGGGATTTCTACATCGAGTCCCTCGCGGGTGATCCGTACAGCATCGAACAGTCGAAAGCACATCCGATAGGGGAGTTCACGGCACGGCATATGCATGCCGGCGGTGCCCATCGGCCGATACCGGACGCCATGGGCACCATTCCACGCAGTACCTGGATCGATGACATGGAGATGGACTGGATTCACCACGCGTTCGGCACACAGCAGCAGCAGCAACAGCAGCATCAGCAGCGTGTCATCTTCGGTGAGCCGTATCCTGCCTACTTCGATGGGGACACCGGTCACGATTCGCAGCGGTCTAGTGAGGATGGCGAACGGGAGCAGGACATGGTGGAAGAGAACTCACTGGAGTTCGAGGCGGCGGCGGGAGCGCGTCGAAAGCGTCCTCCATCAACAAGCACAAGAAGGTCACGCAAGGGCTGCCCGCGCAATGTCTGGAAGCGTGACGGCATGTTTGAGGAGACGGCCACCATTAGCTGGTCCGTCCCGGCGGCACACGACGACGGTAGCTATTTTAATGGCACTAGCAGTAGTAGCAGTAGCAGTAGCGGTAGTAGCATCTCGACCGGGGAACAGAAACCGAGCAAAGCGATATACTTTAGGTAAGCGCGACCAGAAGCGGGTTGCTGACGACCTGTCTACAGAAAAACTTACACTTGCTTTTTCGTTTGGTGGAATGCCCTTTCCAGAATACTTTACCGTACAATGACTAGTTACATGATCTACGAATTGATCTACACAATGGTGCTTTTACAAGGTAAGGACGAATTTACTACAGAAGTGACTCCGAAAGGATCTTTGCTTAACTATAATAATTGTTGGAGCTGTAGGGGACATTCCGAGTCGTTCGGAACCTTCTGCTTCTGGAAACCGTCTTGAAAAGTTCGGACAGGTAGTAGGGTACCGAGAGCTCCAACTACTCTAGTATCCTGTCATCAGCCGTAAGGCTCGTAGAATTTCTCAAGAGACTGGGTGATTTCTGGTTCCTTCAACATTCTGCTTGGAGATGCCCAACGATTTCCAAGCCTTCCTCTTCACCATTTGATTGACCTCGTGTATGCTCTCGTCTCGCCTTCCTTATCCCGCACAGAGTGTAGCTTATATCTCAGGCATTTGCAAGGGACGGTCGCGTCGAACAGGTTGCCGACCGGGTACCAGGACTGCCGGATCATCTTTCCCACGCGTCCGGTCGCACAGGCGCAGGAGGAGCTGCCCGGATTGCTGGTGCAGCTGACGCGCCTCAACACACCGTGCCGGGGCGGCGGCTTTCTGCGCTTCCTGCCCGACCCGGCCCTGGCGCTGGCCGGCGACGCCGACGAGCCGGACGGCGATCATGCTCAAACCATATCACTGTGCGGCAAGCTGGAGGAGCTGCCCGCATCCGAGCGGGCGTTTCACTTTCAATCACACCACAACACCACCCTGTGGCTGCACAATGCGCCCTTGTTCAGCTTGCAGTACCGGCTGGTCGACTACTGCTACAACATGACGCTGCGGGAGCAGAACGGGACGGTACAGCTGCGGCCGGGGCCCGCCCCACTCGACTGCTACTTTCGCATCCACCTGCCGTACGGCTACCGGATAGCGTTGCAGCTGCTGACGAACGAGTGGCGCCAGCAGCTGCAGCAGAATCGTCACGCCACTCACTCACTCAACGACAGCAGCGTAGGCACCGTTCGCCACGAAACGATCGAGCTGGGAGAGGGACCGGAGCAGGGCAATGCGCAGTTTCTCGCCCCGATCCGCTGCTCCGCCGCCTCCATCAACGGCATGCTGGTGGAGGTGTACGAGGACGCCCGGCATCGGTGGACGGACTGCATCAATGGGAGCTCCGAGCCGACCCGCTACCTGCTCACCTCCACCGGTAACAGTCTGGTGGTGAAAGTAAGCAAACTCCAGGAACCGGCATCGTCCTCATCGTCCGCCTCACCGTCAGCCCCGTCATCCTCATCCTCATCTGCGCTGGGTTTGTTGTCGGCCGAGAACGGCACGGCGACCCTGCTGTTCGAGTACCGGGCGAGCCCGATTGAATCCATTACTTCACGTTGTGCCTTCGGTTGGATAGCAACCACGCAGTTCTGCATCACTTCGATCGAGCGGCGGCTACCGTGGCAGGAGGCGGAAGCGGAATGCAACCGGCTCGGCGGCCATCTCATGTCAATACGCTCGGGCGAGGATCAGCAGCTTACCGATCAGCTGCTGTTCAACAGGTACGTCTACTTTGCTTCACGAACCGTTTGGGATAATGCAAACATTTATTTGGCAGCAAGTCGCAATCATTTTGAGGATCTTTGAAGATCTATGCTTAGTTGGAAGAATGGACGTTCAGCAGTCCTTTAATGATGATTAATTCTTATAAAATTTCAAGATAGCATCATTCGAATCACGAATCGAACCTTCAATCCGATTCAAAAAAATTATGATACTTTTTTTTTCAGAATAAATGAATCTTTGGAGAATGACGAATACATATTATTCATTAAAGGTTCATACTTCCTATTCTTCAGGAATCTCAAGGTTCATTACAAAATTAAGAAATCACTTAGATTATTGTGTCTTTACTTTCGATTCATGATTCAACACTAATGTTCAGGGATGAAGCTTCAGGAATGTGAGCTTCTCTGGATTAGCCATGTGCACATTGAGTAAGAGGTGTTTCTTCTTCTTAGGTGGCACAATAACCCCTGTGGGGTCAAGGCATATGCAGAGCACGTATGTGCCTTTGGCTCTTTCTGTGACTGAGTGTACCCATCCATATAAAGATTGTCAATCCTGCTTATGGGGGGCAGTGATTTAGTGTACCCATAGCAGGATAGTCGATCCTGCGTATGGGTAGCGGCAGCGGTCCGAATGATATTCGAACCAACGACGGGCCTTTTGACAGCCCTACGCCGTTACCATTAGACCACTGAGCCGGCCCAAGCCCAAGAGGTGTTTGAGAGATTTAAATCTGTATTTTTGAAGTCAACTAAGCACTTACAGTTTACATGAACTCAATTAAAAGTGAGTTATTAGGCAGGAAAAAGAGTTGTCGTTCTTGAGAGGAGTTGAATCGTGTGGGAAGAGACGAAGGTATCGTTCAATGCCTTTTAACTACTACTACGTATCTCGAATGAGTAAGCACTGAATCCTTTTGGTTACTTCTGAACATGGATTCAACTCACCTAAAAGAGTTAGTGAGTGCATGTATAGATTTACACTCAGCACCAGCAGCCCATAACTCACTCAGTGAGTCACTATTTTACTCAAATCCATCACTCTCTTCAGACGTAAATCATTGCCTCATGCTTAAGATTATCTTCAGATCTCTTCAGAGTTCGTTCAGTAGAGAGGACGACCACTACGAACACTACGCGTGTATGCTTCTTGTGTTTGATTGTGATGTCTTCGTCATTCGACCGACTCATTCTTAACATTCATAATCTTTCCCTTTCTTTCTCGGTTCCCACAGTCCCGGCTACAAGGATGATAATGCGTACTGGATTGGTGCGTCCGATCTCGTCGTGGAGGGTGACTTTAGGTGGAACGACAAGTTTGCCTTCACGTACTCAAGTACGTTTCCGTACGCTCTAACCCTGCACGCAGTGTTGCACACCTTGCCTTATCACTCAACCCGTTTTGTCACTCTTCTCGTCTCGCTCGCGTACAGATTGGTTTCCGGGCTGGGTACATCAGGAAAACTACAACCGGCAGCCGAACGACGATGGGCTTAGCGGGCAGGACTGTGTGGAAATTCGGCGCCACTTTCAGATCGCCTCGGGCAGCGGACAGACCACCCCGACCGTGAGCCCGCTAACGCTGTCATACATGTGGAACGACCGGAACTGTGACGCCCGCAACTACTTTCTCTGCGAGCGGATGATGGATGAAGGTATGGTGCTGCTACAGCAAGAGGCAGTAGGAAGCGTAACGCAACTTCGTTTCTCTCCCTTCCTTCCGCAGAGCTACCGGAAAGGCTTTGGAACGAGTCGGAGTGCAACGTAACGGTAACGCTCAGCGTGGAAAGACCGAAGGCCACCGTGTGGAGTCCGGGCTTTCCGCAGCAGTACCCGGACAGTGTCGACTGCTACACCCTGATCCAGGCACCGGTCGGCTACCGAGTCGTGCTGGACTTTGAGGAGATGGTGCTAGAGAACGAACCACTGTGAGTAGCCGTTCGTCCCGCTAGCCACCGCTCGCTTGACATCACACGAGCTTCTTGTATCACTCTCTTCTTTCAGCTGCTCCTACGACTATCTGCAGCTGGTCGAACCGGACGGCATCGGTCCGTACGTCCCGTCCAAGTCGGCGAAGGACTTTTCCAGCACGGTACTGTTTCGATTTCGCAACTCGCGCCACAGCGGCCGGTACAGTGTGCAGCATCGGCGGAAAAGCACGAAAGCGGGCCAGAGCGGCACGTCCGCGGGTCGTACGAATGGTAGCGGCACGGATGCGGCCGGCAGCGGTGCTGACGCAGAAGCGGCCCGCAGCGACATCAACTTCAACGTGCCGAGCATCGTGCTGCAGCCGAGCGACACGCGGTACACGAGCAGCCTGCCCCTGCCCGAGCTGAGCTTGGGCAGTGTGCCGCGAAAAATCTGCGGTGACTGGAGCTCGAAGCTGAAGCTGCTGCGGTACGTTACGGCGGGACCATCGCTCGGTCTGCGGTTCGTGTCGGACTACTCGAACAACTACGGTGGCTACAAGGCGAAGATCTCGATGGAAAACGGTAGGTGCGAGCGGACGGTCCGATGCGGGTGTCGGGTTGCAGCTTTCTAGATCTACGAGTAGTAGTCGTTTGTTTTCGATCAGTTTTGGTCAGTCTCACCTTAGCCGACCCAATTTAGTGAGCCCTTGCCACTCGTTCCTCTTTCTTTCCAACTATTTGTCACGTTGCCGGTAGTGCGGCCCAGCGATACAGGGGTTTTCAATCCGGCGAGACACTTGACACTGCGGCACGATACCCAAATACAAATTCTGTCCCCATGACAGACGGTTTTGACAGTTCATTTTCGAACCGTAGCGCACTCGTTTGCTCTGTGTGCCGCGCCGTTTAGTATCCTTAACGTATTTGAGTATGACCCAGGACTATGAAAAAGTTGCGGCAACATTTTCATAGAACCTGGCGTAAGCGTGCCGCGAACTTGCGATCAATTGAAACCCCTTCGTAAGGGAACTCTGAGTCAGAATGAATGAGTGAGTCAACACTCGACAGTGAACGAGATGAATCAAACAGTAATAAAATAGTAGTTCACTTATTAAATTGAAAAGAACTGATTCCTATGATCGAGGGAGTAAATTTTACTGAAAACTTTAATTAGAGTGTTCCAGTTCAGCTCCCAAATGAGTTTTAAATTCAGTTTTAAATTCAAAATGAGTCAAATCACAGTAAGAGAACTGTTATTTCGCGCGGAAGGTTTAGTCATTGGTCGTGATTCAATTCCCAAAAAAGCTATGGAATAAACGAATGATTCAAATTCATTCGGTCAATATATTGCGAATTATTGTTTGGAATGAGTCATGAAATTCACGAATTGGTTCAGTGGGGACTTGACTCACTCATCTTACTCAACTCTTGAAAAGTGAGTTAAAGATCTAGCTCACTAGTCTCACTCATCAGCTCTGAGTGAACTCACGGTTATCCTCGTCACTAGTGCCAGACCTCGAATGTTTATCGTTTAGCTGAGTCTTTCCTTCACATAGTGCTCTCTTAGTTTTCTGGATTAATTTTCATTCTAGGCACAGCCATAATTGGAGGAGATTTTCTGTTCTGCTAGCTTTTCCGTTGTTCGCAAGCACTGGCGGAAGCCAGGTTAAAAACCGCGTATTCATCCACATACACACACACACACACATTCATACAGCATCATCACGGAAAATCGGGTTTGCTTTAGGATTTGGGTTTATATTATGAATTAACATGCTCCACCAGCCATTACTGGGTAGTTTGGATGTATGTATGTAAAAACATAACCAAACAAACAAACACACGTAGAAAGCCAAGTGGCGCCGACAAAAACAAACAAACAGATATCTTTCTTTCACAAATGTTCGCTATCAGTATGATTACCCTTTAAACTGAAATACCTGTATTTAAATGCATAGGAAGGCCGAGGGCACATGGTAAGTGCATCAAAAATAACCTTGTTCCAAACAGTATTCTGCCTGAAAACATACCAAGCATAAAGCTCTCTTTCTCGCTCTCTCTCTCTCTCTAGTTCCCGGATTGAGATTGAATTATAATTACTTAATTACGTTTTTGTGCATTTTTGCCTTTGTTTCGAATTACCTCAGCCTAAGACTATACATTTATTCCAGCCCATTATCTTGTCACTTGTTACCAGACCGCTTGCCTTACAATACTACATTTTTTAAGTTTAGTTTTGCAGCCAAAGTGTGTGTGTGTGTGTGTTTGCCTCGCCTGTTTTGAGTCTCGTCCGAAAAGTTCCGGTCGCGCACCAGCCGCGATCTGACAGTCCGATTTGTGGACGAGCGGTTTTTTTGCACGATTGGCATGATTCGCGTGCGGATTTCCCCTCGTCGGTTAGCAGTAACCAAACGGTGCACAACACTCTGTCGCTCTGACGCGTTTTCTCCCACTCTCTCTGCAGCCGCCATCTTGTGTGCGGTTTGCGTAGGAGGACGACGAACTCGTTGGTTTTGTGCTATTTGTTTGTTTTCCATTTTACTTTGGGTAGCGTTTCGATCGTTAAACTACAGCAAAGCAAGTTTTATTCCTTTGTTTGCGTGTTCACGTTGCCGACATCTTTGATTGGGTTTGAAGTTGACGTTGACGGCGCGATCGCATTCGGTTTTGGGTAGGAGTGTTATGGAGTATGGATTTGAGTTTATTTTTAATGCAAACGCTAACAGATTTGCTTCTGTTTGGCTTAGTGTTGAGTAAATCAGATTCTGCGTCATGATTCTTGCAGTCTTACCACAATGCATTAGTTACCACAGCTTCCTAGAGCTTTGTACATCCGTTAATCATCATTGATACTATTAATACACTCAGTTACAAGTTACAAACCCTGATGATTTATTTCCGACCTTACCTTTCAATCATTTATGAGACTCATTATTATTTTCCATAAACTCAAAAACATTTAGAGTTTCACTTGACGTGACCATTATAATTCGGGATTGAGGATTCACCTCATGATTCGATTGAATTCCACGTTCACCACGTACATCGCTAGCTTGCTCTCGTAGTCTGTGTTTCACTTGGTCTAACTTTATTTCCAAACAGTCGAAATTTCTTTATTTTGTGCTCCTTTGCGTTCGTTACCTCATCGCTGCTGACTCTCACTCACTCATACACCTACATACATTCATACATACATACATAAATACAAAGAATGGCTGAAAACGGAACGATAATTTGCATGCAGACTAACACGCCCGTAAAGGCCCTTTCGTTAAGCGTTTGCTGGTTTTGCGGCAACTCGTTGTGTGTGTGGCGTGTTACGTTCTTTATATTCTAGGTTTGATTGTCATTGCTGCCGTTACCGTTTCTCTTAGTAGTGTTGTTTGGATAAGCTGCTTCCTTTAAGTAAAGTAGTATACTTTGCGCACACACACATACCCACACACACACACACACACAACCCGCGTTGTCAACCATCAGCAGCACGTCCTATTGTCGAATTGGTCGAGCGGCTCAGGATTCGGTTACGACTCCTTGAGCTGCAGGCAATAGCCTATCGGTGTTTTTCCCACTTCTCCCCCATCACCCCCCCCCTCCCCCTCCATCATCCCGAAACATTGCCCTGGTTGGCCTGGTGCCTGGTCCCCTAGTTGCAATACTGCTGCGCTGATGTTGCAATACACACACAAAATGCTGCCGCCATTGTTACCGGTTTACCATTGTTGTGTTCTGAATTCTTGTGCCTCCTGGGTTCCGCAGTGACATCGGAGTGTCACGACGAGCGGTTCAAGGCGTACAACAACTCGTGCTACCTGATCATCTCCTACCCGGACGTGGACTGGACGACGGCCCAGCAGATCTGCCGCGGGATCGGAGCGCAGCTCGCCTCCATCTCCACCACGGACGAGCAAAGGTAAGAGTGCTTGAAGAATTCGCTGGATGGCTTCTGTAACTAGCGACTGTCTTGCCCTCCCAGGTTCATCACATCCAACATACGGAACAGCATCGACTATACGCCACGCTCGCTGTACTGGGTCGGAGGTGAGATCACGCTCAACGGCAACCTGGAGTGGGTGGATGGTGTGAAGCTGTCGTTCGAGGTAATCGCCATCGTCAATCTCGAACGTCTTGAGCTACATCGGCACTAACCTCAATTTTCTTCTCGATAACCCGCAGGGCTGGTTGCCCGGACAGCGGCCGGAGAAATCGGAAGCGGCCAAACTGCCCTCCTGCCTCGGGCTGCAGTGGAAGGTGTCCCCAACGCCGATGATATCTTCCGGCCTGCACTGGACGGCCCAGAAGTGCTCCATGATCGGTGGATACGTGTGCAAGAAGCCGAGACCGCACCTGGACGAAACGATGGTGAAAAACCAAACGCTGACCGGCACGGAAGGCCACCTGCTGTCGCCCGGCTACCCGAATCCCTACCCGGCGCAGAGTGACTTCTGGATTCGGATCGTGGCGCCGGAGCACCGGCGCATCATCATCCAGTTCCAGAAGCTGGACCTCGAGCACCAGGACGAGTGTCTGTACGATTACATCAGCCTGCAGAACTACCCGATACAGCCAAACGCCCGGGGCGGCTACTCCGGTGGAGTAGCGGCTGGGGAAGGTGGCGGAGCCGCACCGTTGGCCGACTACTTCCAGGGCCATAATGGGAGCAGTGCCAAGTCGAAAGAGCGCGCAGGCCCACCGATGGAGGCGAAGAAGAATCAGTCGCCCATCCCGGACGGTTACTCCAGCTGGGTCAATCGCACAAAGGCGCGGTTCCAGCGTCGCATCCGGTACGTTAGCAGTACGGGCGCAGAATACGCAGCCGCCAGTGCCGATGCGGACGGTGGTACCGAGCGGGGCGACGCCGTCCCGCTGCACCCGGTCACGCTGCTCAACGATCCGCTGCTCCAGTTCGACGAGCTGACGCCCTCGTTCCTGCCGTACGTGCGGTGGTGCGGCACGCACGATAACAACATGGCCCGCTTCAACTTCATCTCGACTGGCAACGAGGCGATCGTGCGCTTCCACTCAGACTTCTCCATCGCCGGGACGGGCTTTTCCGCGACGTGGAGCACGGTCGACATGACCGGCTGTCCGCTGCAGACCATCACGTCGAAGGAGGGCTCGATACGCAGCCCCAACTATCCGTACTTTCTGCTCAACAACGTCGACTGCACGTACGTGATACAGGCACCGTTCGGGCGGCGCGTCTGGCTGGAGTTTGTGCTAACCGATCTGACGCAGGACGCGACGCTGCTGGTGGACGTGGCGGACGGACCGTTCGAACCGTTCGCGGACGACGCGCACGTCAACGACGGGGTGTTCGTCAGCAAGGGCGAGCGGTTGGTCGTGCGGCTGAAGACGGGTGCCACGCCGAGGGGCAAAGGATTCCTTGCGAACTTCAAGACACGTGAGTGGTTTTCATTTTTTCCTATTTTTGTTGTGTTACTGTAAAAAAGCATTCTGTTCCTTGTTGTCCAGTAGAATTAGGTCACTGGGCACTGGGAACTTCGCGAAATCAAAAACAACTCCTATGCCATTAAACGTTCTATAGATCACAAGCAGACAGATTCTTAAGTCTAAAATGTACGTTAAGGAAAATACATACTTGATAGCGTTGACCTAATCTCTTTCAACCGAGTCAACTAGAGTAGGGGTTCATGATTCTTCTACAGACATTTCTTCATATGTATTTTCAATACGAGAGTCATTCATATCATAAACTGAATCGTTAGAGAATTTGCGCAATGAAATAATATGAATATGACAGATTGATGAATGTTCAAAGAATTTGTCGTGTGCATTCCACGATTTCAAAGACGTTGCGAGAAGACAATTCCAGAGTGGGTTTGGTGGAAAAGATTGACTGTCTAGATCATCTACGAGACGAGCTGTGAAGCTCTTTATCAGCGAACGGGAGTAATTGATCGACTGTTCCCTCCCTGCAGTGGCCCACGTGAACGAGCAGCGCTACATCACGCTTTCGAACCGGACGACCGGCATGCTGTACTCGCTCAACTTCCCGGAGGCGATGCCGTACGATATCGACTACACGCAGCACCTGATCGCACCGCTCGGTGAAGTGATCCTGCTGGAGCTGTACGGCGTTGGCTTTAGCCAGCACGGTTGCCACCAGGCCGGTTTCATCGAGGTAAGGGATAACGCGTCGAGTCGAAGAAGATGCCAAACAAGATATAACAGAAGCTTGCTGTCTCTGCCCCATGTTCAGATCTACGACAACTACACCGACAGTAACGGCACGCTGTGGCATCTGTGCGAACATCATCCGGCCGGGAAGCAGCCGACCACACTCGACCCGGAACCGGTCCACAGCTTGGAGCACCATTATGGCGGACCGCATCCCAGCCCGGCCAAGCTTAGACAGCCGGGAGTAGTCCCCCCGCACGGGCCCGCCAAGCCGGCCCCGATCTACATCACCTCCTACCTGAACACGATCCACATCCGGCAGCGCAACGCGAACGGTACCGGCATCCGGCTGAACGCGACCGTGCGCCTGCAGGAAGATGCCGGCTACAAGATGAAGCTGATCTCCAGCACGGACGAGTGGGTGGAGAGCTGCAAGCCGAACCCCTGCCAGTACGGTGGCAAGTGCATCAGCGCCGGGCAGAAGCGGGGCCTCTGCCAGTGCTACGGGCACTTTACCGGACGCTTCTGCGGGCTGAACATCTGCGAGCTGGAGCCGTGCTTCTTCGGCAAATGCGAGCTGACGCCTACGAGCTTCAAGGTAGGGAACGGATGCCACGGATGGAAGTTTGCCCTGACTCCCATGTCTGGACGTCTCACTCTCTCCATCTATCCTCCTCTCCCTCTCTCTATTTCTCTCCCTCTGCAGTGCAACTGTCAGCCCGGGTTCGTTGGGGTGCGGTGCGACCAGCGCCAGAAACCGTGCGCCGACAACCCGTGCGAAAGCCGGGGCGAGTGCTTCGAGAAGAACGGTGGCTTCTTCTGCCGCTGTCACGCCTGGTGGGAGGGCCCCCGGTGCGAGAAGCGCATGATGCACATACCCTACAAGCCGCTGTCCGAGCGGATGCTGCAGGAACCGTTCTGGCTCGGTCTGATCACGGTGTTTGTCGTGCTGGCCGTCATCGGGCTGGTCTGGTGCGCCAAGCGCCACTTCCCGGAGAAGATCGAGAAGCTACTCGCGGACGACACGCAGCTGAATCGAAGTAAGACCGATCGAACCAGGACCGTTCGAGCTGGGCGAAAAATATTTATATTTCTCTCTCTCTCTCTGTTCTTTCTTCCTCTTTTTTAATAATCTCGCTTTTTTCTCGCTACTATTGCTTCCCACCTCCCACCAAAAAAAAAACCCTTAATGAAATCCAACCGTTAAGCAGGCACCTTCCCGCCGCACCATCTGAACACTGCCTTGCGCGAGCAGCTGCAGGCTTCCGCCGGTACCGTTTCCTCCTCGAACGCCACTACCCCCGCATCGCACCGGACGATCTTTGGACGATTGGGTATAAGAAAACCATCCATATTGAGTCTCAGCAGCCCACAGCAAGTTGGAGGGGCTACCGCTAGAACATTTTCTTTAGATGATCTTTTACGGCCCCCTCCTCGACGTAAGACAGACAAACATATGATAAATTAATTAATCGAAACATAGCACCAACAAAAAAAAATCAACTACAACCAAAAAAATGCCAAAACCTAACCTCTTCTCTTTTCTTGACCAACTGTAAAACAAGCAAGAAAACTATTACTCTTTACTACTCTACTCAACACTCAAGTTGAATTCCAAAACCTCAAGCTGTGTCTGTTTTTAGTGCCTTGCTCACGATCTGTACCTTTTGCCAACTTTCATCCGCTTTACGCTCTCGTTTTCACTCTCTCTCTCTCTCTCGCTCTCGCTCACGCTCTTTTTGTAAATCTTGCTCTTTCAAACCCGCTCACCACTCTATGTCTCGCTCTCTCTCTCTCTCTATACATAGCTAAATCTGTCTGTCTGTCTATTTATCAAATTTTTACCGTAAAAAGCATTTGTACAGTATAAATCCCAAGCATAAATGATTGGACCGTATTGGCTGTTTCTAGCGTTAAACCCACAGTAATAAACAGCAAACAGTAGCTCCATCATTTGCCATCCTCTGACACCCTCTGAATTTAACCTGTTTCCCCTTCAACAACAAAAAGAAAACACCTAAGCTAAACACTTTCTCTCTCTCTGACACACACACACACATTCCCTTCCAAGTACCTCTTTCACTCTTTTTCTCACTCGCTCTCTCATCTACATATAGAACTGTGTTGTGTGTTGCACCATGTCTAACCTTACCGTGCATCGTAGTGTTTTGATCTGAAACCAAGAAACGCTAGTAATTCACTTCCATGTAGCGTTTTGTTAAAGTTGCTAGAACGGTTCCTTGTCACTACTACTACTTATACTAATGCTGGTGCCGGTGACTCCGTAGCGTACAGTAGCTGCAAGCCGATCGATTTTGCGCTCGTTCGCATATACAGGGCTTATCCAGGCTAATTTCCCTGTCGTTCGCAACACGTTTTCGTAACGACTTTCAGACATTTTGACTTGCATCAAAATGAATATGAAATTTATCAATATTTCTTCAAGTCATCCGGTATTCAAAATCACTCCAATTTGGCACAGCATTACATTTGTAGCTTAATTTCTAAACAAATTTTGCTTTCAATGTGACGGGAAGTCGCATTGAAAGTCACCAGCGGACAGTTTAGTGGAAAATTGTTGATACTTCAAGAAAGACATGTTGCCTTACAAACAAACAGAAAACTATAGATTCTTTTGTTCTAGTATGGATTGCCTTTACCCTGGTGAATGTAAGTCATAAATTAGTAATCCTTTTACTTCGGTTTCAATTAGTAGACAACCCTGAAGGTAGAAGTAACAGTGTGGCTTGAGCTAGCTTCGGGCCAACACTTCTCATTCTTCATATGTAAAATACTTCCAAACTACTACCACTAGCGTATTGCGTTTATTTTGATGTGTTTTCATTCTATATATATCTCTCTCTCTAGTAATGCGTAGCTAGTGAAACTAAAGATACAAATTTCCGGTAGAGTTCCCGAACGCCCTCACGTTCTTAGTAACGCACAGAGTAACCAAAGTAGCTCGCATGGTTTACCGATTTCCTTCTTAGTAGTTCGTTGATTCCATGAGTTTCACTACAAAACAACCACAAACACACACACACATATACACAGTTTCCTTTATTTCCTTCCCGAGAAACAAAACAAAAACAACCCGCCATCTTTTCCGCCATTCCCGTCCCATCCTCCTTCCCGGAATGCGAATATCCCAACCATTCAGCAGAGGCTGAAGAGGACGGTACATCTTACCACACACTCTCTCTCTCTCTCTCTCTCCCTCGCCTTTTCTCTCTTTCTCTTCCTCTCTCTCTCTCTGTTGCATGCACTCAGGCACACCATCGCCCCGCAAAAAGCGAAACAATTCGACGCCAACGAAGAAGAACGTCAACGAGAAGAAGCAGATACTGCAGCAGCTCGTGTCTCCCGCTCAGAACGCAGCCACTAAGGTCAGTAGTGAACCAAACAGCGCTTGAACCTGCTCTACCGTGTATCGGTGCAAGGCTCGCCTGTACTTATCTTTTGCACTCTCTTTCTTCCTTCCACCCCGTCCGCTGCAGCAGGTGAGCCTCGGTGAGCTGATCCAGCTGTCGGAGACGCGGCTGAAGGCGAACTATGCCGAGTCGGAGGCCGGCATGAAGGAGACGACCTTCTCGGAGAACTCGCTCTCGGTCACGTCGATGGTGCGCCAGATCTCGGACCCGAAGCTCGAGAAGAAGGTCACGTTCGCGCGGCTGCTCAGCAAGGTGTCCGCGGAGATGAGCTCCGGCTCGGAGGACCTAGCGAATGTGAGTAGTTGCACGCCGCACGCTGACACACCAGCGGAAGCCCACGTAACGTTCCTTCCCATATAAAACCCCTTAATATCTATTTGCAACCAAACTAAAAAAAAAAGTAACATCCTACCGACCGTAGTACGTGTATTCCTTGTTGCGTTTGAAACGTTTTTCATTTTTCCGTTTGCCCGTTATGTTTTGTGTTTGCCCTCATTCCTTCTGTTTCTGGCGTTTGCTGGAGTTTGCCAGGTGCCCCCTCACCCTCACTCTTACTACCCCGGCCCGGTTATCATTTCGTTTACACTCCCGTATCATGTTCTGTAATCTCATCCGCTTCAAACGTCCGGCTTTTGAAACGTTTGCAAACTTAGGCTTGGTTTCTGTGTAATCTATCAGTATAACTAACTCCCTACCAGCAGCTGCTAGCTATTCGTAACTACGTATCGGCTAAAACCTGAACCAATCTCCGTCCCCTTACCGCCATACTTAGTGTGTTATCGTTTATCGTACTTTCGTTCCCTGGGTTGTTAGTTTGCAACACGACGACGACACGTTAACATGTACTACCAATTATTATGCGCCCGAACGTCGAAGGCCCATTTCCACTCGCGTATGTGTGTGTGTGTGTCCTCCTGTATGTGTTTTGCGGTGAGCTCGGCCTCCAGCGCGTAGCGGACGCTAGCTGTGGGTGTTTAGACGTACTCCAAACTTTTACACACCCGTTTACAAACCTAACCTCCAATGATAGGCTATAATGATCCTTTTTAAGCTAAATCAGTACCACGACCAAGTAAAATCCACCACCACCACCATACCCCATAAACTTACTAACGCTTTCTACGCGGACTACGTGATCAGCTCATTGAAAACTATTTATCTCTTCACCGTCCAACCCCCCCCCCTTCCCCTCTCTCTCCCCCCCCTCACCCAACAACTACCTACCACTACACCATGCCTTTCCTGCTGATGTTTCGTCGTTCCATGCCCCCCCCCAAACCAAAAACCAAAAAAAAACAAAACAATCTTCAAACCAATACCCCAAAACAAACACCGAACAAAACAAAACAAAAAACCCCACACAGGGAGCGAAGCATTCTAGTGCCCTAAGTCTTCCAAACGAGGTACCGCCACGCGCAAATTCCGTACCGCCGTCGCCGTGCACAAACGAAATCCGGTCGCCTCACAGTACGTCGTCGAACCAGGGCAGCGACTCGCTGTCCAGCTCCGAGCTGGCGCTGCACGACTTCGGGCTGCGCAGCAGCAGCCGCCGGACGCGCCCGAAGGTGTCGAGCGCCGACTCGATACTGGCGATGTTCAAGAACTTTGCCGCGTCGAGCAGCGCGCTCAACACGCTGCCGTCCTCGATCGTCATCTCGCCGTCGTCGACGCCGACCGCGTCCAGCCCGCAGGACGACGTGCCGGGCGATGACGACTCGTCCACGTCGTCCAACCACACGCCGGTGAGCTACTCGAGCGGCGGCACGTCCGACTCGCCCGTCTTCTACCGGCAGAGCACGATCGAGGTGCCGGTGCTGGACGCGCTCAGTGCGCACAAGTCGTCCGCGGCCGGGACGGGGGCGGCGGCCGGGGTGGCGTCCACGATGACGACCAGCAGCAGCAGCAGCTCGTCCATCTGCTCCGCCCAGCTCCATCCGCCGACAATACTGCTCGAGATACCGAGCAACGGCATCAACAACAAGTGTCTGTCGCCAATCCGGGAGATGCCGACGCCGATACCGTCGCCCGCCCTGACGCCCATCATGCCGCGGCCGCAGCGCATGCGTACGCCCCAGTCGCTCCACGACGAGTCGATGTCGGTGACGTTCAACAGTGGAGCCTACGAGGACTATAACGTAAGTTACGCATGCACACCAGCGCAATCTCCCTACGCGCAGTCCCTCCATTTCCATTTCCGCTAGAGCCAGGCGTAGACCGGTGATACACTCGATGGCTTTCCGTTTCATTGCACTCTGCTTCCACGCGGTTCCTTTCACCAACGTTAAGCAGACACTCTATACAATATTGTTTTTAACCATTTTTGTGTTGTGTATAATTATAGCTTCCGTTCTATGAACCCTAACACACTAGCCACACAACAGTCCCAGGCACCGTGACCCCCCTACCCCCCCCCACCCAGGATCTCCTCTGTGTCTCCAAAAGCCATCTAGCTCACGCCGTCACACTTTCGAACGATTGCTTTCGAACACCTGTTTACTCACTGACACCTTTCTCTATCTTAACCTCTATCTAACGATCCGCCTGTCACCATCCCGACCCCGTCCACTGCCACACCATTCCAACCACTTCCGACAACTCTCCGACATACACACACACGCCTCCATCTTTATCTTCCACCGTTCTAATCCCATACTCGTTCCCAACACGCTTCCTCGACAAAAAAAAACTACAAAAACAAAACCAAACGCCCGCCCCAAAAAAACCACCATAACAAACTAGCATTGATCCTAATCCTGCATTGTATTCAGAAGCCCCATCAGCTGTCGATCGAAATACGGCCGCCCGACGAGCCGGAGCGCGGAGACTACTGCTCCTCCACGACGACGCTCTCGTCGTCGCAGAGCGACCCAACCGTCGACGGGCCGGCCGCCGGGCTGGGCGTACCGATCATCTCGATCGACATCCATCCGCCGACGCCGGAACACAAGAGCCCGGAGCGGCCCCGCGATCTGATCATACCCGCGCTGGTCATCCAGCAGCCGAGCCCGACCAAGGAGCGGTCAACCGTGGTCGTGATACCCGGGTCGCCGCCACCCCAGCGCGCCAACCACTCACTCGACGCTAGCATACTGTCGAGCGGCGGGACGGGTGGCCGGCAACAGCAGCAACAAAAGAGGTAGGTTCGGATGCGTTCCGGAAGGTTTAGGTTCAGAACCTGAACCCCTGCAGCTATTCTTATCCGGGAAGTGATGGCGAAACTTCCATAACGTTTTAACTGATGTAGAATCTTTTCTGGTAGAAGACTTGAAGCTGATACCTGTCCAGTAAAGAAATCCTTCGCTATTTCCTGGCCTAAAACTATCCCAGTGCAGGATAGAGAGTTCGTTACCTATCCTCCCAAGTCTGATGATCAATCCTGAGTACTATGTATCTCCAACCCATTCATGGCATAATTTCTATACCACTCCAGAAATCTGATATCCAACCAAGTCCATGAACTGATGTTGACGCAAGGATCGAAATTAATCTAAGACTCATTGACTTTTTCTAATAGTCTTTATCCATACCCGCGGATAAAGGGAAAAAAATTCTTCCTGAAGAAGAATACCTAGGATTATATCTTAACTATGGCTGAAGTACGAAATGAATCCAAGATCCATATCTATTTGAAAGATAGTCAGGAAATATTTGTGGATGTATATAAAATTCTATTACTATTCTATAACATGCATCTCGTTCTTGGGAAACGAATAAATCTCATAATTCTGATAACTAAATCTTCTAATAGTCTTTATCCCATTTGAATTCGGATTAGAGGAAATACTTCTTCCTGGAGAAGAATGCGTGAGAATGTATCTTTGCTATGGTTCCGTCCTGTCTCTCACGCTTGCAGATTTCTGAAGCAGTGGGAAAAGCCCACATCGCTCGATCTCCCGTTCGAACCGCCGACGATAACGATCACCTGCAACAGCAACGAGGTCGTGTCGGATGCGGAAGTCCCGTCGCCGGCCCATCCGATGCTCCCGAAAGGCTCCAAAGCGAACGGTGGCCCCGGTGGGCTCGGTCCGCCCGGTTCCGGTTCCGGCGGCATGTGCTACCTGAGTCCGTTCTCGATGTGCATCCGCGGGGACCGCGCTCCGTCCGAAAGCAATCTCAGCTCGTCCGGCTACTCCAGCATGGCCAGCCCCGGTCCGAGCCGCTGCGGCTCCAACAATCCACTCTTTCCGAACGAGTCGGACGAACCTGGATCAGGTGAGAAGGTGACACCTCTTCACCGGGTCGCGTTGGAACGCACCATCCGCTAACCGTAACACTCTTTGCCGTGTTTCTCCTTTGCCGGTCGGCAGGTCCTCCCGGTCCCGGTGGCTACTCCGGCTTTCACGCACTGATCAACAACCGACGACAATCATCTAATGTAAGGAAAAAATCGGCCGACGGTAGTGGCAACGGTGCCGGGAGCACCAGCAGCGGTCAAACTGCCGGCTACGGGCATCACCACCATCATCAACCGTCCACCTTCCGGTTGCGCTCCGACTCGGAAACACTCTCCGACGAGCCGCTGCTCGAATCGAACGACGAGGGCATCGGGACGGACCATCTGGACGAGAAAATCGAGGAGGGCGAAATCCGGAGCGCCAAGGAGCTGGAACTGTACCTCGGCAAGGAGCTGATCCAAACCGGGCAGGATCTGCTGGAGAGCCAGGAAAGCCTGGCGATGTCGCAGCTTCAGCTGCCCGCAATCGTAATCCAGTCGGATGCGGGTTACGAGAAACCGTCACCCGTGTCGTCCCGTTCGGACAGTCCGCTGAGGTACGTACTGGTACTGCAGGAACACTGACCTCAACATGTGTATTCTAACCACATTCTCTCTCTCTCTTTCTCTCTCTCTCTCTCTCTCTCTCTCTCTCTCTCTC
>KB670647.1:183796-223520 GCA_000349105.1 Anopheles epiroticus
CCCCCCCCTTCCCACAATAATCCGCCGGCAAATGGTGCCAGCACGGTCCACTATTCGGTGCACTTAGATGTTTTTTTTGCCGAACGACGCCGTACCGTCGCGTACCGGCACGTGTTAAATGTGTATGTCTGCGTATGTGTGTGTGTTTTTCGTCCCCATTAGTGTGACGCAGCGTTCTCCTCTCTTCATGGTCATGGTTCGATTTTACCTCGGTGGAATATAATGTTAATGTATGTATGGTAGTATTGATAACGAGTAAGATTGTTACCTTTACCCTGCTTCACACGTAAAAGTAAAGGGATGTGTTTTTTTTTTCATCTTCTGTTTGTTTGCTGTACTGCTCCCACCCCAGCTCACAGCAAGTGATCACCGTAACACGCACACATATGCTCATCTACTAAGGATCAATCTCTGTTGTTGCTGCTTGCCACAGCTCACACTCATACACTCTCTCGAACCACGTCGGCAAACCTGTCAGCGGAGTAGCCAATGGGCACTGTTTTAGTGCGTGTTTTACGAACTACTAGTACTAGCATCCAATGGATGGGTGTGCCCCTTTGGTGGCTGCTAGCGGGGCACACGTTTGAATGTGGGCTTTTTGGTTTTCCTTTTTCATCGTGCTGCAACACAAAACCAACACTGCATTACTTACACATATACTAGGTATGATAAAAATAAAAGCAAACTCTTTTCGCAAAGGGTTGTGTGCCTGCTTTCCGTTTCGATCGGTACAAAAACCTAACCTAAGAAACCACAAAATGCAGCAACATTAATAAAAAAAACAATGTTAGCTTTAAGCTCGTTAGTGGGAAGCAAAAAAAAAGTATTAAAGAAAAACAAAAAAAAAACCTTGTAAGGATACGGGTGCATGCAATCTACAAATCCCAATTCAAGATTTGCCTTCCACATACACACACACACACTCTACTAGTGTCACGTACATCTACACATCTTCACACCCACACGTGCATACTTCTTATATGTACGCGCACCTGGAGCGTAGGTGCGGTAAGGGTTGTTGTTTTTAAGCAAAACAGCTAGTAAGTCAGCGAGAAAAAAGAACAAAGAAATCAACCAAAAATTACGACGACTACGTCCTAAGCTTTCGAATACTATAAGTAGCATAGCGACAACTACAACAACAAGAAAGAAAAAAAAACACTATTGTTCTGTTAGCTGTTAATTGTTTTGATGCGATTTTGTACGCCTACTACAAATTTACGAAAAAGTTATACGGAAGAAAGGAAATAAAAAGCGAGAGAGAGAGAGAGAGAGAGAGAGAGAGAGCGAGAGAGAGAGGAAAAGAATAGAGAGAGAGAGAGATAACTACCGCACTCTACGTCTACACAGAGATTTAAAACTAGGACCAAAAACACATGTATGTATAATCATACCCGTAACAAAAACAAACAAAACAAAAACATTACAAAACATGCCCAAAATGTACGAACGAAACAAGAATAAAAAAAAATATGCCTTCTGTGATAAGATTTAAATCCCTTTTGGCGGGGGCGACGAAGGGAGAGAGAAAAGGGAAAAGCAAACACACATACGTGCAAAGGCGAAGAAGCAAAAACCAAACCAAAATAGAGAGACAAACACAGCAACAATCTCAAACATGTGTGTGATTTCCGTTCCAGGTCCATTTTCCTTTAACCACACCAACACGTACACCAACACGCAACACATGCAACAACAGTATCTTCGCTGCAGCCCGAACAACTCTCTCCGGCCGCCCCCGCGCCTCCCTCTAACCCCCCCCCCCCCCCCCCCCCCCCCCCCCCACCCCCTCCTTCCATCATCACCCTTCTCACCCCACTCCTTAGCATCACTCTGGCCGAGGTTGATGCTGGGAAGTGGGTGGGTGAGAGGAGGGAGCGAGGTGAATGAAAAAGACAGAACGGTAGATAGCACTATTTTTTGCACGTGAACATGAGTAAAAGCGGAAGAAGTGGAAAAAATAAATAAATAATACAAAAACACAACAAAAAAAAAAGTAAGTAATAATGAAACATCACTAACTGTTCATTTTTCCAAAACTAATAGCAATAATACAAAAGCAACATTACCAACTAGTAAAGAACCACACCGGAGAGGAAAAGAGAGAAGGAGATTGAGAGAAAGTGGGAGGAAAGAAAGGGAGAGAACGAGTGGACAGGCTGCTGCGGGAACAGTATCGAAACAAACTCCTACGGTACTTACAAATTACTTTACAAGCAATGTATTTCATAAAGCTGGTATTAGGTGTTTTAAACGGTTAATTGCAAATCACTCTAGGTTAAGTGCGGTCGAGAAGCGAACCAGGAAGCGTAACGAAGCGAGTAACGCACGGCACGATAGTAGAGAGCAAAGTAGAAAAGCAACTGGGCAGAAAAGAGAAAAGTACAGGTCAAACGGAAAGAGGAAGAGAAAATTAAAACAATAAAAAACATTGTTATTAAGAAGAGAGAAAAAAAATAATTACAATTCCACCGCAAAACTTATTACTTTTAAGGCTAATTGTTTACTATTTAAAGATTACCAATATGTGCACTTTTCTAAGTAAGTTTGTGGGCAAAAAAAAACAGAACAGAGGGGCACGAAAACAGAGAATGAAAGAACAGAGAAAAGGATAAATGGAGAGGAAGGGAGAGAGCGAGCAGAAGAACGGAACGGAACACAACAAAATAAATGAAAAGAACGTGAATCTCAACGACAGGGGCAGTGGCAGTCGGAGCAAACAAAAAAAAAAAAACAACCTAAAGCTGTTAATTACTGACCATGTATATGTTCTTAGAAATCTATCGATAATAAAAACTAAAACAAAATTCAACCAAAAAGAAATCCATCCCCCATTGCTCATTTGTGGCTGACAAAGAAATTGTTTTATTAAAAAAAAAAAGCGGTAAGTAAAAAGATGGTCCAAACTACGGAATCTAATAGAAATAATAGCGTTCATACAAAAACGAGTTAAAAAATAACACAAAGAGCCAAAGTTGTTAAAACTATTGCAAAAAACTATTGTAAATTTCAGTAGTTAAGCAGCATCAAAGCTCGTTCTGATGCAGCTAAACAGCTCTTAAGCAGCTTTCACTCATCAAATCGAGTATATTTATTTTTTTTCTGGAATTTTATCATATCCAGATATAAAACACGAAAGCAACGGAAAAACACGGATGAAGGAAAAATAGGGCCTTAAACTTGTTAACTTGTTAAAATTTAACTTTCTGTACAGTATTCATGGCTATTCGAGATAGATTTGAGAATAGTCAGTTGATTTGAAAATCAAATAAAACAAAAACACAAGCAACTCGTCGCCGCTGCGGCGCAAAAGAAACAACAAAAGGTGGGAAAAGGAAAAGCGGAGGTAAAATGCCCTAAAACGAAACCCTTTGAGTGTGTATATATGTGTGTGTGTGTGTGTGCGCGCACGCGTGCATGTGTGTCGATGCGCCTTTGCCGAGTTGTCAAATTAGCATGCGTCGATCGGGGTGCGTTTACACTGTCCGGTCGAACGCCTGCCACATTGTTTGTTTTACGCTTAGCGCCTACGAAATCCTTCTTTTCCCGGTGCTATTCCGTGTGTTCGGTGCCAGAGTGTGTGCCATAGGTTCGTGACCCCTGCGGGGATCCATCCCCGTTCCGCAGGTTCACAATTGCAACGCCGGAAGCGCCCACAGTTCAACACTTCAACACCGGGCAGCTAAACGCCCGACACGCTCGTCCAACGCCAGCAAGGGCCGAGACGGCGTACCCGCGGTGAAGGTGGTCAACTTTACGACCGATTGGTGGCAATAGACGAGCCAATCATTGCAGGCATCGGTTTCTATTGGTACTGCGACGGCCATACGTACCGAGGCTGGTGGCTCCCGGACGGATTGTGACGAGCGGAGCGGGTGTTGTTTTGTGGCGTGTTTTTGTTGTGCCCTTCTCCCAAGGAACGGGAGCGTATACGTGCGTGTTGTGCGTCGGCTGTTTTGTGCTGGTCCGCGGTCCAAGAGACCGGAGGAATCTGCGAACTGCCCACGCCGTTTGCTTGCCGTTTTATTTTACCAGGAATTGCGGAACGGATGGACGCTTCCGTGTAATATTGTCCCCAAACAAATCCATCCAAAGCGTCCCGGCAGTCCGGAGAACACTGTTTATTGTTCACACAGGAAGAGGAATGTTCCCTATGGAAAATACGTAGTGCGAAAGCTTTTGTTGGAAATTGGGCAGTTAAAATTGGAATCTTCCGGGAAGTCACTGGTCACACAATAGCATTAGCCGAGGCAGGAGCGAAAAGTCGTGCCAGAGCGTTCGTGTTGTGCTAGAAGGAGTTTTCCCGGTACACACATACACTCACACACGCACACACGTGTGCGTGGTGTAGTCGTTCCCGATTCGCTGAATTCGCGCCCGATAGAGAAGCGATTGGATAATAATAGTAGCGAATCCGAGTAACGCCCTTCTCATCGTTGTGTCCTGTGGAGCCGTGCCGGAAGGTGTGCACTTGTGCGAAGGGTGAGGTGGAGAGTCGTGGCAGCATGCTCGGTATGCGATAGCGGCATCATCCCACTGCATCACGACGCTTTACCATCAAAAACGCTGCAGAACGCTTTGCACAATGGAAACGCCAATGAAACCGGCAACGGCAGTTGCCACCACGCAATCAAAGATCGCGACGGTCACCGCAACTAGTAGCAGTGCCACCACCAACACAATCACCACAACCTCGTCCTCCTCCTCTTCCTCCTCCTGTTCCTCTTCCTCCTCATTGAGCAACCTGCCAGTTGCATCGCTCGCCGGTACGGCGACGACGACCACGCCGCCGGGCAGCAAGGAGCAGCTGACGGAGGGCCAGCGCAGCCTGCAGAGCTTCTGGCCGTCGATGCTGCGCGAGATCCAGCTGATCGAGAGCATTGAGCCCGGCAACCAGCTGCTGCCGCTCGCCCGCATCAAGAAGATCATGAAGCTGGACGAGGACGTGAAGATGATCTCGTCCGACGCGCCGCTGCTGTTCGCGAAGGCGATCGAAATCTTCATCCAGGAGCTGACGCTCCGGGCCTGGCTGCACACCGAGCACAACAAGCGGCGAACGCTGCAGCGGAGCGACATCGCGATGGCGATCACCAAGTACGACCAGTTCGACTTTCTCATCGACATTGTGCCGCGGGACGAGATCAAGGTGTACAAAAAGGAGCACGAAAGCAAGTCGCAGGACGGGACGGGCGGGGGCAACAGCAGTGGCGGCAGTGGTGGAGCTGCCGGTACCTCCACCGCAGGCAATGGGACGACCGCGGGGAGCGGGGGCGGCACGAACGGGTCCGACGACATGCAGTACATACTGCAGCTTGCCCAGCAGCATCAGCTCACGCTGCAGGGGAAGAGCTTGGCGAGCACGGGCATGCTGGCGAACGGGTCGACCGTGCTGGACCTGGCGACGGTTATCAGTGCGGCCAATGGGCAGCAGCTGCTGCAGGCTGGCGCGATCACGACGGACCAGGGCAAGCCGGTTATCGGTGGCGAAGCGCAGACCAGTAGCGCATCCGGATCGACCCTTCAGCATCCATCGACACAGGTTGGTGCTGGAAATGGTGGTGGAACGATTCCGTTCCAGCGATTACAGTTCTAGAGTTGATACTTTAATTTTTATTTAAACTAACTTTTATTTAAATTTACTTTATGATTATACGACGAATCTAGGAGCGTTTGTTCCGCTGAAAGCAATTCCATACGTTTGGAATGAACGGTTAATCAGATTATGTTTCCCTTTGTCTCTTTCGACCCTTTGCCTAGACCACGATACAGACACCATCCGGTCAGAGCATTATCCTTGCGAACGGTACCGCAACGACGACAGGCGTTCCAAATGGCAGTGCAACGCCGACCAGCCCGCTAGTGTCTGCAAACCAATCCCTGCAGCTTCTACAGCATGTGATGACACCCACCGGGGAAATCCAGCAAATACCGGTAGGTGTTGAAGCGTTGCTTTACACCAGTCAAGACTGCTTATTGCATGATTATTTTATTTTAGATCTCGATACCGCAAAGCCAGCTCAACTTTATACGCACGGCCGGTACTGGCGGGGGTCCGAATACCGCCCAACCGTTCTTCATACAAACGGCACCGCTGCAGACCGCACCCACGATCATACACACCGGTCCCACCAGTGTCTTTCTAAGCGCCAATCAACTCCAGCAGTTACAGCAGCAGCAGAATCACAATCAAACGCAGCAGCAGCAGCAACAGCAACAATCACAGCAGCTGCAAAACAACCATCAACAACAACAGCAAAGAGACTAGGAAGTTATTAAAAAAAAACAGGGCAAGTGTAGCTCGAGCTCCCAGCGTGTCATTTGGGATCAAATCTCAAATGGCAGAGCCGTTCCGTGCAAGCCTCCACGGGGTAGTTGGTTGCGGCACAGGCGGGCCCGATATTGACAGCCTTGCTATTTGTGTCGGCGCGTTCGAGATGCGTTACTGTATTTCCACCTTTACACGAATGAAGTGTATGTTTGTTTTGTCTGGTAAGATGAGGAGGTTATGTATGTTTATATGTATGTTTTGCTACGTAGGAAGGAGAAGTGAAAATTCCTCTGGATTTCAGAAATGTAAATTGTACCAGTGCAGTACTGGAACTAGAGAGGGTGCGAGCGGAAACGGATGGTTTCTTATCCGCGAGTGTTATTAAGAGTAATACGCAAACATTTTGCGTATTAAAAGAAAGGAAAACAGTTCAGATGGATTGTGTAGTTGTTAAGAAACATAAAGCTGGTAAGCGCTGGTAAAGCGAGCGAGAAACAGCGTATTGTAACAAACAGCCCAAAAGGATTTGTATTCAGTTGTTTATAAACTTATTGTAAAGCAGGTAAGCGAGCATTGTGCGCCCGGTAGGTTTTTTAGTAAGGCTTTTAGGGATAACATACTGTCAACCCGTACACTCAGGATCGTAACAGATTTGATCCAGTGTGACTGTCGCGCTCAAGATAGTAACAGTATCCATTTTATTACCGTGATATGCTAATATGTATATTTTGTATCTTTGTTTATTAAGCAGTGTGTCTTTCTCAAATGAAACAGGTAAACGAATATGTAAATCGTTATAGCAAGCGTTGTGCTCCGTACGTGAACATGTTTTTGTATTGTTTTTCCTTGAAAAAGCCATCGTCTGAATGCATTTTTTTTCGCAAAAATGCAGGATTGATTCGCTAAGAGCAAAATAGGTCAATCTGAAAGCGTTCTATTATTTATATTGAAGACCGCATTGCGCTGGGCCAATAACCATAGCAAGGGCAAAACAAGTTAAATAGTTGACATTTAGTTGTGCATGTTTAGAATGAATTTAAAACAAATTGTAAATAAGGCAAACATAGAGCAACACATTTGGTAGCGCGAAACACCATATGAGATCACATTTGGTACATAGCAACAGAAACACAACATTCAGCACATGATTTATTGTCGAAGACAGGGAAAGCGTTCGTACCGATTTATTGCTCGAGGATGTATCTTATCTGTACAATTATTCGCCCGTCAACAAGCGTGACGCTATGCCAGTATCATAATCTTATTTTTTTCAAATTCAGAAAACTGGAACTATAACACACCACCACAGGATTGATTCTTCTCACCAAACTCAAGCAAACCTGTATATGTAACCGTCTCCAAACTAAACAGAAGAACAGAAGAACTAAAGACAGAAGAACAAACAGAACAGAAGAAGAAGCGAGATAAAGTAATGTCGATGAATGAGGTGCGTGTCTTTTCCATACATGTAGCAAAAAGAGTGTAACTCAACTACGTTCCATTTCATACGGAACAGCGAGGAAAGAAATAGGGAATTGGCTAGAGCAAAACTTTATACTACTTTCTTTTTTTTACAACCATTGATATGATACGATTTTTTCCCATTGTACGACAGCAAAATGTTAGTACGACCTAGAGACTCAGGTCCGATGAATGTTCCGTGCGCAGTAATAATTAATACATGTCGGATGTATTCAGACAACGGGTTAACACTTTTGTACAGTAAAAGTTAATTTTAGTGAAACAGAACGGAAAGTAAACACAACAACCGGCGCCATATACTAGTTCTCCTTTTTTATATTTTACTGGTTTTGTTTGATGTATATATATTTTTCTTTACTTTCTGCTTTTCGTCAGTAACTTAAACACACCGAACTGCGAGACGAAGTCAAACGCAAACCCCCGGCTACACTAAACAGGTAAAGAGCAGATACGGCCGCACGTTTGGAATGGTCAGCAACACGTGGGGGATGTAACGTGTCGGGCGAAGCAACGTGCTTTTGTCTAGATTTTCACAGAGAAACCGCCAACGATATTTTCGTTCCCATGCTTTCGATGGCTCTTTCCTCGCTTACCCAGCAAATTCGGTTTTACGATACTCTGTTTTTCTTTTTGTAATGTTTTGTGCACGCGCGAACTGCCATTGCATGAAAATAAAAAAAACGTATCTGAAACTTTACTTAAAACAAAACTAAAACTGGTTTCCTGCACCCGTGTGTGTGTGTTACTACCTTTAAATATCTTTACAAACACCTTTCGAAAAAAAAAACAATCCTAACGAGTTTTTATCATAATGGAAAGGAATAAAAAGGGGGGGGGGAGTAAATAATAAAATATCTCAATTTGTAATAAAATCATTGGCAGGGGGGTTTTCACTTCACTTCAAACTTGGAGCTAAAGTTATCGACACCCTCAAATTGAGCACTCTACAAGTCTGGAAAAAAATCAAAATTACACAGACACAAACGTAGTGTTGATAGCCCACTAACCATCATGCATGAACGAAGTGTGTACAAATAAACAAAACTTTAGCACCACATTTGAAGTGGAGTGAAAGTCACTGTAAACAGGAAAAAGAAAGCAGTGTAGAGACGTGCCAAAGGGAGCGAAGAAGTAACAGTAGTAGAAGAAAAACAAAAATCCTAACAGCCTCTTCCCGCGCAAAAAAATGGTGTTAGTGTTGGGAAGGTTTCTGTTGCAAACACTTAACTCTTCCCCTGCATCGCTGTGCTAGTGTGTGTTGGTGATTGGTGTACGGTTTTACGAGCCGAACTGCTCCTGCACGCCCTCGATCGGCCCGAACTCGTACGCACCGTGGCCGTCGAACTTGAGGTAGTAGTCGTGATGCGTCCAGAGCGACTTCCGGTGCGACACGGTGAAGAGCGTGATGCCGACCGACCGGCAGTACTGGTACATGCTGCCCTCCACGTCCACCGACACCGCGCTCGTGCACTCGTCCAGGATGGCGAACTGCGGGTTGTGGTAGAACAGGCGGGCCATCGCAATGCGCTGCTTCTCCCCGCCGGACAGCACATCGATCCAGTCCTCGATTGCGTCCAGGCCCTTCTCACGCACCTGCAGGTAGGTGAGCTGCACCAGGTCGAGATACTTCAGCAGGTCCGCGTCGCTTTTGCCGCGGCGCTTCATCTCCTGGTGCGTGTGCGGATAGATAATCTAAGGCGGAAGAGCAAGAGGATGAGAGGTGGACAGGTTTTGCGAGATGGAGCAGGAGAGTGCTATGACGCGGTACCTGATCGCGCAGCGAGCCGAGCGTCATGTACGGGCGCTGGGGAATGTAGAACAGCTTGCCGGCGGGCGGTTTCGTCACCTTGCCGCCCCACGTCGGCCACAGCTCGCCGAGGATGCGGAACAGGCTGCTCTTGCCGCAACCGTTCGGTCCGCACACGAGCACGTTCATGCCCGACTTCACCTCGAACGTGAGGTCCTTCACCAGCACGTCCCCGTTCGGCGTTACCAGTGGCACGTGCTCGAACTTGATCAGATTGTCCTGGAACTTGAGCAGCCCCTTGCCCGGCCCGATGTCGCCCGCGTCCGCGATCGCCGAGTTGTTCACCATCGTGCGCTCGTACCGGCCCGAGTTAAGGTCCTTGAGCACCACGGTCAGCTCGGTCATGCGCGCGGTAAAGCCGGCCAGCCGGGACATTTCACGTCCGGCCAGCACCAGCCGCCCGATCGCTTCCGCCAGCTTCACCAACATGCGGCCGAACGTGTAGTAGCGCTGTGTTGGAAGGTGCGAGCAAAACAAAAAAAAAGGTCAGAGAAAGGGCCGACAACTGTCTCTCGCCATGCGAATCGCTCTACTTACGCTCAACCGTTCGCTCTGCTGGCTACCGGTAAGTAGCGGATGATCCTTCTCGAAGAACGGCAGCGATACAGCATAGAATCCGACCACCGTGGCAATGTCTACATACCAAAAACAAAACATAAAAAAAGGAATTAAACGCGAAAACGTCTCATACGAGCGGGAAAGTGCCTACATTTTGCCACCATGTTGTCCACGATGCCCATGCCGACGCGGAACTCGAGGAACTTGCGCATGTGCGCGACCAGCTTGCTGAAGCTCGCCAGTATCGTCAGCTTCTCCCGGTTGTTGCCCTTGTAGAAGGCGATCTCCTCCGAGTTGGTGATCAGCCGGCTGTTCACGTACCGGAACTCGCCCTCCAGCTTCTGCTCCATCACCGTCAGCCGGCCGGTCGGTTTGCGCAGGTTGGTGAGAAACACGCCGGAGAAGAACAGATACAGCAGCAGGATGCCGGGCGTGGTGCCGCCCAGGTTCGTCGTCAGCCGGTACACGTAGATAACGATGTCGAGCAGCGGCTTGCAGATGTTCGAGTACAGGTCGGTTACGCTCTCGCAGAACTTGTCGATGTCCGTCGTCAGCAGCTGGTCCGCGTTCGCTATCCGGTTGTCCAGGTTGGACATTTTGTAGTAGGTAAAACCTCTGCGGAAGATAGTGTGAGAGAAGGAAGCAATTTACAGTCAACTTACCTACACCCGATCATGATTAGTTTTAGCTTGGTAATACGTACTTCAGGTACTCGTTGTATAGATATTGCGACAGGTTCGTGCGGAAGCGTAGCTTCAGCTCGCCTATGCTCCATTTTAGCACGTTGTTTACCACAGCAATCTAGGGATGAAAAACGTATAGGTTGGCATGAATTTAAAGAGGAGTCTAAAGTACATAAATCCCTTATGTGTTTCAGCTCACTCCCGTGGCCTTGCTAAGGGATACCTCCCGGGTGAGTTATCTTTGTTTTGATTATATTACAACAACCTTTCAGCGATTGCAATTCTAATCGACCGATAAGGATCTCACAAGTCATATTTGCACTGGGGCCGAGATACTGGTTAGCACTATAAATAATAATAATTTGATTTAATTACAATAAATGCTAGTCTATATGCTGTTACATCTATATGACCAAGAGCAATGTGTTTGAAATATTTATCTTTACATAGGATAATCCAATGAGTCAATAACTATTTTCACCTTTTCGTGTAATCATATTAATGCTAGAACTACCAAGGATTATAAGCGTTTTTCTTCAAATTAATTGAACTAAATAAGTAATTATACATGTATATTAGCTTTAGTCAAGGGACAGAAAACTTAAAAAAAAACAGATTTTTGCATCGAAGTGGAAAAATCCTGGATGGCTAGTAGAGTATGCTTAACGCATGAGCACAACAATTTCTTATCTATCTTACTGAATTATCTATATTTCTATTTGTTTTCAAACTATTAATTGTATAGAGTTGTTAAAAAAAACTATCCAACTCTACCCTTGAGTCCACAAAACAAGTGACCCATTCAATTGAATTGTGTTAATCATTTTGAAGCAAAAAAAAAAATCAATGACTCAGCAAATCTATATCACACTTGGTCACTTAGTGATTAGTTTCGGCAACGTTTCGCTGGTGCAAAAAAAAAAAAACAGATGGAGTAGATTCTTTAACTCGCTCGCTCTTTCGCTCATTCTCGCGGTCTCGATTTCTCGTCTCCCCCTCCCGTCACTTACCGCGGGCAGCGCGGACAGGTACTTGACCAGCGCCGTCCGGAACTGCTGTTTGTTCATCGTGATGATTGTGCTCTCGATCGCGGTCGCATTCTGTATCATCCAGATATCGCTGACCGAGCGGGCAATCAGCGACAGTGCAATCACGACCAGCAAACCGTTCTCGACGCTCCATGTCTTCGGTACGATGATGCCTAAAAGAAAACGCGCAGACGGGAAAGAAAGACCAAATTGAGCAAATCACGTACAGTGCGCGGGGCCCGAGACGGCCTTAATTGCAATTGTAGTGCCGCAATGTAAGGGCGCGAGGGTTCGGCTTGAAAATGGCATGTTTAAATTTAAAGTAGCCCCCGGGACGATGGGGTAATTGTTTCCCTCCGTGGACCATCTATGACCTTAGCGGGTCAGAATGTTCAGATCGTTTTTCCTGCTTATAACGAACATTTTTTAGGCAATTCAAATACACCACAAACATCGGTCAAATAAATAAAAGTCACATCTTGTTACCTGCTCGCTCAGCAGAGGGGGAAAAAACAAAGCGTCAAACAAACGTGACTATCGTTCTACACCTGCCTCTTCTACCTTCAACCACTTATATATCAGGCATTTGCGTCAATCGCGTCTGCGGACGAGAGAGTGGACGTCCTAATCGCTTCTACGAGCAAACAATCATTCTCAAGATCAAATGAAACCGAGCCAAGCATGCGGCACAAACAGCCATGCTGCACGTAAAACCAAAAACCTTCTTCCCGTTCGCTTTTGCACTTACAAACTCGCTTGTTGAATGCTTTCGGTCCTTCCAGACCTTGTTCACTATGCAAACCTACCCTTGCCGGCCGTAAATTCAAATTACCAGCCAGCTAAAACGCATGCACCTTGCGCGGCAAGCTGACCTGCAGCTCAAACTGGAACGAACGGTGCCCGATTCTGGAATCGTTAATTAAACAACCTCCTTCGGACGGCAGCAAGCATGGAACATGGGATTCTTGTGCATTATTCATCACGGTAGCGAACTCGCACACTGTACCAGGCTCGCTCAGCCTTCCCCCTTTTCATATCAATCGATCACCACAGGGCGGGTGGTGACTTCCCTTTCCAACGCACTTGGGTTCAAAGGTACGTCCCCACACTACGCCTTCACGTGCGCCCCGCGTTGCGCGAAAACTTTGCACCCTCTGTGGAACGCACACATTTTAATCTAGCCGAAATTACTGTAAGCGGCCCTTATCGGTGTCCCGATTAGAGAGGGCAATATCGGGGGGGAAAGCTAACGCAAAGAAACTAGTTACATTAGGATGAGTAACTAATAACACAGTTTTTTGGTTATGATAGCTAGTTAAGAATATGTAGGTAATTTTAACTAGTTACGAGAAGCTTGTTTTTTTACAGCTAGTTTTTTTCCCTTAGCTACAGTAAATCATTCTCATCTCTAAGCGCCGCTGCGTTTGATGCGTGTTCAAAATCGGCCCGCTGATACATTATCCAAAAACCCAGCGGTGGTGTTTCGGGGGCTTATCGTAATCGCAAGCGGAAAGGGAACGTTGGGTCATCCAGTTTTTCACGCCACGGTGCGCCACGGTGTCACTGGCCTTGCGCTGCTGTGCTTACCTAACAGTGTGCGCAGCTGGTTGAAGAAAACGGCATTGACATGGGCCTTCGGACTACGCTTTTCCTTCTTGTCGCTGATTAAATATTGTATCTCATCCTCCGGTCGCTGTTTGCTGCAAAGGGAAAATGCAACATAGAAGTGTGTGGGGGGGGGGGGTTGCAAAGAAAAGAGAAAATAAAAGAAAACATGAAATCTTGCGTCACTTAGCCAGCAGCGTAACTCGGCAAGTGATAAAACCGGTGGGTACTTGCCGTGCCCCGGAAACCTTGAACTTGTGGTGAAGGAGGGTATTTGAAGCAAACCGGTCCCACTTACCGATTCTTGTGGACCTGCTTGCCATACAGTATGATGCAGGCGGCCGCCGTACATCCGGCCACACCGATCACCGCATTCTGGTTGCCCAGCAGCTTGCTCAAGTTCGGGGCCATGGTTTTTGCAGTCACCAACCGATTACACTTAAGAGAGCCACTCACACACACACACAAATGTTAAGCTGGACGTTTCACAGTTGATCGTGGTTGGACTCCCACCGTTCGATCCGGTCGCCTGGCCCCGGAAGCCGTGGATAAGGGAATCTCCGGCTCGCGGGATTAAGTAAGCCAACACGGGCAGGTTGATCGGTTGATTGGGTGGCTTTCGCGTGCACACTGCCTCCGTTGGCCGCAAAACACACACTCGCACAGTATCCTCCGCTTATCGGGTCACACCCAGCAGCGGTCCAGTGTGGGGGCACCGTGGTTCTCTTTCCCTGTCTCAACGACGACAGCGGAGGGAATGGGTTCGCGTACGGTTCCGTCACACGCCCGGCCCGCCCTGGTCAAGCACGCTGTGGTGTGCTGTGTATCGCTGCCCTGCGCTGATTGTCCGGTCCACAGAGATGAGGGCCTCATACACATGCACGCACCCGCGACTCTATTCCACCAACACCTGCAAATGGACACGGGAACAATGCGCCGTGAGCGAAAGCGAGACGGGAAGGGCGAGTGATGAAATAACGCTTTGGCGATGTGCGGGTTTGGTTCCACTTTCTGCGTGGCCTGATTTTCACAGATATTTCGCGTATCTGCCGCCTGTCACCTTCCCCCTTTCGGGATCAATGTACGTCCCACCCGTGCTGGGAGGAGGGCGCCCAACACCGCACACATGGCACACAGAAAACCCACGCAAACCTTACCTGATGCTGCAAAAAAAGGGCTCCTTCGGAAGGGGGAGGCGTCGGGAGAGGTAAGGGAGAATGCAGACTCACTTACAAATAAGTGCAAGTGATTGCGGCGCAGAGAAAAGGGAACAACAACACCACCTTGCCTTGCCACACACGCTGCCACTTTCGCCAGGTACGGATTACGAACCGCAGCTTTCCGATTGTTGACGTTCGCTGCAACCGATTTGGTACTTTTCCACCCAGCCATGCCCTCTCTTTCTCTCTTTCTCTCCCACTCTCTCTCTCTCTCTCTCTCTTTCTTTCTCACACTGGTTCTATCAGGCTGTTTTTTGTTTCGCTTCCGCACATGCAAAGCGGGAGCTGTAGGTTCACGGTATGTCAGCTGTCAAACGAGTCCGGAAGCGATGCGTAGCGGAAAACGGGGCAATATGGTGCATTTGGGTTTGTGTGTGTGTGTGTGTTTTTTTTTTAAATTCCGTAACCTAGGAGCATTTTCCATCTGGCTGTTCGTTTATCCGAGCTATGCAGAAACGCTTGTTTGAATAGGAAAACTATGTTGAAACTATGGAAATGTTGAAAATACCAATTTGAAACAGTTTTGTCGTGGTACAGTAATTTCTTATGTTGAAAAGAAAATACGCTTCATAAACATATTTCTTTACCCGAATAAAAACGGTTCTTGATCATTCATAACTAGGCTTGTGTTATCCAAATAAATCTAAAAAACAAGGAAATACGCATTACAAGGACAAAATTTCCATTGAGTACTAAACGCGATTTAAGATCAAGCGACTTATTTCCTTTGACCTGTGACGAATTTAACGGTGGGCGAACTCGGCGGCTTGCTATTGTTCATATATATTATTATATTAGTGACACGGTTTAAAGTCTACATCGGTATTAATATAAAATATTCCGTCGTATGATGGTGTATGGTGTGATGAATGGTGTAGAGTGATAATTTAAAGGTATATGGAGCACAATGCTGGTAAAGCGCCTCTGGATCTGTTCGTTCTCTTGATGCAGCTATATGGTGGATGAAACCCAAAATAATATATACCTACTATATTTATGGATCAGATCCAATAGCAATAAGACAGAAAGGTAAGACATAAAGGATAACAAAATTGGGATATGTGCGTTAGAATAAATTAAACAAACGATGAACCCTATACACGGTGTTTCTAGCGATTGTGTAGAAATATTGTAATTGATTGAACTGCAGTGCCGGATCTCGTCAAAACAGTAAATCAATGGCTTTTAAAACTCCTCATCGCGATGTTAGGAGATCATTACGCCTCGCTCTTCCATAGGTTTGTATTGTGCGCTTTTCTAATCCAAACTTCCCTCCAATCACCCCCTCTCCCTTCACATTTTTTGGACACATTTGATGATTTTGATAATTCAATACGAACTGGTTTTATAATATGGTCAAGAAAGTGTAACGGCCTCGAGCAGTTTTGTTGCAACTTTGTTACATAGTTTTATTTAAGATAACAAAAGGAAAGGACAACGCGGGGAGTTTTTAAGTATTAGTGACCGTTCAAGCATGAGAGCTAATGGTAGCTGCCGTTTTCTCTTCTGCTAGTTACGCGTAGCGAGCGCCCGCCAGTTGCAGAACACTGCGTTTTCCATTTTGTTTTTCATTTTTCACCAAACCAACGCACAAAACAATACAACAAGCGTGCGAACTATGCAATCAATATCAGTCCGGCGATGGGGCTTTGCAACATATTCCATCTTTCGCTCTCTCTCTCTCTCCTGCTCTTTCCTTAGTCTCCCTGTAGCATAGCAACGTGTACAGCTTCCTCACCCCTCCTCGCGCTGGCAGCAGCCCAGTTACTTAGCAACAGTCGCAACCTTGTCCAGGAATTGGGCCAGCTTCACGTCACGCTCGCTCAGGCCACCGCAATCGTGGGTCGCGAGCGTTACCTGCACCTTGTTGTACACGTTGAACCACTCCGGATGGTGATCCATCTTGTCCGCCTTGAGGGCGACCCGGGTCATAAAGCCGAACGCTTCGTTAAAGTCGCCGAACAGGAACTCCTTGTAGATGGCGTCCCGGCCCTCAACCATGGTCCATCCGTTGGTGAACAGGGGCTGCAGCTGCTCGGCACGCTGTTGCTCGGTCAGTTTGGCCAGCTGAAGGGCGATGGAAAAGAAGCAATGGTTCAGAAGGAATGGAGGGAGAAAAATCAATAATTTCTTTGAAGGTGCCGGAGTAAGGTGGCTCCCCACACCTGTTGCATTAGTTTTTCTGGAGTTTTTTTTCCAAAACTCCTAGGCAAACGGATGGGCTGCGTGGAAGTTGACAACGGGGGAAAAAAAGGTCAAACCGTGACACTTACCATCTTTCGATTGATAACGGATGACTTCGAAACGGATCGCAATTGGACGTTCTTCGGCGGACTGGGCGCGGGCGACGACTGTACTTCGGGAATGTAACGAGATGAATAAAGAGGAAGATGGAGATTGGTGAGCACGCCGTGGAAACCGGAAAGTGAACGGCTGGACCGATAGAGGGGGCAACCAGGGGAGAAGTGAAGGAAGGAGCGGGTTGGGAATGGGCCAAGAAGGGGGTACAGACGTAATAAACAACGCGAATGCGTACCGCCATACCGCCGAGATTGGTTGTATTAGTGCGGGAGTTCACCGACGGCAGCATCGGCTGGTGCTGTAATATGGTGGAAAACGTCCGGCTGATCAATATTCGGTTTGGCTCCCGTGTCGTTTGTAAGCAGCCCATGGCATAGCGAAACATTTTGCGTTATTGGCAGTAAAATTTACTACACTTTGGAGATGTTTGTAAAACTATCCGGTTTTTCCGCTTGTGTTTACAACAAACTTTCACATTTCTGGCACAACGCCACTGACAAGTGCGACAGCTGATGGTTGGCTACATTTGAAGCGACGGTTACAAAATCCAAGCATGGTTGGAGTTTTGCTATTTCGTCTATTGCGGTAAAAGGAAAGGAGAATAATGTAGACATCCAAGATAAATAAAGTGAAACCCGGATACGCGTGTCTCACACATGAGAGAATCCTCGTTATGGTAGAACTAGAGGAACCACTGGTTCATAGATAACAGGGGTCTCCAAACTACGGCCAGTGGAACAAATGCGGTCCGCGCACACAAGTTTGGGGAACCCTGCTCTCTAAGATAAAACTGTGACGTCCATGTAAGCCTGATTTTTTCCTCAGGTAGCATGAACCAAATAAATTGTTAAACCATCGTTTCGTCAGCCAATAGCAAAGATTCGTTAAATCAAGAGTCAAGTGTAGCCCTGGTATATGTACGTTTTTGTTTAGTGCGTTTCATCTTTGTTACCTCTTAATCTGATGAATGATTTTTTACGTACTAGAAGGTATTATTGTTCGCTTCGAAGAGGCCATTTCTTCACTCTTCCTCTTCCACTTCCACTCTTCCTTATTCTCCAAAAAGGCTCGAGCAGGCTTTGATCGAGATCGAAACAGTTATAGAATACCAAAAGTTAAAAGAACTTACTATTGACCGTAAACTAGTTTAACGAGAGTTTAATATGTAAAGCACATTTAACATTAAGTATTATTTTAAACGAATTCTGTTTACAATTGTAAGATAAAATATTAAAATTTTCAAAAACTATCAGCAAATCACATTAACATTTGAACAAATACAAATACGAAATGTGGAACCCCAAGATTTGGGTCAGTTTCCTTGTTTGAAACAATGCCAAATAAGACAAACATGTGATCTACATAAACAGGTTGCTCAATGATAGAAATTAAAGCTCGATTTAGATTGTCAATACTTTCAAAGGATATGAAATAAATGTAATTTACCAGAGCTCAATATTTAACTTCATATGAAAGAGGGATAAAAACTAACGTTCAAAAAGCGATGTCAATAGTATTGTCAGTAAAAAATCCGTGCAAAACTGTCTTATCCGAACTTAACCGATTGTAAAAAAACAAATCGCACCTAGCGAAAAAAGGATTTAGTATAGTTCAATGTTTGCAACCTAGTTGAACGAATCGATTAGCTCCTCAAGCGGACTTATCGGGAACCTAACATGGATTAATTGTTTCAAATAAATTGGTACATGATTCTATAATATCAGAAGAAGTGGGCTACGGAGCAAACAGTTTGGGATCTGCTGTAAAGTGTGTTTAGTAGGAACTTTACCTATCGTAACTAATACACTCTTACAAATGGAGCGGTTTTAAAAATGCTGGTATGCAATGCCATTTTTGGTTCTACACCAGTTATCATTACTATTTGCAAGTATTACCTATTATTACGGGTGGCTCTGCGCCGATCTCAATTGTTCCTAAAAAGAGACAGCAAATTTGAGACAATAGTTGAACATCCCGAGTACAGCGCGATCACTGTTGATCCGAGTCGGGGTTTTGAAGGCTGCTTATTACCTCGTTGTTAAAGCGAGTTCCTGGAACATCGACCCTCTCATAGGTGAAGCAGGTCTCAGGAGTACCTGGCCGCTGATTTCCGTAGCCGTAGCGATGAGCAAATCTTTCCATTGTACATATATAAAGCTTTGGTCCATCCGTCGCCTCCCCGGTTTTTCGCTGAAACAGTAACAACAAAACTAGAATCACAAACTTCTGTGAGGGGTATCGTTAACAAACTATCAGCTTTTCTTACCTCATGGCACAATTGCTTCCATCGCAGTCATTCGTAATTGAATAATTTCTTAAATTTTAAACAAACGAAAAGTAAAACATGTCGGGCAATCACGCTCCACAAGAAATCTGGTAAACTGATGAATATGCGAAGGTGAAGTTTGTGTATGAAGATTCGTGTCATAACAACGTAAGCAGCGTGTACACGGCATACCAATTACGATATGTTTATACGTGTTATTTTCTTCTTTTTAGTGATGGGAAAACTTAACTTTTTGCGAAGCGTAACAGAACTAGTTTATTTTTCGGAACGGAACGAACCCGGTATTTGAACCTAATTATGACAAATTTCATTGATCGATCTTGCTGAATGAATCGATTTAGTTCCATTAACGCATAATTTCTTATAATTTCGCTTAATTTTTAATTCAAATATTTTGTTTGTACCTCTGTAGCAGGCTATTAGTTATTGGAAGTTCTAATCGTGATATGCAAAGTTAATCAAAAACATAAGACAGTGATTTTGACAGTTGAACCAAAAAACCACTCGTCACCCAATTGGGATAGGGGTTGCCTCCTTGAAATGTTCCATGAGGTATTTATCTTTTTCCATATGATGTAGCAGGAAAATACCACAATACCAAAAACCTATTTTGTGATTTGTGATCCACCCTAGGTGTGTGGAGAAGGAGAATGAACCACGAGCTTGCTGAGCAGTTTGGCGATGCAAGTATTCTGACGGTCGCCAAAGCCGGAAGGATACGCTGGTTGAGCAACGTGAAGAGGATGCCGGACTCATGCCCTACCAGAAAGGTGCTCGTCAGCGACCCGTTCGGCACGAGGCGTAGAGGAGCACAGCGAGCACGTTGGCTGGATCAAGTGGAGATGAACCTGTCGGAGATCGGATGCAACCGTGGCTGGAGGACTGCAGCCCTGGACCGAGTTTCCTGGAAACGGATTGGCGAACTGGCCATGTCTTGCAGACGTGCTCAGCAATGAGCGGGCCAAGAAGAAGAAGAAGAAGATCCACCCTAGGTTCGATCTTGCCATTGCAGGAGCGGAACAGATCTTGTAGGTTCGGAACAAAATACTCAACAAAGTCTGTTGTTTTAGTACTGAATTATTTAAAGTTAAACCGCCAACTTTGCTAACCGTGCGCGCATAGAACGCTTAGGGAGCTCCTGAGAAAGGCCTGAATGACAATCTAGGACTCTTTGTCAACGAAACCATGAAGAAGAAGTTGTCAATGATATTTTTAATAGAAAGTACGATATCCGGTTGTTGCCGTCAAAATGGCTATTCGTCGATAAAAAAGATCGACGATCTTCTATGAAAGTCCATTAAATTTACACACAGTTTAGTGTGACTAATTACAGGCATTCTACATTCTATGTACGGAATTTCGGTTTAGTCCGAATATTTAGTCGGAGTTTCGGTTCAATTCGGTTTTTTAGAGAATGTTGAGAATTTTCCAGTTGTTGAGTTGTTGCAGGTAAACTTATGAACAGGTTTGAATAGGCTCTAAGTCAGCATGCTAAATGATCACAGTCTACTACAAAGGAGAATAGAAGTTAATCTTTCTTCCTAGAGGATAAGTTTTCTCCTTGCTTATCCAGCAAATCTGTTATCTATCAGTATGTATCTGTTATCTATCTATATGTTATCAATGAAATTAAGAAGCCAAGCTTCTTGCCAATGCCAAGAAGTAGCAAGCGTTCTCAATAAGTTCGCGAACCATCGTAGCCAGTACTCTACTGCTTTTTGAAGAGTATGTCATGTCCACTAATATCAGAGGATATTGTAAGAATCTTATTTTTGGGATTTGAGATTCACGAGAATTTTTTCTCCCAAATTTAAGCAATCTATCTTATCCGAGATACACGCGTAGATTGGAGAATAAACCATATAAAACATCGTTTCAACGTTCCAGCGCAATATTGGAATGTTTTGTTTTTGTGTATCATGTGGATCCTAGAAATAGGCAATAAGAAAAATAAAACTATTAGCTAGAAACTCTATGTCCGCCTAGCTTCCACCGCGCGGGGAACGTACTATCAAGATTGTTCTTTTTAATAAAACAAAAAAAACGAAACTAACGAAATCTTCTTTGCAAACCATAAATCTTACGCCCCGGTGCCCTTCCGATACACTGATCCTCCACCGAGCGAGCTGCTGACCTTTTTTCTTACTTCTTAA
Source organism: Anopheles epiroticus (assembly GCA_000349105.1). NCBI lineage: Eukaryota > Metazoa > Arthropoda > Insecta > Diptera > Culicidae > Anopheles > Anopheles epiroticus. Next base: position 205,189 of record KB670647.1, read on the forward strand.
ACTGTTTTAAGTATTCCTTTTTATGATCTCGAAGATGAAGCGCAGCGTAGACGGAAGCGTTAGGCGATTGGCGCGATTAGCAACGTTGGCGTCGCATTCAATTCCTTGACTTCCTTGACGGCGCTGTTGACCGTTCGGCGAGTATTGAATCGACTACCCACAGATTTAGTGTTTGGAAGGATTATCTGTAAAGAGATTCGTTGGGATTCGGCGTACCGCCCGGAGCCTACTCGAATCGTCATTACATCGGCGAAGAATACTGTCTGTTAGCCTTAGTTTTTTTTTTATTGAAGGGTGAATTATTCACACTCTAAAGATCATCTCTAGATCCGTAAACGGAACGGCCTCTCATCCGCCCCATCGAAAGCATAATGAAGCAGAGTACTCCCGCGGTAAATAGAGAACCAAACAAAAGGAAGAAAAAAACAAAAATGTACCCCGCAGGGTAGCAGGTGGAAGAAATCGAAAGCTTCCTGGGTCAGCCACTGCTAGAAAAAAAAGCGCCCCCGGGGGCCGGCGGCACACTTGATGACGTGATGATTGATGATTGACTCCCCCCGTGACCCTCCCCCACCACCACAAATACTGTGTCTCGTGCCACTGACCGCAAATGCGATGAATGAAAGAGTACACAAGGGTGAGGTAGCTCCGGGAAAGGATGGGCGACGATCGCATTATCAGAATATTACACATCAAACGAAATCCTGCCCCAAACCAAGTTGGAGGAGGAGCGCGGGGAAGGGATGGGGGGAGGGGGGGATGTAGTGAACTGGTAGGGGTTTGGATGATTTGACACGGGGCCTGACCTTGGCAGGGGAAGCCGGCAGAAGCTCAAGTTGACAGTGCAAAGAGTACTGTTGACAGAGTCAACAAACTATAATGACGATTCGTCGGCATCTCGGTAGAGTGATGACAAAAGTTTTTTTGTCGCTCCATGTTTGTCCTCCTCTAAAGACCTCTCACAGAAGCCTCTCGCGCGAAAGCCTGGTAGGTTCTGAGTTCTGAAGAGCCTGCGGAGCAAAAGACTTCCCACGGATAGACATTCCCAGTGCCTAACATCTGGGCAGTGGGCATTCAAATTCGTTGCTGGCGGTGCCATTTGCTGGGGTCGCCAAAGAGGGGCTGCTGGATTTGACAAAAAAAAAACGAAAGAATACGGAGCAGCCTGTAACTTGTACAGCGACATAAGTCATCGTCCGTGGGGACACGGAACTCGCAGAAACTCAAAAAGCAGGCAGATTTTTGGGGATGGCTTTTTGTATGTCTTTTTCAACTTTTACTGGATGACTTTTTCCGCGCAACGCTTTAACAAACTGAAGTTTTTTTTACATCGCGTAACGATTAGAACATGGGCTGCGGACTCCCCGTGATTCGTACTCCAACGAAAGAGAAATGAAGATGGGAAGATGTTACCCGGGTCGGGAGTTAGCCAGAAATAACAAGTCCACCTGGGGCACGGTTCGGTTTCATCCGATACGGCCCGGACCGGTTTAGGTGACGTTGTGTGTGTGCGTATTGATTTTTTAATTTGGTGGCTGTGAATTTCGTTTTCCTTTTCTCACCGCTACCCCCAAAACCATACCGACCAGACCTAATGTGCGATCAGTCCGACCGGTGCGCGCTATGTATAGGAGTCGTGCTCCCTCCCCCGTCCGCCACACCTGGGCGTAATCGTAATCGCATGGGTTCTTTCACTACCACCCCACAGCCTTTATGCAAATCGGACGAGGAGGGAAAAGATAGAATCTAAAACGCTTCGAAAATAACAGGCCAGCCGAGCGCCCGTCCCTGAAGTTTCGAAGACGAAGTTTGAAAAGTTCACGTCAGGGATGATCACGGTTTATTGCACGTCGTTTCGGGTGTTTGAAGCGTTTTGCTAAAACATTTGGCTGGTACGGGGTTTACAAGAGCAGATGACTTTTCCGGCACTATTCACGCGCAAATCGCTCGTTCACATTCGATTTGTCAGTTAATTAGTGCTAATTTTTCATTCTACCGCCGCGGTGTGCGCGTAGGCCAACGACTAATTGCCGTCCAGGATGCCGTTTAGTGGTCCATTTAGACATAGGTCAAGTCACCGCCGAGGTGAAGATAAATCATACTACGTGGAATTATAAATGAAAACGAGCGGCTATGCAGATATGTAGATTTGGATGTAGGGCGGCTTCTTCGCTGTCTTAAAGTGAAGACGGCTTCCCCTCGATGCCTCAAAGTCGCAGTTGTTTTCTGTAAGATATGGTAAGCATATCTTTACAACGTTTTTGTTTAACGCTTTCCAGCGGCGAGTGCACGGATCTTGCTGATGCAGCCCATGGTCAGCAGGACATGAGAAATCGCTTGCCCAAACATCTTAGAGACATCCAGTCCGAGAAGATAGAAACAAATTTAAAACAAAACGGATTAAAGGTGTTTGATAGAAATCTTGCTCAAAATCTTTCGGCCCAGCCTCAGAATTTCAAGAGCGGAACTAATCCAGCACTGAAGAGTGACGGTAGCAGTGAACAGGTTACGGACTCCAGAGAGCTAGAAGTTTGCCTGCTAATCCCATCCAAAACGTCTGGAGTGAAATAACAGAAGCTAATGGCTTTTCGTACACTAAAATGTTATGTCAACCTGTAAGAAGATGGTTGGCTACTGTCAACCCTTTCAGATGAGACCTTCTTTTCTACTCCAAGAACTACATGCGGATGAAGCTGGACAAAGCTTTTGCGTAAATTGGTCAGCGATTGTCGAAAATCTAAACATAATGCAATATCATAACGATGTGCAATACCTGGTGCAGCGACTGTGTGTTATAACATCTCCCCCAGAGAAGAGATACCTTACCAGGCCTATGCATTAGCGCGATCGATGACATTTGCAATTCAAAGTATCGATTTTCCCAACGCTATTCAATCGGCGAATGCCTTTTTCAGGGTTGACCAGAACGGATCTTTCTGTTCGCTCTTCTAATCTTCTTTTTTTACCCGTTTTGTCGGTGTTATTGTTGAAATGAGAAGGAAAAAAAAACAGTTGAACGTCGATCCATCTCGTCCGTCCAGTTTGGGATGCCCTCGCTAAACATACACACACCGTTGGCGGAGGGGGCCGTTACATCCCCGCACGGGTGCCGATTGTCGCCTTTTCCACCCAAAAAGCGATCCATCCGTGCAGTTACCCTTGAAAATGCAGTCGAAACACCACCAGAAAGATGTTGGAGTGTGTTTTGGATGCTGCAGTAGAGCAGAAGTCGCGCGATAAAAAGCGGGTCGCCCCGGGTGGGATGCTCGTGCCCACGTTTTCTGCGCTTGGAAAGATAATTTGTACCAAATGCACTGCTTGCGTCTCACTTGCTTCTCTACCGCTCTCTTCCTGCCCCAAAAGATAGGGAGCTGATAGGCAGAAGATGTTTGTAACTGGTTGATATCATCTTGGCGTTTGAAGAATGAACAAAAAGAAACAACCGTTTCAGAGCGCTTTTCAACCTGTTTGCAGTACAAGGATTTCCTATTTTTGGTTTTTTGGGGCCGGGTCCGGTTGTCGCTTTGATGGCTGTGGCGGGCAGCCCGGCAACGAGCGCATGAGATCACACTTAACAAAAGCGATGAGAGCTAATTATATCAATGCGAACAAACAAGAGATGCAAATTTGAATGACTTGGATGCACGCAGAATGGCTGGAAGATTTTCATCGCATACACGTCTCTTCTTGCCATACCCTTAGTAGCTATAGTGCTTAAACTTTTTCTATCATATTGTAGCAAATTTATTCTCAAGTTTAAAACCATTATAGTCTACCACTAAGCGTCTTCTCTATCGCCTTTTAACGACCGTTAGGGCTAACTCTCTTTGATAGATGTGACTGGCATTTTGGTCGCCATGACTTTTCTGTGCATATAGAATTAGATGACGAACATCACGTTAATAGCCCTGCTTTAGTGGTGTTTTGTTGTTGACTTAACGACCTCCTAGGTCATGTTGACATAGGACTCACGAGAATCTTGAATAACAGGCAATAGGTACTATATAGTGTATATAGTCGCCACTGTCGCCTCCACCAACTGTTCGCCCTTTGGTGTTGTTAGACCTCTGCTCTAATGACATACTAGAGAAAGTGATCATTTGTGTGATGCTCTTCTCTATATTCTATGGGTGTGCTGAAGAGCCATTTCTTTGAAATCCCTGTATAAATAAATATGATCTATTGTTCCAGTATTTCAAAAGAAAAATCTAAGAAATCCCGATAAAGCCGGAAACTGGAAGCAGTAAACGAAACATGTGTATGGATTTTATGACAGATTTTTTAAAATAAACTATCTACCAAGATTCAAACCGATCAACTAAACATAATATAAGCTTACTACACTCATGAGAAAGGAGGACAAGCAACAAGAAGTTGTTAAATTATAATTTGAAGCTCAACTGTCTATCGCCAACTGAGTTAGAGCTTTTAGTTGGACGCTCCATAGAGTACTGAGCGAGTCGTGCGCTGAGGAAACAAACAAGTGATTAATTGCCAGCAGCCCGGGAGAAGATGTAGCGTGATTATCCACAGCTCAGTTTACTTATTCTTGCTTGATTGTTGTGATTTGTAATAGAACTGAATTTATTTAGGCTGAAAGATATTCGAATACTTAGATGCATCTAGGATCTAATATAAAACACAGCAATCCCCATTTCCAGGAAATTTGATAGAAGGCGCTGTCATGTGGATAGTTACACGCACATTAGGCCATTAAAGTACAAAGTTACCGCGCGCTACTGCGTTTGTATATTGGTAAGTATGTGAGGAACAGGGACTCGGATCTCGCACACAGTCGTTAGCGTGGTAGCTAAAGCCGTGCGCTTTACCACAGCTCTATTTTCATCGCTTGTGTACGTAGATGCAAACAAGTTATAAGTACCTACGAGCCTAAACTTAATCATGTGTGGATTAGCAATCACATGCTGCATCACATAGAAGCTTCTCACGAGAGAAGAATAAATTGGATGATTTTAAGGATCCACTGATGGTGCTTTATCTTATTATCGTGAATGGATTTCGGATAATACTCGGTGTATAAACATTCATACTTTACTGCACCGCAAAAATCAGCTTTAAGCATTAATCGTTTTAAAATAGAATAGAAGCTTAATCACCTCAACCTTTACCGAAAGCAGGGTTGGGTCAACTGGGAGAGTAAATTAAATTAAGCACACACACCGTTTTGGGCTCATCTTCTCACCAGATGGTCGCACTCGAGCAGCCCCCTCTAGCGCGTTACGCTTCTCGCTACATCTTGAATATTTAATCAAGGCGGGATAAATAACGCCAGAAAAATGAAAACAAAAGTATAAAACGCAATCATCCTGGAAATGGAAACCATAAAACTGGTTCTCCCAGGGAGCTGATTTGCATATATTCGGCGGGTTGTTCGTTTTTGTTTTTTTGCTGCGAAGATGATCATTAGAAGAAGAAGAGATGATCATTAGAAGGTTCTTGGCAATAAAAAAACTGACCAGGAGGAGGAGGAGGGGGGGGGAATTATATCCAGACAAAACATATTCCTGTAAGCCAGCCATCCACCGGCAGAGTGAAAGATCAGCAAATGGTGGAAAAGGGTAGAAGGAGGATGTAGCAGCCGTAACCCGAACCGAAAACAAGGAAAGCAAGGAAACCCTCATTGAAAACAGCACACAAAAATAGTTCCTTCTGTCTCCGGCCGAAATAGCTTAGAACAAACAGAGCGGAGTTCTGGGGAAGCTTCGAAATGGCAAAAGTCACATCCGCGCCTGGCGTGCTTCACCGGGAGACGCGATCGGTGACAACAACTTTGAATATATGAGGTTTCGGTTGAATATATGAGCCGGAAAACGTAAGAGCAGTTTGTAGCTTTACTCTTTTTTGATGAAACCTGCACCATTTCCACAAAAAAACTGACTTCTAAATTAAGAGTGCACCTTTTTGGAAATATCAAATTTTAATAAGCGAACAGAACAGCAGAGGACACGATCACTGCTAGGTTCACTTTTCTCACCCATATAAGGACACTGGGAGGCAACGGATGGGGAATGGGGAAGTGGGGGAGGTATCTTACGGGTGTCTCCACACTTCATCCACCCACTTCACCAAAGCAAGCACGGCGAGATGTCTAAAGCCGATTTTTTTTTTCGGTCTAGCGTTTGCTTTCGGTGCTTCCCCAAAAAGCACTTTTTTACACATGCTCGGCTTTTGTCAATAGTTGTCGCTTCACACTATTGGAGGCGACGCTACCGGCGTGTGCTGGTCTTTTAAATAAGTAGCAAAAACACACTCAAGATGTTGTGTGCGTTTAGATGTGTGTTTTTTGTTTAGTTTTCGGTGCTGGCAAGAGCATCATATCTAAATGGGCGGGACTCACCGAAGTGAGCAGAGTTTCCAGCCGAGATGCTCAGGACAGGTAAAAAACCAATCATCACGCCACAGATACCAGCACGCTCGAGCCACAAAAAAATGTAAACCAGGGAAGGCTTTCCGGCACTAGCAAGCCTCGGCGGAGCAGCGCGGTGCTCAGATTTATTGCCATTTATTCGAACATTTCTAACCAGATTTTCATGCTTTCCACTGTTTCTGCCATATTCTCGTGTGGCTTGCATCAAGATAAGGTGGGGGAGCGGACTTGGACGTTTGGAGTTGCGGACGAGAGCAAGATGCATATTGTAAAATTAGCTCAGGACAACGCCTTTCTGGCGTGTCGCTGCGCCACATATATATAAAGCCAAACGTCCTGTTCCTTCATCAGTCAAGTTCGATCTTTCGCCACGAACAGGCCACTGGAAGGAAGTCTGCCCCAAGACATTCTGACAAGTGTGTAACTAAACTCAGTGCGTGCCTGCAAAAAAACACGAAAATATACATCAACACCCTACAATGCGCTTTCTTGTGGTGAGTGGCTTCCCTGGTCCGTTGTTGCCGTGACTTCACGTCCCGCTCTCGTCCATCCTGATCATCATTCAAACGTGTTCTTCCGCCACGTCCATCAATCAATCGTGTTCTTGGAGCGGGGATGGCGTTATGACACGCCAGAAGTCTAGCGCCTAGAATTGCGTCGCAACAAGTTCTCTAATGGCTTCCGATGCTTCTGTTTTCTCGTCCTCTGTGCAAAAAGGTTCTAGCTGCCTGTTTGGCCGTCGCCTCGGCTGACATCGGGCTGAAGCTGCGCCAGGCGGCCGGTGCCAACGCCGGAAGCAGCTACGACGTGGGCCAGCAGTCCGTGTCGGTGGACTACGCGCCGACCGTGTACCAGGATTCGGTCGTCGATGGAGCGGCAGGTGCGTCGGCCGGTGCTCGCTCGTTCGGTGGAGCTGGCGTAGGCTCGTACGGTGGAGCCGGATCAGGCTCGTTCGGTGGAGCTGGAGCAGGCTCCTACAACGGTGCGGGTGCTCGCTCGGCCGGCGGTGCTGACTACAGTGCCGGATATCAGGCAGGACTTCGTGCTGGTGCCACTGCATCCGCAGGTGCCTCTGCTGGATCGTTTGGTGCTACTGGCGCCCGTTTCGGCGGTGCGTCCGGTGCGTTCTCGGGTGCTTCTGCCAGTAGCAGCAGCTTCGGAGGTTCTTCGTTCGGAGGTTCCAGTGCGTCCGCCGGTGCATCGGCCGTCGCCCCGACGCAGGTCCGCTATGCCGCCCCGGTGATCCAGAAGAACTTCTACTACCACGTCGCCCCCGAGGAGCCGAAGGCCGCCGCCGAAGCCAGCACGCTCACCATCACGCCCCGCAAGCACTACAAGGTGATCTTCATCAAGGCCCCGACTGTCAGCGCTAACGCCGGAGCTGCCTCGCAGGCCGCCAGCCGCACGGAGGAGAAGACGCTCGTCTACGTGCTGGTCAACAAGCCTTCCCAGGCCAAGGCCGGTGCCCTTGCCGACGCTAGCTCGTTCTCTTCCGGCAAGCCGGAGGTGTACTTCATCAAGTACCAGGGCAAGGACGCTCAGGCCGCCGCCAATTCTGTCGCCTCCTCGTTCGCCAACGCTGGTGCATCCTCGTTCGGCGGTACCTCCGGATTTGGCGGCAGTGCTGCCGATGCTTACTCGGCCGGTGGCGCTGGATTCGATGGTGGTTTCGGTGGTGCCCCTGGATTCGCTGATGCCGGTGCGTCGGCCGGTTCCGTCGGCGTTGCCAACGACTTCGTGGACTTCGGTGCCCGCAGCGGCGTGTCGGCCGGTTCGGCCGGTAGCAGCGGCTACAATGCCGGCTTCACCGCTGGCTATACTGCCGCCGCCAGTGGACTGGGCGTTACGCCGTCGTACGACAGTGTGGCCGTCGGTGCTGGTGCTGGCGCTGGCAGCTCTATCGTGTACTAAGCCGCGATGCCGAGACGTCAACTGCACACCCAACCGATCCCAAAGCGTCTGTGTTCAGCTCGCACAGCGGCGCACGGCAGCATTACTCAAGGAAAAAGGATTAAACGTACAATTGTTCCCTCTCTACCAGCGCTGCACGGTGGCATCCACACCCATCGCGCGACGCGCTCACTGTCGACTACGTCACGTAATGAGTACCTTGTAGGTAGTTTTTATCCTCCCGCTTTCTGCGTCCCTCGGACGGATTATCTCTTTCCCTCACACTCTTTCCATTCCTAACCTCTTAAACGTGTAAGCAACGTAAGATAGATTTATTTTCCCGCCCCTTCCCCCTCTCCACTCCCAGTTGCGTCCAATTGTCACCGGACGCGTGGGAGAGAGAGAGAGAGAGAAAGAGAAGGGGAGCGTTTCACGCGCTGACGTGAGACAAGAACGATTTGACAACCCTGTACCGGGACGCCAGTGCCAGTAAGGCGGAGTGCCTCAGTGTGAAGAAGCCAGCAATTTGTAGTACATAAGAAAAGTGTATCCAAACACACACGCACACACGCACACGAATTTATACATACACACATACACATATATGCGCGGACGTTTGATGCACAAATGTCCACGGTAGTAACAACAACAATGACATGAAAAAAAAGATCAAAAGATAATAAAAAAAAAGATTATCAAAATGAAACTGCATCTGTTTCTGGATTTACTGGGAGCTGGGGAGGGGGGGAGTATAAGTCAACTATTGCAAACAATTTGCAAAATCGTTCCATCCGCCTTAGTAAGATGGTCCCACCAATCAGATTTATTAAGAGGAGGATGTATTTGCACCTTTTGGACCGTTAAGCCATAATTTATCAGTCTTTGCAATATCTTCCGGAAGATGTGAGGTCGTTTTCGTTCATTCTAATTCAAGTGTCAAAAGTCAGCTACGAATGACTATGGAAAAGAACCAAAATGTTTGAGTATGTGTATGATGTAATCTACGTATGTTTTTTTTTTCTCAGAAAAGATCTTCCATAAATCAGGTAACGTAGAAAAATTTGATTATCAACACCTGTCCTTCAAATCAATCGTTCGGGCCAATCAAAAAACACCAATATTTTTCAAACAATGATTTGTAAATCTATAAAGCATTACAGCTGGCGATATCAAGTGTACAAACACCTGTAAGTGAGATAACGAAAATGATCTCCCTGTCATCGCAACTAAGAAGTTCATTTCATAATAGTAACAATGTTCCATGCTTCCGAGTAACAAAATCAACAACTCTACAGAAAAGGCTTAATGAAAACAGACCAACATCAATATAAAAAAGCAGCAAATCTATAATTCTCCAATATTGAGCAGTTCAGATGCGAAGGCAGCGTTTTCCGCCCAAAATGTCTCTGGAACGTAATTTATAGACGTCCATTAGCTAGAATCGCAACAAAAAAAAAACAGCGAAAAGCGCAAACCTGTTTTAAGATTCACTGCATACAGAAGATAAGATACCTTTGATACAGCATAGTATTAAAACCTTTTTTTGTGCATCACATTGATGCGAACAAACGTAAACTTTTGCAAATACAAGCAGTCTGAAACAAACAAAAGACCAACCAATGAGGGTAGTGCTAACCATGGATTTAAAGATGGCTAGTTAGATCCGGAAACACGTTCTCCTAAAATCCATCCTAGTGTTTATTGGATTTCATTCATTGGACAAATACCTGTTTTCTTTGAAGGTAGAAGTTTAAATTTACTCTAACACCTATTCTTAAGGTTTAATCGGATGAGGTCTGTGTGTAACTTGAATTTCGCGTTTTCAGTATCGATGAAGAGCGACCAAGATTATTCCATTGGACGCAGATGATTGAACACAACAACTTTTATGCATCTTGTAGATTTATTTAATCTACTTTACTTAACTTAACTTATCTTAGAAATTGATAAACTTGAGATCTCTCACGGACATACATTAATGAATGGATTGACTATTAGAGACTCTAGCAACTAGGATGTAGTATCCTAAATGGCTCATTTGCAACTTCTCATTATGCCCCCGTCATTGAGAGCATACCGCACGATCTAGCCTGATAAACAGTCCTTAAAACACTCTAGAATATTCTCTTGAAGTTAAATAATTATTTACTTTAAAAATCAATGGGGTCTGCACTACAGCATCTTGTTTTCTGTTACAAAGGTATATTCTGGAAGCTTATCCAATTCTTCTCTATTGTACCAAACTTAGGCATGGTAAGTCCAATACAGCTTCAAAATATAGTTTGCTACTGTATATCACTGTTGTTTTTTTTTTGCTAGAGCTTGTCAACAACAACAACGCCGCATGCCATCCCATTAGCATGATCACTTTCAATAACATCAGGCCCGTGGCGCGTTAGGTCGCAACGTCAAACACTCCCCTATCTTAAACGTAGGCAGTGAACAAACCAACAAGAATGAGGACCAGATTTATTGGTTCAGATATATTCCAACTCTTACATTTCCATTTGCTGATGTGACCCGCTATCGAAAGCAAAAACACGTTGCAAAACACATTAGCAAAGCTGGACGAAATTGTGAGCAGTGGAGTGGAAAAGGTGAAATGAAGTCAGGCCAGCAAGAACTTGTGCTCTGGTCAGATGCGAAAGGTCAGGCTGCATCATCTTTCGTTCTGCATATAAAAGGATCGCCAGCTGTGCCGTTCCCTCTAGTTCGGTTCAACCTTTGATACGAAGAGGTCAGGTTCTACCAGTTCTTGGGTCAGTTTCCAGAACCATCCAAAATGCGCTTCCTTGTGGTAAGTTGCGGTTCAACGCATCTTTGGAGCAACATCTTCAACAGAACCAGTGACGGCTCCTCATTAACTTAATTTCTTTCGTTTTTCTTCGCAGGTCTTCACGGCATGCCTCAGCATTGCATCAGCATTGCCCCAAGAATTTGCCTCGCCCAGGACATCCGCAATCAATCGTGCCCCACAGGGCGTAAACATTGTACCTGTACCCGCCGTCTACCAGGACTCAGAAAGTCAGGGCCAAGGTTTGGGCAACCTGGCTGGTCGTCCAAAGGGTGCTGAAAGTGCTGACTACAATGCCGGATATCAAGACGGAGTTCGCGATGCTTCCCGAGGCGCTGCTAGTTCATTCTCCGGAGCACCCGGTAACGCCAACTCCGGCTTTGGTCCAGCAGGACTTCGTGATGCATCCCCTAGTGGCACAGCGTCGCGTTTTGGTACGCCCGCCCCATCTTTTGGAGCACCTAGCAACGGTGGCTTCGGTCCTTCGGCCGGTGCATCGGCCGTCGCCCCGACGCAGGTCCGCTACGCTGCTCCGATAGTGCAGAAGAACTTCTACTACCACGTCGCGCCGGAGGAGCCCAAGTCGTCCGCCGAAGCCGGCTCGCTCACCATTACGCCCCGCAAGCACTACAAGGTGATCTTCATCAAGGCCCCGACCGCTAGCGCCGACGCTGGCGGCTCCTCGCAGGCGGCCACCAAAACCGAGGAGAAGACGATCGTCTACGTGCTGGTGAACAAACCCGTCCCGGCACCGGTTTCGAACGATCCCAGCGACAGCTCGTCGTTCGTCTCCGGCAAGCCAGAAGTTTACTTCGTCAAGTATCAGGGCAAGGACGCGGAGGCTTTCGCTCGTGCCAACGGCGGCAACTTTAATGGCGACGGAGGCTTCGCAAATGCTAACGCTGCGGCGAACGCGTTCGCTGCCGGCAGCAACGATAACAGCTATGCAAACGCGGCCGCCACTGCCGGAGCGGGCAATGGTGGTGCGTTCGGCAGGGCGGCAGGATACGCTAATGGCGGTGCCGGTTCGAACGATGTCAGCGGTGGTGGAGCAGTGAATCCTGCCTACAACAGCGTCGCTGGTGGTGGTGGTGGAGCAGCGGCCGGTTTCAACGCTGGTGCTGACCGTGATGTTGCCTACTAAAAGTGTGTTTGACCTGAATGTTTTTGATGCCTTCCCAAATTTTGGTTTTAATTAGTCCAATCTGAACAGTGTGCAAGAAGTGTGGAACTGTGAGTTCATGGGGCCATATCATGTACCAAATGCTATTCTCGACCGAATGTGGAAGCTTCGAGCAGCTAACAAATAAGGTACATTTATTTTCCCTGAAGTTCAGTAGTGACGAGAGCTGCTCCAACTGTCCAGACAATCATCCGTGTTTGGCGTGCAATGGTCAGACCAGCTAGCTCTACATTTTGTACCAACAGTAAGAAGCCAGTGTCTAGAGTAAGTAAGTAACATCACCATAAAAATTCTTTTGAATAAAGATGATTGTTGAGCAGAATTCGTGTTGTTCATTTTTCTAAACAATATCTAAAATCAATCCAGAATGTAGTCTCTGCTACTATAGATACATCAATTACACTAACAATAAAACGTTGGAAGCTGATATCAAGGAATAGATGCTAAATTCCTCTACAAAGGAGACGAGTCAAGTTTCAATAAAAAAAACATGATTTGAAACTTTCGCCAAGAACGTTGAGTAGCTTTTAGACTCCTAGAAACTTAATACTGACAGTTGATCCTGGAAAAAAAATCTACAAGTAAGTGTTTGAGAAATCCTAGAAAAACCACAATAAAAACAGGACTAGAGTTAATATTTCTAAAAAATAAATGATAATATTAACGAAACAAAGAAAGTAAAGATGAGTTTACATTTTAATTAAAATCGAAACCTACATAAAAGAACAATTTCTTCAACCGAGCTGGCGATATTTCGTCCAGATTTCGTAGCTCTCGAATGTGATTGACAATTTATACAGATTCCAGAAAGTTCACGTTTTTCTTTATGCTAAAAAATCCATTTAGAGGAATACGGGGCAATATGGGCACGTGAAGTGTTATAGTTTGTTGTTGCTTTTTAAACAACAACAATGTTTTTTTAAACAACAATAAATTTTAAATTAATAGGTATTATTAATAGGCACCAGTAAACATTTGTTGTAAAATGTTCAGGAATTGTATGGTATTACTAGAACCGCAGCCTCATCGTAGTTCGTTTACAAAACAACCTACCCGTTTTGCCCCGAAACAAAACACATGATTGTTTTTCATTCATTTTCATTTATTAAACGAATGGATCTAACTGCCTTCTTTTTCTTGCACGAACAATAAAGAAATGCCATTTGCTTTAAACTATGTTCTTTTAATCTCATACCATTAAGTTACCACTAAAATTTTATTTTCAAGTCTGCAAAAATTACATAATAAAATGTTGTCAAATCTTAATTATTACTTTTCGTCATTATTATAGAATCTTGGGTTGTAAAATTGTCATGATGTTCATAAAACAGCTCACTGAACACATTTCGAGAACTTGCATTTATTTTAAACCAGAAGTTGCCCCACCCTCCATATTACCCCACATGCCCATATTGCCCTTTGTTAATTTTACTTTCATTATAAACAAATGAAGAAAAAGAAGCATTTTGCTCTGGTTATTTGATTGTTTGCTCTTTCAATCGGTATACTCGTCCATTGATGTTTATAGATACGGATATTTTGCTTAAACAACAACACTCAAAACTAACAAGATGAAGCATGCGAACATTCTATGCAGTTAAGCCACCAGGTCATAGATGCAAAAAACCGCTGCACAATTAAATCGCATAAAGAAAACTGAAAAATTAAACCCAAACAATCTGGAACCCAAAAGAACAACTTGTGCAATAGATATTTGGCAGAAGCGTTTACAAGCGTAGAATTCAAGTCAACAAAAAAAAAAAAGCTTAAGTCAAATACAGTATAAGTAGGGCACTCAGAGCAGACAGCAAGTCAGTTCTGATCGGACGTAGTATCGTACATCTTGTCCCTTCAACTTCAACTAAACCATTTACTACAGAGAGATCTTTATTTACACGAATGATAGCAACCGAACAAGCGTCATGTATCGAGTGTGTTAAGCGATTCGAAACTTTTGTCTTTATGCGAGAATATACCTAAAACAGACACAATCTTTTATTCTAGAAACGTCTTTCCGTTGCTTCATTTTTAGCACCAACACTTGCACCCAACAGGATGTAAGGCAAAAGTACAAAAATGCTTTTGTTAGGCAATCGTGAACGTAAATCCACGTCGACACTCAAGATAATTAAATGTATCAGCAATAAGTTTCGCACGATACAAGAATAGCTCGTAATGCAAATAAATAATAATTTAATGTGAAGCACTTGTGTTGGGAGCGTTCACGGTAATGTTAGTTGTCTACTAAGTTGTTGGAGCTCGTTTGGCTTCACAAAGTTCGATACATCATGACCCAGAGCTTCCCCGGCTTTGGATCATTGCCGGCTAAGGTCAAAGCCTGCCCTAAATAGTCCACCTAATGTGGAACGGATTGCTCTCTTGACTGTTGATTTACCTCCAAAAATTAGGAAGTCTGACTTGATGAGATTCCAAACACCTTCCAGGGTGTCTACGCGAATTCCAATCAACATTGCTGGAGTACAGTATCAGCATCCGTCTATCAGAAATCAAACTACTGACCAACCAGACGCTAGAAATCGTTCAGTTTAGATATACTTTGGTTACCCGCCAACGACTTGCTTCTGCCAAACGTGCGCAATTCCCCATCAGGTTGATTCGCATTCTGAGCAGAGTGGCTGGAGCTTCTGATTTCAAATATATCAAGCGCAAACAAATGTCAAATATCATCTCGTGCCGCATAAAGACTATGGCCAAATCCATAAATGCACCTTTCGTTGGGACGGATACAACACCGCAAAGCGAACGAGTCGGCCGGTGTTGCCTTTGATTCGGTTCTGGTCCATCCCTCCCTTCGCCTCGTGCACCACCAAAGGGACTGGGAAGCTGGGCAGGAGTGATCTTCATAAAATTCCTGCCCACCTCGACGTCGCCTCGCTCCCAGGCAGCACCGCATTCGATTAGACGATGATACAATCGGTAAATATTTTGGAGGAATCGGTGACGAACCGATTGCCTAGCCACTAAAAGAGAACGCACATCTACAGCCGGTTAATGCAAAAGTTCGAAGTTCGGTTAGATCTAATATCAGCAGCTCAGTCCGATCCGCGAGAGATCCGATTGAAATGGAGTAATAAAGCTTATAATAAGGCAAACAACGACCACAACAACAACAACACCTGAGAGAGAGAGAAGGAAAGAGGCAGGCTCCGAGAACGATCATCGTCATCCCGCTGGGAGGGGACGGAAACGGAATGGCATCACCCTACCCCCACCCGGCGAACCATTAGCAGTTTTGGTTGGGCAGAAATTTCTAACTAGATTTCCAATCCCCTCCCCGCCCGAAGCGACGACGTTTCAACGCCGTTCGGGCAGCCAAACAAGGATGGCGGGGGGAGGGGGGGGAGGTGGTGGGTTGGAAGTGGGCGAGATGAGCAGCGACACTGTTCGGGGTGATATTCGCTGAATTAATAACCCACAGCCCCAATCGGCCCCCGGATAAATGCCTAGATCCGTGCCTAGCGATGAGACAAAAATCTCCCCCGAAAGGCGCGCAGATGGGCGGGCACACGCCGATAGCGCGATAGCCGCGTGTGTGGTGTATATATAAGGCGTGGGTCCTACTCCTGCCTCAGTAAAGTTCGATCGTCCCGACGAGCTCCACCAAGCGGTGATCTGAACACCCCTCACATCCTGCACGGTTCCGAGGAACTACGCCGAGCCTTAGTTTTGTCCACGTGAATTTTGGTGCGTGTACTATTTGTTGGTGTCGTCACGCGAAGATGCGCTGCTTTGTGGTGAGTGCGAGAACGGGCACGAAAAGGTTTTGGTGTGATACGTCCGAAGGCACGCCGTCCGTCCGGGAGCATCAATCAACCCCCCCCCCCCCCAACCCTTTCTTTCTGCTCTAACCGGAATCGGCCTACACAGCAATCAATATCCGGTTCCCTACCAACGCCTTCGGGACACCATCACCAAGAACCTGCTGAGAAAAGGGCGGTATTCTAGCGGACGTCACTAATCCAAGGTTTTTCGTTCTTCGTCCGGTTAGGTATTCGCCGCCTGTCTGGCCGTCGCCTCGGCTGACATCGGGCTGAAGCTGCGCGAGGCGGCTGCCGCCGGTGCCGCCAGCAGCTACGACGTGGGCCAGCAGTCCGTGTCGGTCGACTATGCGCCCGCCGTCTTTGAGGAGACCGTCCTCGACCAGGGCCGCTCGTACGCGGATGGAGGTGCGGGAGCCGGCGCGGCCGCTTCGGCCGGTGCCAGCGCGTACAGTGCGTCCGGTGCGTCTGCCGGCAGCGCTGACTACAACGCCGGCTACCAGGCTGGTCTGCGGGCCGCCTCGTCGGGCGCTTCCGCTTCGTCCAGCGCTGGCGCGACCGGTGGCTCTCAGTCGCGTTTCGGTGCGTCCGGTGCGTTCTCCGGTGCGTCCGCCAACAGCTTCGCCTCCGGCTCGTCGTTCGGTGGAGCCGGCGCATCCGCCGGTGCATCGGCCGCTGCCAAGACGCAGGTCCGCTATGCCGCGCCGGTGATCCAGAAGCACTTCTACTACCACGTCGCCCCCGAGGAGCCGAAGGCCGCCGCCGAAGCCAGCACGCTCACCATCACGCCCCGCAAGCACTACAAGGTGATCTTCATCAAGGCGCCGACTGTCAGCGCTAACGCCGGAGCTGCCTCGCAGGCCGCCAGCCGCACGGAGGAGAAGACCATCGTTTACGTGCTGGTCAACAAGCCCGCCCAGGCCAAGGCCGGTGCCCTTGCCGACGCTAGCTCGTTCTCTTCCGGCAAGCCGGAGGTGTACTTCGTCAAGTACCAGGGCAAGGACGCTCAGGCCACCGCCAACGCTGCCGCCTCCTCGTCCGCGTTCGCCGGTGCCGACGCTGGCTCGTTCAGCGACTCCGTGAACCTCGGCTCGTTCGGTGGCGCTTCTGCCGGGGCCAGCGCCTTCGGTGCGGCCAACGCCGGATTCGACGATGCGTCCGCCGGTTCGTTCGCCGGTGCGTCGGCCGGTGCCGTCGCAGACAACGACTACGACTACAACTTCCGCTCCGGTGGCGTGTCGGCTTCGTCGGCCGGTGACAGCGGCTACAATGCGGGCTTCACCGCCGGCTACAACGCTGCCACATCCGGAGCCGGTGTTACGCCGTCGTACGACGCGGCCGGTGCCTCCGCCAGTGCCAGCGCCGATGCCAGTGCCACCTCGGGCGCGGTCAACACGGTCGTCTACTAAACGGCTCCACTGTAAACACCCTCCCAAACCGAACCCAAAGCGCGCTGTGCGTGTTGTCTTGAGACAGTGCACAACAAAGACTGTAAATGGTATCAGAACGAGAACGAAAGTGATTGAGAGTGAGAGAGAGAGAGAGAGAGAGAGAGAGAGAGAGAGAGAGAGAGAGATAACAACGGCCAGCAGTCGAGCGACGATGAGATTATACCACACCTGCGGGAAAGCCTGGGTGTGCCAGCTTGCAAGCGAGGACGCGGACCAAACCACCCAAACCGAAACCGAAACCGACACCCACCGGTACCCAGAGCATCGGGAGATCGGAATAAGAGCCTACAGTTAACCACTCCAAGGCGGGGGTTCCACTTTCTACCAAGCGGAGGTGCGCCTCCATTGTCTTGATCAACCGTTTCCTACCTCACGTCTCTACACCTTGTTTGTGCTCTTACATGTTTCCAGCAATCAAGCGACAAAAGTCAACCGACAAC
This sequence comes from Anopheles epiroticus, assembly GCA_000349105.1. NCBI lineage: Eukaryota > Metazoa > Arthropoda > Insecta > Diptera > Culicidae > Anopheles > Anopheles epiroticus. The sequence continues at coordinate 223,114 of KB670647.1, forward strand.
AAGAAAACTAAGCTCAATAAAAAGTAAAACGTGTGTACATTAAATCTGGGGCGTTTGAGGATGAAGTGGGATTGTTGAGGGGCGCAAACACCAAACAGGAGAAAACGTCGAATCTCTAGACACGGTTAAGTAATAGTAGCTTCGATCAAGGAACGCTGGACCAGATACAAGGGTGATCCTGCGCAGAGGACGACCAGCAGATGGTAGAAACAAACGCGATGAATGCATATATCATGATTAACGCTTCTCTTCCCACGGTGACCTTGATCTATGAGAATTCATTATGGACGAGGATGAGTCTGCAGCCGAACGATCAGGTTAAAAAAAAAAGAAAACAGGTCTGACGGGTATTGAGGAAGGTGTTGGGGGGGGGAGGTGGTCAGTATTTCGGAAAGCTAACATTTGGA